>CM041777.1:204506766-204883001 GCA_023374045.1 Limonium bicolor | reverse complement strand
CCTTCAACAGACTAACTAATTGCTAATTGGTTATCTTTACATTCCCCCTCAAGCTTAGCAGGAGTAGCACGTATGCCTATATTGGATCAAATAAAGATGAAATCTGGAAAAGAAAGACCTTTTGTAAGGATATCTGCTGCTTGATGGACAGAAGGAACAAACCGTGTTGCAATGACTCTTGAACAACTTTTTCTCGAACGAAATGATAGTCGAGTTCAATATGTTTTGTGGGAGCATGTAATACTGGGTTTGAGGCAAGATGAAGCGCACTTTGATTATCATAATACAAGATAGGCTTAGATGTGGGGGTAACTCCAATATCAGTAAGAATATATCTCATCCAAGTTAACTCTGATACACAGAGGCGAGAGCTCTGTACTCTGCTTCCGCACTTGAACGAGCAACTGTAGGTTGTTTCTTGGATGACCAAGATACACAGTTCGATCCTAAGAAGATGCAATATCCTGTTGTGGATCGGCGAGTTAAATCACATCCTGCCCAATCAGCATCTGAATAGGCAACTGGAGTAAGAGAGGTTTAAGGAGAAAGTAAAATGCCCAGATTTATAGTCCCGATCAGATACCTAAGGATGTGTTTTACTGCGTGAAAGTGGATTGCTTGAGGTTGATGCATATGCTGGCAGGCAAGATTTACTGTGTGAGAAATATTAGGCCTGGTAAGTGTGGCATATTGATGGGCACCTACTATAGTTCTGTATGCAGTAGCATCAACTGGTTGCTCAGTCAGAAGAGAATTCTGCTTGAGACTCAGTGGAGTCCGCGTAGGTTTAGCATCGTCCATTGTTGTTTTCTTCAGAAGATCTTTAATATACTTCGACTGAGTGAGATAGAGCCCACTGGAAGTAAAAGTTGCCTTAATGCCCATAAAATAATGTAACTGTCCAAGATCTTTAAACGCACATCCGTGACCCAATCTGTCAACTATATCTTGTATCAGATTTTGATTACTTCCTATAATTAAAATGTCATCAACATATATCAGTAGCAACACAGTCCCTTTATCTGAGTGTCTATAAAACAAAGTTTTGTCATCCTTGCTACAAGTAAAACCAAGCTGAAGAAGTAGAGAGCTTAAATTTTGGAACCAAGCTCACGGTGACTATTTAAGTCCATATAAGGACTTTTGTAATTGACAGACATAATCAGGGTGACAAGAATCATAAAATCCTGGGGCTGATCCATAAACACTATCTCAAGTAACTCACTGTATAAAAAGGTATTTTTAACATCCAATTGTCTAACTTCCCATTGACGAGAAATTGCAACTGATAGAACTATTTTGATTGTTGCACTCTTGACAACGGGGCTAAAGGTCTCACCACAGTCGACTCCTTTTACTTGGTGAAAGCCCTTAGCGACAAGTCGAGCCTTATAACGCTCAATTATTCCATCAGACAGACGTTTGATCTTGAAGACCCATTTGCATCCAATTACATTCATGTCTTATTGGCGTGGAACAAGTCTCCATGTGTTATTTCAATGCAGTGCCTCCATTTCTTCAGTCATGGCTGTAATCCACTAAGGATCTTTTAAAGCCTGACGAACTGTGTGAGGTTCTTGTACTAATTGTTGTTGGGCAAGAAGCGCAAAAATATCCTTGGGTTTAAAAATACCATTCTTGGACCTTGTGACCATCTGATGATGATTCTCTCTTGGAATGGCTGGTATGGGCAGGTCCACAACTAGACTATAAAAAGTGGATGTTTACCCACGGAAAATTACCCACGGGACCGAAACCGTAGGTATATACCCACGGTTTACCTACAGGATAGTGAAGGAAGAGTTTTCAAATAGAATACTCACGGATTACCCACGAAAATTTATACCCACGGACTATTCCGTAGGTAAATGCCGTAGGCAGTCATGCGGGGAGACAGCGCCAAGTGGCGCGAAAAATACCCACGGGCGTTATCCGTTGGTAAATAGGTGGCAAAAGATACCCACGGAATTTTCCGTAGGTATTTACCCACAGACTGTTCTCGTAGGTAAAGATACTACTAAACTTTCCAGGCAATTGGCTGCATACGAAGGCTAATTTTACCCACGGACATTTCCCGTGGGTAAATATACTACTAAACTATTGCGTTCCAGGTATACTAAGGCCAAATTTACCCATGGACTGTTCCCGTACATAAATATACTAAGGCCAATTTTACCCACGGAATTTTTCGTAGGTATTTACCCACGGACATTTCCCGTAGGCAAATATACTACTAACGATTGCGTTTTCTAGGTAAACTATGACCAAGTTTACCCACGGAATTTTCCGTAGGTATTTTCCCACGGACTGTTCCCGTAGGTAAATGTACTACTAAACCATTGCGTTGTTCAGTTATACTAAGACCAAGTTTACCCACAGAATTTTCCGTAAGTATTTACCCACGGAATTCTCCGTAGGTTTACCCACAGACTGTTCCCGTAGGCAAATGTAACACTTAACCACTACGTTGTTCAGGTATACTAAGGCCAAGTTTACCCACAGAACTCTCCCGTAGGTATTTACCCACGGACTCTTCCCGTAGGTATAAATTTTAAAACGACTGTGTTTTGCATAATACGATGTTTGTTTTCTTCTCCAAGTATCTAAGAAGCTCAATATTTACAATACTCCTCTGTATCAACTCTCCCGTCTGCGAAATCAACATCTCCCGACGCTCCTTCCCCCTTCCTTGTTTCTTCTTTCCGCATTCTCCCAACTTACAATCGCATACTACTAAATTGTTGTTCATCGCCACTGCCCCAAAACGAAATTCGACTCTAGATTTGCTCTCTATTCCTTGTGCCTTTCGACTGCTCCCCAAACTGAAGAATTTGTCTCTTGTTCGTCTCTGAATAAGCAAGTGGTGTCGCCGGCTGCTCTCTTGTGTTATCGCCTGAAGAAGGTGAACAAGTAAGTGATTCTTCCCCTCTCTCGTAGCTTCAAATTATTTTTCCTCTCTTCTGGTAGCTAGAACCCTAGAAATCGAAAAAGGTTCTTCAAAGAAAATTTAATCTTTCTGTCGTATTTGAAGTGCTGGTACATGTATAATTCGCGACGCGTGTTTGTTCTTCTTTTGTCGAGCTATCATACTGGATTAGCATATCTCTTGAATTGTCTGTTTTGCAATCATTTGTGAACGTTCATGTCAAGAGAGGTTGGAGTGGCCAACTATATATTGAAGATTTAATTAAACATTGATGAAAATGATTTAGTGTCAGGATTGCATAACCGCAACTTGTTGGCATTTGATTTCGTAGATAGCTAGGGTATTCCAAGACTGTCTCAATGTTGACTTATCATATGAGTATGCTGATTTAAATGCACATACCATCACCGACCACCTGTCCATAGACTCCAAGAATAATTCATTATTCCAGATCTATAGTGAAGAGTTACAAGCTTGAGCTGATATTTGCTTGTTCATTGCTCTACCTGCGGCTAGTATAACTGTTTCCTTGTAGGAACTAAACTCAGATAGATATTCAATATGTATATACCATCACCGACCACCTGTCTCAACTAAACTATCCCATTAGCCAAAATTCTAAAAACTGACATAATTTAGCAAAGTTATGGTCTGTAATCAGCTAGATTGACGAATTCGGAACGATTCAGACATTCTGGTTCTTCAATCATCAGCGAAATTCCTGGATAACTAAGACAAACAACTGAAGCTTATTATCTACAATTTCCATAATTCCTAGTCAGTTGTGGAGATCATCTTTGCATAATAAAATTGCTTTGTAAGAAAGACAAAAGAGCATTAAAACCAAGTTATGTCTTGGACAGAAATTAGTACAAAATAAGATAAAAAAAAGATGACTCGTATAGTTATTTATATCTTGCACGCATTTTACCTGAGTGGCATTATTGAATGCAGGAAGGATACCTCCCTTGTTGTAGGTCTGAAGTTTTACATCTTTCAGTATCATACCATCTAACTCTGTCCCTACTATAACACAAAATAAGATAAAAAAAAAAGATGATTCGTATAGACACCAACACCATTCAAGTCAAAAGGAAGACTAGACAAATATCACGCTAAGTAAGTTATCAAACCTGCCAATTTCAACCACTCTACAGCAGAGGCTATTGATCTTAATCTTATATACAAGTTCAAGGGAAAACATAGTTCAAGAGTAGAAATCACAGTTCCCATTCATTCCAGACAGCAAAGAAGAAAAAAAGTAGTACTACTTACTAGTTATATATATATATATATATATAATCACACTTGAATCCTTAACCTTACTATTCATTTATATGCTATTAAATCGAATGATCAAATTGAGTACATTTTGCTGGCTGAATGAAATACCCCGAATAATTAGCAGGCTAAATTGGTGAAGTTTAAATTAAATCATGTACGAACAATTAAATTTGGTATATACATGTCCGGAAACATGACAATGTTACGTATTAATACGGTCACGTACTTATATATGTATGTTTATGAAAATACATATACGTAACGTTACAATGTTACAACGTCGTAGATAATACATAATAACGTCGCATAGTTACATATAACTAAAACACGACAAAAATAAAAGGGGCGTATATATATAGACATGTATGTATAAATAACTAACAACGTAATAAAATGAGGTAGTCGCGTATAAAATTAGTAACGCGACGTATATTATATGGGCTTACATATATAAATAAGCATGTATAACTTATACAAAACAAAGAGAAGGAAAAAAAGAGCAAAGACGCTCCCGCTGAGGTTCGAACCCCGTACCTCTCGTATGCCTAGTGAACGTCTTAACCGATTGAGCTGTGCTCGTATTCAGCAACCAATGTCACCCCTAGACATATAGAACTAAAGTAACAAAAAAATGCAAATACGCTTCAGTAAGTATCGGGTTCCTCCTTCCCTTCTTGATCAGTGTACAACCCAAACCTTGGAGCAGTACCAGACATCAACCTTTATCAGTTTCAAAAAAATATATATACCACGACCACAACATCCTCTTTCCCTCTGTCCCATGCGCATGCACTGGAGCATATAAAAGGAAAAAAAACTTAATGCAACCATCCCCTTGTAATGTGAGAGCCGTACTCCTTGCTGCAGCTGCACCTGAATCAAGAGAAAAAAAAGACACAGACCATCGATTCCTAGCTCTGACTAAGAACCTGAAGCGCACCATGATGCACCAGAGCATGGCTTGCCTTGAGAATCTGAGTTTCAGTCTCCAATGCTCTCCCTTTTTCAGTGTAATGCTGTCAACACCCCAAACTTCCACAAACTGCCTTTATCGAAACCAGCAAGTACTCCCTCATCTTCTCTATCGTAATAACAAATACATCAATACTCTCTGAGACACACAACCCACGGCTTGTTGACTTAAGTGGAAGCAATTCAGGTGACAGAGCTGGTGCAATCAGAGTTTGTTTTGTGTTCAACCCCCACGCCTACCTCATGAGAATCAGTGAGCAACTATCACTATAGTTCATTTAATCCATGTCTGTCCCATGCAAACACCCACCTTGGATGTGCAAGTTCTGGAGCAAGCCGTTCAATCTCTGATTCTGGCAAGTAAACATCAGTCTTTAAATCCTTTTCAGTTGCTTCCGTTGTATACCGAGAGTTTCCCTGCTGACTAACTCACTTCCACCTCCATCCTTGCATGACTCTGTGGGAAATTCAATCCATGAAGGGTGAGTCAGAACCCCACGGACAACAGCCACTGCTGTTTCAACAAGAAAACAACATAACAAGGTATAAACTCCCAGTCTCTCCACGATCTGGTGCATCAACTCCTTATGTCGATAATACTAACCTTATTCACTCCATTCTTTTCTCCTACTGGTGATGTTTGTGTATTCCTTGCTGCCCCAGCCATGAGGGGCCTGAGAACTTTTGAGCAAAACACCTGCCACAACCTGAGTCGGAACATAGCTAGCAGGTGGGATTCTGAAATAGTTTTTCTTTCTGAGTTCAGACATTGCTTTCTTTGGTTCCAAGTCTAACCCTCGGTAAATTATCCTCAGTAGCTTCGTGTGACCAAGGTACTGGGAGTTCCATTTGGGCCAATGATCAACGAGGGAAAACAGCTAGGAGTAAAGAGGTAAGCTACCTCAACATTTAATGCACAAACAGAAAACAAAAAAAAGAACATATCAGCTCAGATTTCAATTCCTGAAATCTCGATCTTCTGCGTATTAATCCTTCAGAAGCTTAAACAAGGTTGTTGTGAATCTATTTTGAAGATAAAACTATGGTGAAGCACTTAAGTAACTGGGTAAGCATTTTGAAAAAAAAAATTGAAAGTCAGATTATGAATAATGAAAAGAGATTGAGGAGGGTATATCAGTGTTATGCTTCAGTTCTGCGGTTTATTGTTGTAGAATACTAACTTACCAGAACTGTAACGGCATCACTTGGGTTGTCTTTGGGTTCAAAATACTGCTAGTACACGTAATCAAATGAGTAAACAACCAAGGGGAATCAGGAGTCAGATGGAGGAGCATAAGAGAATGATAGAAGAAAATAGAAGATGGGAACCCCAGTTATGATTTCAGTTTCTGAAGTTCGAGGGTTCTGTATGACTCTGTTACAGAGAGTAAGAAGTGGTTGTATTGAGTGGTTCCATAGCTTAAAATCTTACTAATTCCCTTAACTAAACGTGTAAGCATTTTGGAAAGAAAAATTGTAAGTTAAACCGTGAACCAATAGACAAATGGAAAGGAGAACATCAGTTTTACATTCCAGTTTCATGATGCTGTTTTTGATCCAGTTAGTAATGGAAATGTCTCAGTAGTTTTGTCTAGTGGCCTTGGGTCTGTTTTTGGAGATTAAAGCTATACTAAGACGATAACCAATACATAACTAAGCAACTAAAACAAGTTGGGGTAAATGGGAAGTCATACTGTAACAAGGAAAATAAAGAGAGGAAGATGTGACAGTGTTTTCTCAGTTTCAGATTCTGTCGAGTTTTAATTTTCAGTTTCCTGTCTTGTTGGTATCTATGTCATTCTGGGTCTGTTGGAACAAAAAAAAAACTGTCACACCCTAAGCTACTTGAGTTAGTAATGAGAGTAAACTGAAACTTAACTCAGGAACAAAATGGAAAAAAACCGATCACAGAACAAAGAGAAATCAATATCATACTTCAGTTTTGCAAATTCCTGAAACGTTGTTTCTGTATAACCCTGTGACAGGGGGGGTGTAAGGGGTTACACTGAGGGTTTACATCCTTGCTAATTCACCTGACTAAACGTATTAACATTTGGGAATTTGGAAGTCAAGATTCGTGGACAAAGAAAAGAGAATGGAAGTGAGGATATCACAATCAGTGTTTCAGTTTTTAGTTGATGTTGTCCTTTGTATAACTGACACAGTAGGTGTAGGTGAATTTGTATGGCTTACCAATAAACCTGAGATCTAACTAATATATTTAATGAGGTTTGCAAGCACTTGGAGCAAAACTAGAAATCAATCTAATGCCTTAAAACAGAAGTGGAGGAAATGGATGCACTGATGGTTGTTTCAGATTTCTGAAAATTGTGCTTCTGTAAAACGAAGTTTCAGAGGTGTTGTCAAGGTTGTTTGGGTTTAATTAGGGGTTTAAAACATATCCCACACACTTAGATAGAAAGGAATACATTTGAGAAAAACTAAAAACCAGCTTAGGAGACATAAACATGGAGTTAAATGAAGCTGCAAGCAGACGTTGTATTTCCTATTTCTATGACCCTTGCTTCTGTATAACTGATATATGAGTGACATAAGAGTACTGTGTTGACTTGTTTATAAACTTAAAATCTAGCTAATACACATAAGTGAGACTATAAACACTTTGGGAGGGATTAAAAGACAGATAACTAAATCTAAAAGAAAGATTGAAGAAGAGTCACCGAGTGTTGTTGCAGTTCCTGCAGTCTATAGCCTCTGTATAATGGACTCTCTGAAGTGATAATAGCATTGCTTGAGTTGGTTTTGAGTTTTAAACCTCCTTAATACACTTATCTAGTTGGGTGGAGGCGTTGGGTGGAATTAAAAACAGATTGATGGACTGACATAAGAAGATGAAGAGATACACAAATTCTGTTTTGGATTTCAGATATTCAACAGTTGTAGTTTCTGTATAGTTAAGTGCAGAAGATAGGTGAGTGTCTCATTGAGCTAGTCTTGAGTTTAAAACATTGTTTACACCATAACCAGTTGGGTGGATGCTGTGGGAAAGAATTAAACAGCAGTTGAACTAACTAGAAACAAGAATCAAGAAGATAGATATAGGTTGTGGTTTCAGATTTCAGTAAATTGTAGCTTCTGTATAACTGGTTTCCAGAGGTGTTAAGAGTGTGGAATTGGTTCAGTAATGAACCCAAAACAGTACTAATGCATCTAACTAAGTTGGTGAAACATTTTGGGAAGGTTAAACCTCAGTTGATACCCTAAGTGTGGGGTTAGTGAAGGTTAGACACCAAGTGTGTGTTAGTCTTTCTAAACTTTGGGAACTTCTGTATAGATGGGCTTTAGGAGTATTTTAAAGAATCTATTTCGGTGATAATGAATTAAACACATTACTAATCTATGGGTATAAGGAAGAAATACATTCTAGGGAATAAAAGTCCACCTTAGATAAGCTTGTACATGTTAATGCTTAGAATACCTTAATACGTTAGCTAGAGGATGGACTCAATTAACGTGTGAATTGACTACGTAAATGTCCTAGGAGTGAGATAAAGCCTAAGGTTTTTACTTGGGAGATTTCTAAGGGCTAATATAAGTTGGACAATCAAAAGTTCACCTAGGGAATAACACCCGGTATAAATGAGATAAACTAGAAAAGTGTCGTCACATGAAATCATGAACTGACACGTTATTTTTAATCAACGTTAGGGTCGTAACGAACGCCAACCGGGAACCCGTGTGTGAGACGACATTTACTTCTAATCCAGGTATGGACATGTGTGGTTCGTATGTTGCCGTGTTACACGACTTGTGTGCTGTGTGCCTTGTTTGATTATGACCACAAGACTAATGGACTTTTAACCCAAGGCAAACTACACCGAGTAAAACGTAAATAAATAAACACGAGAAACGCTAAACGTGATTTAGCAAACTAAACATACAAATGTATATACATACGTATCAGGGAAGACTTGACATCAGTAAAACCCAAGGAGTAAATGAAGTTCAATTAAAGGAGGTCATGACTAGTAAGTCAAACACACCCGACCTAAGTTAATGCTATAACTTAACAACCGAAAATAAATATTGGGATCTTAGTGATGAAAATTCCTGAATACTTACCACTAGTTTAGTGGATGCACACAAGAAATAATAATGAAGAGGTAACAAAAGGGTTACATGACCCAGAAAAGATTAAGAGAGGAATCCGAACAACAAATTAAATTTAACAAGATTATAATGACAAAAATTATATATATATATATATACATACATATAGAATTGGACTTTACAGATAGTCCAATCAAAGAACTAAAATTGGTAATACGAAGTTGGATCGAAGAGGACCTAAACGGTCAAACAAGAGGAAACCAGCCAAATTAACTAGGCACTCTAACGGGGAATAGTCCCAACTCAATCGAATATGGGTGAATAATTAGGTATTGAAATTTGGAAATTGCTAACAAAATAAACTGATGGGCTAAGATCATTGTAAGCAAGGAGAAAATAGTAATAATATGATAACATGGAAATATAGAATCGTATATCCCAATGGCTAACACTAGAAGTGGTTAAACTACACATATATGTACACATGGTATGAAGATTGGGATGAAAAGAACTTACGACATCAGGAGAACATAAATGTATGTATCAATATACCATTAAATCTATGGAAACCATCATATGAAAAGAACTTAAATTAGTTAAATTGATTGGTCGTTTAAACCGGACGTGCAACGTTGAGCTCGACCCTGGCCAGGTCAAGTGACACTGAGCACAAGTTGGGGTTTAGGGGTAGCCCGACACTTACGCTGATCACGTCGGTGTTGGATGATTCCCGAAACCTCCTACCAGAGGACACGTGAACTACAAATAAGTGGGAAATCTTACAAGTCAAGAATATGAGGGTACGAAAGATGGGATATCAATGTTAGATGACTCGAGCGGGTAGAATACATTGGTACATTATTCAAAAACTTCGAGGTTACCACATAAGAAAATATACTATCGCAATCAATTGCAAAACGTAACCAGTAATAGTCAATTATTTTAGTGCCTACGAACAATGGTGATGATAAGAGAACTAAATATCATATGCTACACATAATCATAATCGGTAATACATACCAAACATGTTGTTGTAACAATGGCACGTCAAACACTAAGAACTAAAATCGTTACTACAGAACATACATGAATTAAAACCAAAAGGTCAGCGAGGAAGAACAATTCAAATGCTTAAAAGCGCACTAAAAACATGAACTTCCGACTTCCATAGTAAACGGATACACAAGCTACAATCCACCGATATTATGTATAAATTAAAATACCTCATGTCGGTCAAGAGACTTTTACTCCTATACTATTAAGTCACGCACTACCTTGAAAGGTATAGTGAGGGAAAACCAAACCTGAAAGTAATCAGAGTGGCTCAGCAGAAGCTGGTGGACCATATTTCATATCTTCAAGTCGAATAACAAGTGACATATCAACCAATATCTTAGACCCAGAGAGGCTAAATCCGAATCCGTTTTAGATCGGTATGGAAACCGATAAGAATTCTTGAGACAGAAACCAAGCCATTAACATGGTCAAGGCTTTGGATGAGATTATACTGCGAGCTACATCGCATAGAAACTAGAATACTCCATGAGAACTAAACAGCTAGAACCAAGGTTCAAGGATGATATAAAAGGGATTACGTGGGCGTAATCCATTTTTAAGGGGGGTAGGCGCGTTGCGTTTTTACCTATTGTTATACGTTTTGTGGTGTTGTTTTGAATGCTATGTGTGTGGATTGGTTTGAATGTATGGTAGTCATAAATGAATGACTTGTTCATCTGGTTGCTATGAGTGCAGTACATAAATATTATTGGTACATTGTAGTATTATTGAGCCACAGATGTGGCGTGGTGCTTATAAGCACAAATGGTGAAATAGACATGATCCCTTGGTTAGAGAGAACGTATTCAGGACTTAATCTTTGCACTGTGTGTGTTCCTACAGCCACGTGTTGGTTGTGTGTATGAGATTGTTAAGTGTGTGTATGTACGCTCGGTTAGGAATGAATGTGTGTACTATGGTTTACACCACAGATTGTTATTTGTACATTGCTAATACCTTAGACTACTATGAAAACTTGTGAGAAGCCATTATGGTGGCATAGTGTTTATGAACACACTCGGGTAGTGAGAATTATGAAATGTGGGACTTGATCCCTAGGATTAACAAGAATGGAAAACATCAGTTAAGGAAGTAACAATTTCGGGATGAAGTTCCTTTAAGCGGGGTAGGCTGAAATACCCCGAAAAATTAGCAGGCTAAATTGGTGAAGTTTAAATTAAATCATGTACGAACAATTAAATTTGGTATATACATGTCCGGAAACACGACAACGTTACGTATTAATACGGTCACGTACTTATATATGTACGTTTATGAAAATACATATACGTAACGTTACAATGTTACAACATCGTAGATAAAAAATAATAACGTCGCATAGTTACATATATCTAAAACGCGACAAAAATAAAAGGGGGCGTATATATAGACATGTATGTATAAATAACTAACAACGTAACAAAATGAGGTAGTCGCGTATAAAATTAGTAACGCGACGTATATTATATGGTCTTACATATATAAATAAGCATGTATAACTTATACAAAAAAAAAGAGAAGAAAAAAAAGAGCAAAGACGCTCCCGCTGAGGTTCGAACCCCGTACCTCTCGTATGCCTAGTGAACGTCTTAACCGGTTGATCTGTGCTCGTATTCAGCAACCAATGTCACCCCCAGACATATAGAACTAAAGTAACAAAAAAATGCAAATACGCTTCAGTAAGTATCGGGTTCCTCCTTCCCTTCTTGATCAGTGTACAGCCCAAACCTTGGAGCAGCACCAGACATCAACCTTTATCAGTTTCAAAAAAATATATATACCACGACCACAATATCCTCTTTCCCTCTGTCCCATGCGCATGCACTGGAGCATATAAAAGGAAAAAAAACTTAATGCCACCATCCCCTTGTAATGTGAGAGCAGTACTCCTTACTGCAGCTACACCTGAATCAAGAGAAAAAAAACACAGACCATCGATTCCTGGCTCTGACTGAGAACCTGAAGCGCACCATGATGCACCAGAGCATGGCTTGCCTTGAGAATCTGAGTTTCAGTCTCCAATGCTCTCCCTTTTCAGTGTAATGCTGTCAACATCCCAAACTTCCACAAACTGCCTTTATCGAAACCAACAAGTACTCCCTCATCTTCTTTGTCGTAATAATAAATACATCAACTACTCTCTCAGACACACAACCCACGGCTTGTTGACTTAAGTGGAAGCAATTCAGGTGACAGAGCTGGTGCAATCAGAGTTTGTTTTGTGTTCAACCCCCACGCCTACCGCATGAGAATCAGTGAGCAACTATTACTATAGTTCATTTAATCCATGTCTATCCCATGCAAACACCCACCTTGGATGTGCAAGTTCTGGAGCAAGTCGTTCAATCTCTGATTCTGGCAAGTAAACATCAGTCTTTAAATCCTTTTCAGTTGCTTCCGTTGTATACCGAGAGTTTCCCTGCTGACTAACTCACTTCCACCTCCATCCTTGCATGACTCTGTGGGAAATTCAATCCATGAAGGGTGAGTCAGAACCCCACGGACAACAGCCACTGCTGTTTCAACAAGAAAACAACATAACAAGGTATAAACTCCCAGTCTCTCCACGATCTGGTGCATCAACTCCTTATGCCGATAATACTAACCTTATTCACTCCATTCTTTTCTCCTACTGGTGATGTGTGTGTATTCCTTGCTGCCCCAGCCATGAGGGGCCTGAGAACTTTTGAGCAAAACACCTGCCACAACCTGAGTCGGAACATAGCTAGCAGGTGGGATTCTGAAATAGTTTTTCTTTCTGAGTTCAGTCATTGCTTTCTTTGGTTCCAAGTCTAACCCTCGGTAAATTGTCCTCAGTAGCGTCGTGTGACCAAGGTACTGGGAGTTCCATTTGGGCCAATGATCAACGAGGGAAAACAGCTAGGATTAAAGAGGTAAGCTACCTCAACATTTAATGCACAAACAGAAAATAAAAAAAAAGAACATATCAGCTCAGATTTCAATTCCTGAAATCTCGATCTTCTGCGTATTAATCCTTCAGAAGCTTAAATAAGGTTGTTGTGAATCTATTTTGAAGATAAAACTATGGTGAAGCACTTAAGTAACTGGGTAAGCATTTTGAAAAAAAAAATTGAAAGTCAGATTATGAATAATGAAAAGAGATGGAGGAGGGTATATCAGTGTTATGCTTCAGTTCTGCGGTTTATTGTTGTAGAATACTAACTTACCAGAACTGTAACGGCATCACTTGGGTTGTCTTTGGGTTCAAAATACTGCTAGTACACGTAATCAAATGAGTAAACAACCAAGGGGAATCAGGAGTCAGATGGAGGAGCATAAGAGAATGATAGAAGAAAATAGAAGATGGGAACCCCAGTTATGATTTCAGTTTCTGAAGTTCGAGGGTTCTGTATGACTCTGTTACAGAGAGTAAGAAGTGGTTGTATTGAGTGGTTCCATAGCTTAAAATCTTACTAATTCCCTTAACTAAACGTGTAAGCATTTTGGAAAGAAAAACTGTAAGTTAAACCGTGAACCAATAGACAAATGGAAAGGAGAACATCGGTTTTACATTCCAGTTTCATGATGCTGTTTTTGTTCCAGTTAGTAATGGAAATGTCTCAGTAGTTTTGTCTAGTGGCCTTGGGTCTGTTTTTGGAGATTAAAGCTATACTAAGACGATAACCAATACATAACTAAGCAACTAAAACAAGTTGGGGTAAATGGGAAGTCAGTCTGTAACAAGGAAAATAAAGAGAGGAAGATGTGACAGTGTTTTCTCAGTTTCAGATTCTGTCGAGTTTTAATTTTCAGTTTCCTGTCTTGTTGGTATCTATGTCATTCTGGGTCTGTTGGAACAAAAAAAAACTGTCACACCCTAAGCTACTTGAGTTAGTAATGAGAGTAAACTGAAACTTAACTCAGGAACAAAATGGAAAAAAATCGATCACAGAACAGAGAGAAATCAATATCATACTTCACTTTTGCAAATTCCTAAAACGTTGTTTCTGTATAACCTGTGACAGGGGGGTGTAAGGGGTTACACTGAGGGTTTACATCCTTGCTAATTCACCTGACTAAACGTATTAACATTTGGGAATTTGGAAGTCAAGATTCGTGGACAAAGAAAAGAGAATGGAAGTGAGGATATCACAATCAGTGTTTCAGTTTTTAGTTGATGTTGTCCTCTGTATAACTGACACAGTAGGTGTAGGTGAATTTGTATGGCTTACCAATAAACCTGAGATCTAACTAATACATTTAATGAGGTTTGCAAGCACTTGGAGCAAAACTAGAAATCAATCTAATGCCTTAAAATAGAAGTGGAGGAAATGGATGCACTGATGGTTGTTTCAGAATTCTAAAAATTGTGCTTCTGTAAAACGAAGTTTTAGAGGTGTTGTCAAGGTTGTTTTGGTTTAATTAGGGGTTTAAAACATATCCCACACACTTAGATAGAGAGGAATACATTTGAGGAAAACTAAAAACCAGCTTAGGAGACTTAAACATGGAGTTAAATGAAGCTGCAAGCAGACGTTGTATTTCCTATTTCTATGACCCTTGCTTCTGTATAACTGATATATGAGTGACATAAGAGTACTGTGTTGACTTGTTTATAAACTTAAAATCTAGCTAATACACATAAGTGAGACTATAAACACTTTGGGAGGGATTAAAAGACAGATAACTAAATCTAAAAGAAAGATTGAAGAAGAGTCACCGAGTGTTGTTAAAGTTCCTGCAGTCTATAGCCTCTGTATAATGAACTCTCTGAAGTGATAATAGCATTGCTTGAGTTGGTTTTGAGTTTAAAACCTCCCTAATACACTTATCTAGTTGGGTGGAGGTGTTGGGTGGAATTAAAAACAGATTGATGGACTGGCATAAGAAGATGAAGAGATACACAAATTCTGTTTTGGATTTCAGATATTCAACAGTTGTAGTTTTTGTATAGTTAAGTGCAGAAGATAGGTGAGTGTCTCATTGAGCTAGTCTTGAGTTTAAAACATTTTTTACACCATAACCAGTTGGGTGGATGTTGTGGGAAAGAATTAAACAGCAGTTGAACTAACTAGAAACAAGAATCAAGAAGATAGATATAGGTTGTGGTTTCAGATTTCAGTAAATTGTAGCTTCTGTATAACTGGTTTCCAGAGGTGTTAAGAGTGTGGAATTGGTTCAGTAATGAACCCAAAACAGTACTAATGCATCTAACTAAGTTGGTGAAACATTTTGGGAAGGTTAAACCTCAGTTGATACCCTAAGTGTGGGGTTAGTGAAGGTTAGACACCGGAAGTGTGTTAGTCTTTCTAAACTTTGGGGACTTCTGTATAGATGGGCTTTAGGAGTATTTTAAAGAATCTATTTCGGTGATAATGAATTAAACACATTACTAATCTATGGGTATAAGGAAGAAATACATTCTAGGGAATAAAAGTCCACCTTAGATAAGCTTGTACATGTTAATGCTTAGAATACCTTAATACGTTAGCTAGAGGATGGACTCAATTAACGTGTGAATTGACTACGTAAATGTCCTAGGAGTGAGATAAAGCCTAAGGTTTTTACTTGGGAGATTTCTAAGGGCTAATATAAGTTGGACAATCAAAAGTTCACCTAGGGAATAACACCCGGTATAAATAAGATAAACTAGAAAAGTGTCGTCACATGAAATCATGAACTGACACGTTATTTTTAATCAATGTTAGGGTCGTAACGAACGCCAACCGGGAACCCGTGTGTGAGACGACATTTACTTCTAATCCAGATATAGACATGTATGGTTCATATGTTGTCGTGTTACACGGCTTGTATGTTGTGTGCCTTGTTTGATTATGACCACAAGACTAATGCATGAAAACGGATGTTTGTTTTACCCTGCTTATTTGTCTGTTGTGAGCTTGTCTAAAGCATGTGAATGGATTGCTCATTTTCCTTGCTTACCCGCTTGCTATTATTGTGCATCTTGCTTGCGCGCATACAGTAGTGTAGCCCCTTCTCGTTGATGAAACCTTGAGATGAAACACAACGAACTTCGTAATCAAAACAAAGGAACTACATAAAGGGAAAACTCCTCTTAACTATAGAGGACCTCTAATGACACCCACTATGGTGTCGAACTATCATGGATAATGATAATCCAATACCCGTTAGAAATGAATAGGGAGACGGACCCTTTGTATCCGGGGTAGAGACCAATAATATTAAAAGAAATAGGGAGACGGACCCTTTGTATCCGGGGTAGAGACCAATAATATTAGAAGGAATAGGGAGACAGACCCTTTGTATCCGGGGTAGAGACCAATAATATTAGAAGAAATAGGGAGACGGGCCCTTTGTATCCGGGGTAGAGACCAATAATATTAAAAGGAATAGGGAGACGGACCCTTTGTATCCGGGGTAGAGACCAGTAACATTAAAAGGCATAGGGAGACAAACCCTTTGTATCCGGGGAAGAGGCTAGTAACATTGAAAAGGAATAGGGAGACGGACCCTTGGTATCCGGGGCAGTGGCTAGTAACATTTAAAAACAACAGAGAGAGAGAGTGAGCTATCCGGGAATGGAGGATTAGCTATGGAGAAGACGTTCTCCAAATGGTGGTGATAAGAGAATTCACAAATAACCTTTAAAGAAACAAGGAAAGATTAGCACCTACATGAGATGGTCACGAGATCTAAACTATATCCCCAGACCTGGTGCAAGGAAAGAGAAAGAAAATACACTTTAAGGGAACAAGAGAAAATAAATGAAAACACACAACGCTCGAATGATCCCATAGTGAGGATCATGGGTATAACATACCTATGCACACGTGTTTTACTTACATGATTGGGGTTATTATAATAGCAGCTCGTTGTGCTTGGATGCGTGTTTGATGTGCTATGATGCCAGCATGTTATGCGTGGATGTTTGTTGATATTGCTATGCAACCTTAAAGTGTGTATGATATCATGATATGCTGTGATGTGCTTTACTGCTTAATTATAGCATGTAAATTGACTTAATAATATTCGGCCAAGTAGTCGTGTGGCCCGGCAACATACGGGCTACACACTTTCATACTCAGCGTAGTTTGCTGAGTCCTTTACAACCCAATTTTTACAGGTATTGAGTCGGACGATAACGGAGCGTAGGCGGGATGGCTACCATGGGGGTAGTCTATCGGGGCATAATTCTTGAGTTGTAGTAGTATGCTTGAAGTATGGGTTGTTACTACACCCAGGATGTATTCGGAATTGTGTCTTGTATTGGTTATGAGTTTTGGTTGAGGGTTGTTCCAGTCATGCAGACCATAACTTGGTGTTGGTAGTATGGTTGTGTCAACCACGTGGGTGGTTGGCGTCTGTGACACCCGGATGGAGTTTATACCGCTGCGTAGTTAACCGTGATGTTGTTTAGGCGCGACTTTTGTATTACTGGATGTTTTATTCGGGGGTGTTACACTGAATCTTAAACTTACCGCTAGTATTCTAGCAAATTATGATCAATATACATTGAACAAGAACATTTCCTATATTAGAAACCAGCTGCATGCTATATATGTACATCTTAATTGTAAATCTGTATAGGGTGTAGTGGTCCCCTAACTAACCAGCTCTGTCAGTTTCATCACCATGTGGCATGGCATGGCATGACACTGGCATGGTCAATATATATATCAACTTGACAATGCATATATGTATGTATATATGATAGACTCTAGTTAGCTTTACGTTTTATTCCTTCTAGCTACTGTATTATGTGTGCAACTAACTTTCACTCTCGGTTCGTGTAAATTTGGTCACTTGCTGTTGAAACTTTATCTTTCTAGATAATATGATCCATTGAGAATGCTATATATATATAATTATAGATAGTTATAATGATGACCATATATATGTTATTGATTAAATAGACTATATACTTACTATATATATGTACTATTTAGATGATTGATTTGAATCTCCATTTATAATTACTTGATCAATTAACAATATGAAAACCATTTAAAATCAAGCTAACAAACAGTAGTAACTATTATATGGTGTGACTTCCAAGAAGGAGATAATATATATAAAAAGAGAGAAACATACAGTAGATCTAATTAATAAAGTTGCACAGTGTAGTAGTTGAGAGCTAGAGAGGTGATAGTGTTGGTCACATCGTGGTTATGCTATATATATGTTACGTACCTCTCAATTCCCATGTCTTTCATGGTCAACTTAATAGCATCATCTGTTGCTTTTTCTGACTCTAGTTGCTTCATCTTGTCTTCTATCAGGTTTCTTTTCTCTTCTGTGTTAAGACCGGTTCTACCATTCAGTGTGTATCCCATATGGTAGGGATTCTCTGATATCACACCACTTCTTTCTTTAGAGACTGATTTCTGCTGGTTGTGGTGACTTGTTGGCAAGCCTCTGATCTTGTTGTCCGTGTGGTCTCATCTGTTGACAACATACTTAAAGTGAAGCAACAGTTTGTGTTTCCTAACAAGAATATATTTCCTAACAAGAATTACCCTGTAGAATTCCCTTACAGATCAAAAGTGAGTGGTTTGTGTTTCAATTTTGTAATGTCTTTTCTGTGTGTGTGGTACTTAAAAGTTCTAGTTCCAGATTTCCAATTTGTGGAGGAGTTACTTAGTTCAGTTGTCTTTCTTGTGTGTGGTACTTAAAAGTTCTAGTTCCAGATTTCCAATTTGATAGTATCCTTGGCAGCTTCTAGCGAGAAGTATGTTGATTCATGCTTAAAGATGCTTGTTTGCAACTTCATGCCTCCTATCTTCTTTTTAGAAGTACTACTGAAGCATCCCTCAAGAAAGGAGCAAGTTTCTGAGAGAGTGCATTCTGCAGTGTAGTTTGAATGTGGTATAAAGCATCGATCATAAAACTATTATGATGGTTCGGCTGAAACATTGATAACATCTATTAACATCAATTACACTTCTTCCAAGTGGGCATGGGACCTGTTAATCAGAGCTTTCTAAACTGTTGATGATGCTTTTAAATTGTTGAAATTTCTTTTTGTCTTATTACTGTCTGCAACAGCAATAGGAAATCCCTCATTCTTTCTCACCAAAATGCTTTTTCTCGGTCAATCATGTGAAATCAAATCCAGGTCGTATAACTTGAATTATGTTGCAGTTTTTTAGGTTATCCTTGGCCCATCAGACTTGTCTTTCAATGTAATTGTGTGAAAGCTGCTGCTGTGTTGGGGGGGGGGGTGTAAAAGATGCATAATCTATGTTCACTACCAATGGTCATATGCACATGTCGCTTGGATGTAGATAGAGTTGAAGAATTCAAAAATAGTATGAAAAATTAGTCCTAATTAAAAATATTTTTGCTGTTATACAGAGAAGAAAGAATACATTGATGGGTGTCGTATTACACTAGTATTAATAATTCGATATCCACACAATGATTAGCTAATAACTAGAGAGTAGATTTCAAGAGATAGAGTATTGTGTGGGTGTGACGTTAACAAATTATAATTCAAAACCGAGCAAAATTAATGAAGAGATAAAGTGCTGTCTTTGTTGTCTCTTTGTTCTATGATATACTTGTTGGTACAAGACTATTACTTTACCATGTATTTCATAATTATTAATTTGCTTCTGCGATGTGAAGTGTCAACCTCACTTTGTGCATGGTGATTTGTAGGAATCATTTAAGGAATGTTGATTTGTTTATTTTTCAATGGCTGATGAACTAATGTATCTTTAAGTTATTAAGGGTATCAGATCATGTTTCTCTTGATGTAGTTTCTTTCCCTGATTGTATTCAAGTGCTTTTGATGGTGCCTATTTTTTAACATACATGTAGCATTTGGTATGGCTTCACTAGGAAGAACTAGGTCTTGCAAAGGGCAGAAACTTCGCAAATCTTGCTTTTGGATTAATGTCCGAAGAAATATTATCCAACCATGAATTCCTCAGAAAAACAAAATACAACCAAGAGTTTCTGAAGAAAAAACAAAAAACCCAAGCAAGAGTCCCCACATCAAATAGGGTGACCGAAATTTCTTCTTTCCAAGGGTTAGCTTTATTTCTCATGTATCTTACTTAGATAAATGAATTCGATACCCATCTGTGATATAGTTTATCATGATTCCCTTAAACAAAAAATGACAGTTATAATCCAATCTGCATTCTGTTCATGGTTTTTCTCTAACTTATGTTGCTATGTATCCAGATAGTCTTTCTTCACTAGTGTCCGTGTGAAGGTTATTGGGATGAACTATCTATATATCATACAAAAAAATAACTTTGTCTCTCAATAATTGTTTGCCCCAAGGCTCTAGCCACTAAGACCTGTAGAAAGTAATCTCAAAGATCCTTTTATAAGTAATGGAAGCAAGTGCTTCTTCTGAGTTGAGAAAAATGTTGAAATCTGTGAAAATTTGCTCAAAGTTTGGTTTAATACAATTGGTGGAAAAGTAAGAAGTGTCAATGCCGCTTTCCTTGTGGCTATGGAACCTGTAGCCTCTTTTTCATGTTCACTCTTGTCCAGATTACTTTTCATAGATAAGATTTCATGTGTCGCACTGTCAATGTCTCCTTATGCATCTTTGACCATGGCGACTCCTATGCCTCCAATATAATCAATGTTATTACTTCAAAAAAGTTAAAATAACTAACAAGGATCAGAAGTACCATTAGTGTTTTTTCATCGTTGCATGTATCCCAGAGAGGACAATCATATTCAGCCTATATATTTCGTCTTTGTTATTGCCGATGATCATTTCAGTAATGATCATTACAGTAATCTATCCCCAGAGCTAACCTTCTATTATGTGCCGCTACTGAAAGTGAACCATGTTAATTAAAGGAGAACAGGTTATATGTAGCATGAGAGACATAATTAAAGATGATTCAAATACGTCTAGCACTTCCTTTTGGAAAAATTTGTGTTTTGCCTGTTTTAAACTAATTAATTCATCTCTTGTACTTATGTATCAGGCGGTAACCTTGTGTGTATGTTGTGCATGTGAGTGTTCAGATAGCAGAGATGCTATTGTGAAAACTTGGGTCTCCATGAAGATTTGAATTGATTGAGTGTTTGATATGTGGTGATATCGGAAGGTTGGAAATCTGCTTAAAGGACAAGACCAACATATACATTTTTGCTGGGATGGATGCAACTGTTGTGGAATTCAGTAAAACTTCACTGGTAAGATGGCCTTTCTTCTTTTTATTTCATCTGAGAGCTTAATTTGGTTCTTTACCAACGTGTTGTTTTCCTGCTAATGGACACTACTGATCATGCATTTCAAAAGTTATGAGATTTCATCATTACTGTTATCATCGTGTTTTCTTTCTGTTTCCTTAATGAATATTGCTCTACAGTGTCAACCGTGCAACAGAAATACATGAAAGATGATGAAGCTATCAATGATTCTAACAAATCATGGAATTTGAATTAGTCATTCACAATATGTTGGACGAGGAACACCAATGCTTCTTGCGCTGGTTTACTTTGGTGATGCTGCTCTGTGGGAGCATGAAGAAACTGATGTATCTAGTTTGTTGGTTTTATCCCTATGTATACAAATAGGGTGTGCTCTGGAAGTAAAATTGTTACTTTTCCATCTCCATTTCAACTGAATCAAGTCTAGGATCATATAATGAATCATACTTCCCTGAGCATGAAGAAACTGATGTATATACTCTTGTTTGTTAGCAATGATTGGTGATGCAACTCTGTGCTGTAACATTTTTTTTTTGTAAAATGTAAGATTTACCCACGGAATACCCACGATAAGGTGTGTAGGTAAAGTACTTCGTAGGTATTCCGTGGGTAAACCACACGGCTAACCAAAGGTAATCTGTAGGAAATACCTAAGGAATAATCTCGTAGGTAAATTGTCCCGTGGGTATTCCGTGGGTAAAGCACACGGGAAATCAAAGCCCTATACCGTAGGTAATCCGTAGGAAGTACCTACGGGATTTTTCCGTAGGTAAAATGTTCCGTGGGTATTCCGTGGGTATCCATGTGGCAACACAACATTAGTTCCGTGGGAATTCTGTGGGTATTCCGTATGTGTTTACCTACGGAATTTGTCGTAGGTAATTACCCTCGATAGAAGCCGTGGGTATTTCGTAGGTAATTACCCACAAAAATTTTTTTTCGTGGGTATTTAGCTTACCCACGAGGTGTTTACCCATGAAACGTTTCCGTAGGTATTCCGTGGGTAAATTTGGTTACCTACCACTTACCCACGGAAATGTCCGTAGGTAAATTCGTTTTTTCTAGTAGTATAGATTAATAGTAGGAGTGGTAATAGCTTCTTTTTCAGATGGCAAAATTGTCACTGTTGTTGCATCAGATAAGACAGTCTCGGGTTCCAATATAGGAAAAATGTCTGGTGAGTCAGGTTCTGAAGTAGCTGAAGATGAGTTTTGGTTGTCTGGTGAGGTAGGTACTGATGTGGGTGGTGAAGGAGAAGGTGATATTTGTGTAGGCTGATCATGTGGGAGGAAGCACTCATCTGAAGGCTTCAACAGATTGAGGGAGTTTAGATTTGGAAAGGAATGATGAAGATTAACATTTTCCTGAGAGGCACCAGGTGTGTATGCAACAGGTATAGCATCATCAGACTGTTCTTTGGTAAACATACTGAAGGTAGTAACGAATAGGTTTGAGGAAGTTGTAGACAAGGGAGTTTTCAGGTAGGGAAACACAGTCTCATCGAATACAAGTCTAGAGATGTAAATCTTGCGAGTTTCAGGATGGTAACAACGGTAACCTTTATGTAAGTTGCTATATCCAATGAATACACATGGTAAAGATCTAGGTTGTAGCTTATGAACGGTGTTATACCTCAGTAAAGGAAAACCGCGACAACCAAAGACCTTGAGACTGTTGTAATCGGGTTCCTTCTAGAAAATCAGAGTAAAAGGCACCTGAAACTTCACTGGTGCAGCAGGTAAGTGATTAATCAAGAAAACTGCAGTCATAAATGCCTCAGTCCAAAGGAATTAAGGTAATCCTGCACTGAGAAGTAGAGAAATACCCATCTGTACAATATGTTTATGCTTGCGTTCTGCTACACCGTTCTGTTCAGGCGTATGTGGGCATGAAATTTATTGTAAAATACCACACTGCTGCAGGTGACTGGTGAACTTATTACTCGTGAACTCACCTCCACCATCACATTTAAAAAACTTGATTTTCTTTTCAAGATGAAGCTCTACCATCCTTTGAAATTGAATGAACACATCATAGAAATCACTTTTCTTCTTTAGAGCATAGAACCAAGTAAAACGAGAATGGTCGTCTACAAAAATGACATAGTATCTCATGTTTTGACTTGAAGAAACTGGGGCAGGTACCCACAAATCACAATGAACTTTCTCTAAGATAACAGCAGCACGGCTCTCTACTTTATTGAATGGCAACTTACAACTCTTACTAAGTTGACAGCTACTACATACAGAGTCACCTTTATTCCAAACTGAAACATCAATCTTGTTTTGTGAGCTAAGAAACTTTAGAGTCTTTGAATTTGGGTAATGCAGACGTTATATTGTGAGTGATTTAAGTGGTGTAATTAAAATTAAAGAAAAGAAATTAAAACCCAAAATAAACGTCGGGCTGCAAACAAATCCCGGTCGCAGTAGTATAGTGAAATGTAAGCGACCGGATATCGAACCACGGGACTAATGTACATATTATAGTACCTAAGCGTGTCACAGGAGGGGGGATTAATTGACTTGTTAAATATAAATAAAAACAGTTAATAAAATTAACTGAGTAAGCAAATAAACTAAGCGGGACTCTGGTTTATATTAATATTATCTGCTCTTTCATGCTATTCCTACTGGTTTAATTATAATTGTCTGGCAAAATTCCTTAAATTATCCTAAGGACTAAGTCATAGCCTCATAAGAACTCGTTTACCAGAAATGCTCGGTCTAATCAAGGTTCGAGCACTCTTATGTAAACGGACATTAAATTCCAGGAAATATAATTGCATCTGAAATACTAACTCATTAAATCATAATAGAGCTTTCTCCAGATTTACGGCTTAATCAACCTATCTATTTCACCTGGTCTGATCAAAATAGACTTAGCAAGCAATTTAATAAACTCATGACATTTATTAAAAAGGCGAGAGATGAGCTTTAAGTGTAACTAACTTCATTAAATTAAAACCAGTAAAAACATTGCATAATTAATACAGAACATAATAATTATTCCCAAAGCGTACGTAAACTAGCCTAACATATTAAATAGATAGACAGAGACAAGAGTAATAGAAATCATCCGTAATCACTCCGGCTCACTCTGCTATTTTGTATACGTAGGCTAGAGGTGAATTTAGTGGACTGTAAAATAAATAAAATGGAGAAGGCGGGAGGAGAGAAATGAGATGGTGTGTGAGTTGGAACTCCAGAGGAACCACGGAAGGAGCCTCCGGAAGGACACCGGATAAGGAGGAATGAAGCTCGTATTTATAGAAGAGAAGAACAGCAGCAGCTCATTAGCTCACTGATTGAGCTCGATGATTGCAACTCCCCATTGATTGCAGCTATTGATTGCGCAGGGGACAGGGCTGAATCGCGTGCGTGATTTCTGGTAGGCGCCGGCTCAAGTTGAAGAGCGAGTTGGGTAGAAGATAACCCGTTAATTTCCTACAATGTCCACTAGATAAGTAGCGGTACTCTCTATTCTTGTCCGCTTCCTTCTCTTGTCCGCCTCGCGGTCTTCTGTTCTCTTGTCCGCTAGATAACTAGCGGTACGCTCTGTCACGTCCGCCTAGCGGTTGTATTAGAGTTGACCGCCCAATACGGGGCGGTTGCCTCTCTGTTGTCCGCCTGATAAGGAGGCGGTCGCCTCTTGTTTCCTCCTCTCTGTGTCTCGCCCCTTGTTATGTGGCGGTTGCATGCTATGGAGGCGTGCATGTTGTTCTTTCTCACGTGACCATCTTTAATCTTTCAATAATATAAGTGTTTTAGGTATTTTTCCTACAATTTAACACATATAATACATCAGTTAATGTAACAACATAATTATAGGAAAAACCCTAGATAAGTGCGAAACATTACTAAAAATGCTGCAATTAATAAGGTGATTAAACCTTAAAAAGTCTATATGTTTTGCACTTATCAAACTTCCTCACACTTGACTTTTGCTTGTCCTCAAGCAAATAAGGAATATAATTATCTCTAAGCCTTAATAATAAAACAAGATTAAATAAGTGTAGAAGGGAACTTAGACAAAGTGACAATTGAAAGAATAATTCTGCTCTTAGAAGTAGGTTTTAGCAAACAGTGAAAAAGAACAATTTAATAAAAGCATAGAAAAATTAACTGCAGAAAACAAGTTAGATTAACCTGGGATTTCCAACCAATTTCATTCACTAACCCGGGATGACAAGGGGTGTGAAGTAATGCCTTATTCCGCAATACCTTTCAACACCACGTACTCATGTTCATAAATATAAATTGCAATTTATTATTTACATTTTTTTTGAATGTGCAAATTGTATAGACAAAGCACATATTATTTATATAATATATTTTTTTGAATTGCATTATTTTTCTGTACCCCAGACTTTTCTCTCTATCCTTGTAGCGGTGTTGGGTCTTCTATCCCAGATCACGAGACCTTAGGTAGATAGGTGTTAAAGCACCCCAAAGAACTTAATAACCGGATAGACGAGGCCTGTTTTTGGTTTAGAAGAATTCATAAACAGTGGAGTACCTTGTCTTTATCCTTTTCTTTCCTTGACTTTCCACATATTTCCATAATCCCAAGCTAAACTAAATTGATTTTTACAACTAGCAGATCTATCATTTTTCGAGTAAAAATAGAGTATTTTGAAGGAAAATAATTTTATACAAACTCCTAAAAATAAAACTACCTTTCAGTTGTCACTTGACATAATTTCAGACACTTCTACAATTATTTTATCTCATTTTTACAATTTTTTTAATAATTTTAGGCAGTTTAGAGTAGCAAAAAGTGAGTGTGGCATTATCGAACTACTGTCATAATTTCAGGGAAAGGTCTCTCCTTCCTCACACTTAAGAGGAGCAATGTCCTCATTGTTCAGAATTAAAATCAAGAAAATGCCCTTTCAAATTATGACAGATTCATAAAGGATTAAATGCATGTAGGTTGAACATTAATATAATAAATGAAGAAGTGAAACTCCCCTTGTATCGTAGATTGAGGAAGGTAACCTTCCTCACACTTAGAGCTTTTGGCAGGGGTGAGACGTTCCTCACACTTGAGTTTGCGCAAGTGTTCAACCGAAGATATTGAAATTCCAAAGCAACTGAGGTTGCTTTCCAAAGGTGAATTCAGCTATATATTCGACATAGGATTGATTCTGAAAAGAAAATCATATATAGCCAGCAGAACTCCAAATGAACCAAAAGAAAATCATTAAATGAAAAACATAAATAAAAATTCATAAAATAAAAACATAAAGTACCACACTGTTACCTTCCTGAATATATCAAATGTTAGCACAAGGTTTGAACAGTAATAGTCTACAAAAAGTCAGAGAAATATAAAATGAAATAAAAATAACAAGAAAATAAAATAAAATAAAATCACTGTGGTGGTGGTGGAGGCTGTGCAGGTCCCTAGCCTGACTGAGCGAGGAGACGCTCTAGGAGCTGAGCGGTCTGCGCATTCTGCTGCGCTGTCTGTGCATGCATCTCATCACTCCGGTCCAAGCGCCGCATCACCCTCTGCTCAAAGCTCTCAAACCTCTGATGGAAGGTCTGGAACTGAGCCTGTAGATCTGTCGAGTAAGGAACAGGAGCAGGGGTCTGCATCATGTCAGTAGTCGGCCTATAAGGCTCCTCTCCCTCTGCGGACGGTGGGTCAGGATCGGCTGAGTGTGTAGCTCCAGTAGAGGTCCCCGCTGCTGTGGAAGATGCAGTGGAAGACCGAGCAGTGGCACTCCTAACCCAAGTACCGTCATCTGAGCGCAAAAATCCCCAGCTCCGCACAGTCAGCAGTGACACTGAGCGCTTCGCTGGACGGAGCTCTAAAGTCTCCCTGAACTCTGCTGAGAAAGGGACAGAACCGATAATGTGGAGACTGAGGAAGAAGGGAAAAATGGGAGTGATCTTCTTCTTCTTCGTCCTCATGTAGGAGACCACCTTATAGAGCTGGCTGTACATGACGTGGCTGAAAGAGATGCGCTGAGCGGGTGGAAATGGTCCTAGGAAGTAGTCAAGTAAGGCACAATCCTCTTCAGAAGCATCATGCGCCCCAGATGGGCGAATCTGATGACTGAGGATCTCCAGGAGAAGCCTCTGAGTCAGCGTGGGGAAGCTAGCGAACGGGAGGACATCCTTCTCCTCCTCCCCTCTACGTCGGGTCCTCCGACCTACAACCTGAAGCCACCTGGACTTCGACCTCTGCAAGTACTCCTCTGTGAATCCTCGGATATCACCAGGACCATCCGGGATGTGCAGGAGAGAAGTGAAAGTCGAGGGTGTGATCTCCACGGGGTGACGGCGTATATAAGAAGTAATGCTCGTATCGCCTGCCCGGGCATTAGCATAAAACTCTCGAGCTAAGTCCGGAGCAAAGACTCCCTCTCCTAACCTTAGGACCTCTGAAAGTCCTAACCTGGCAAATAGAGAATCCACCCCTGCAGCCTCTAGCACTGCCGGCTCAAATTTCCTCTCTATGATAAAGTCCTTGCCCTGATCGAACCAGGCACGAGCCTCTACTGAGACAAAACCATCGTCCCGGAGACGAGGTGCAGAAGAAGATGATGCTCCAGAGCAGTCGCCACCACGATTACGAGGCATACTAATATATTATTTAAAATTAAAAGCAAACAACATTAACAGCATAACAATAAAAATATTAAATATAGTAATAATAACATAAAAATTAAAAACACAACAACAACATAAAAATCAACAACATCATTAACAAATAATAATAACAAAAACGTTAATAAACTACATAAAAATTACTATCAAACAGAACGTTAGTATTTAACAAAAACAACTCCGTAAATTAATAAAAATAGAAAACAAGATGAACAATTAATATGAAATGTAAACAGAATAATTATACAACATAAATTCTGTCGAAAATTTGACAGAGTCTCCCCTAAAATTCTTCGTTTCTCCACAAAAAATTCAGTCAGATTCAAGGTTTTTAGTACCATCACCAATCAAATCTAGAAATTATAACCTATAATCACAATCTATACTCGTTTAATTATCAAGGCTAAATAAAACTGAAAAATGCTAGTTTTAACAATGAATTTTCGTAACTAGCACATATCAATTTTAGAGTTCAACAAAAACACCCAATCTAAGTGTAATAAGTGAAGATTTAACCTTGTAAATGTAGATTATGATTAATATAGGACAAATTCGAGACAATTTAGCAATTAAAATTCGAAAATTTCGAATTTGGGAAACTAGGGATTCGAAACTTCAGCTCCTAATTTCTCCTAGTATAGTTCACCATTTACAAATTTGAAGCTATAGAAACGTAAGGAATTGAAAAACGAGCGTTTCGGTACCAACCTTGTAAAATTTGATGAAGAAATGAGGAAGTTGTGTGGATCTGAAGGGGGAGGCGATTCTCGGCTCTCGTTCTTCTCTCGGGCTGGCTTGAGCTCGAACTGGAATTTTGGGGAAGAACTGGAAAACGCAGCGCTTCGCCGTTTTTTTTTTTCATATCGAAGCACGACCGCGAGGCGGTCTCTTGTGTGGCGTCCGCACGATATCTGGCGGACAAGAGTGGAGTCGACCGCGAGGCGGTCGCGTGTGTAGCGTCCGCGAGTTAAGTGGCGGTCAAGAGTGGGGCGACCGCGAGCAAACGGGGCGGTTGTCCTAGCGGACAACCCCTGTTTCGTTTGTTTTTTTTTTCGATTTAACTTGTAACATACGAGCTAGAAATAAACAGATAAACATTTGTACACATAAAATAATAATTAGTAGTTAGATTACATAAATTATAAGTTAGCGGGTTAATTACATAAAATTAAATGTTAAGGACAATGGAAATTAAATGTTAGAGACAATGGAAATAAAATGTTAGAGACAATGGAAATAAAATGTTAGAAGTTAGAATTAGATGTTTAAAGTTAGATGTCCGAAGTTAGATGGCCAAAGTCAGGTGTCCAATTGTCCAAATGTCCAATTAATATTAACAGATTATTAGATAATTAATATTAACAAAATATAGAAGATATTTAATATTAACAATAACGAATAATAATATAGAAATATTATTAACATATTTAAGAGAACAAAATATTATAATTAACAGGTGAATAATCCGGGGCTTAGGAACTAGAATAATCTAGTCCCCGGCAACGGCGCCATTTTGCAGACGTTATATTGTGAGTGGTTTAAGTGGTGTAATTAAAATTAAAGAAAAGAAATTAAAACCCAAATAAACGTCGGGCTGCAAACAAATCCCGGTCGCAGTAGTATAGTGAAATGTAAGCGACCGGATATCGAACCACGGGACTAATGTACATATTATAGTACCTAAGCGTGTCACAGGAGGGGGGATTAATTGACTTGTTAAATATAAATAAAAACAGTTAATAAAATTAACTGAGTAAGCAAATAAACTAAGCGGGACTCTGGTTTATATTAATATTATCTGCTCTTTCATGCTATTCCTACTGGTTTAATTATAATTGTCTGGCAAAATTCCTTAAATTATCCTAAGGACTAAGTCATAGCCTCATAAGAACTCGTTTACCAGAAATGCTCGGTCTAATCAAGGTTCGAGCACTCTTATGTAAACGGACATTAAATTCCAGGAAATATAATTGCATCTGAAATACTAACTCATTAAATCATAATAGAGCTTTCTCCAGATTTACGGCTTAATCAACCTATCTATTTATCACCTGGTCTGATCAAAATAGACTTAGCAAGCAATTTAATAAACTCATGACATTTATTAAAAAGGCGAGAGATGAGCTTTAAGTGTAACTAACTTCATTAAATTAAAACCAGTAAAAACATTGCATAATTAATACAGAACATAATAATTATTCCCAAAGCGTACGTAAACTAGCCTAACATATTAAATAGATAGACAGAGACAAGAGTAATAGAAATCATCCGTAATCACTCCGGCTCACTCTGCTATTTTGTATACGTAGGCTAGAGGTGAATTTAGTGGACTGTAAAATAAATAAAATGGAGAAGGCGGGAGGAGAGAAATGAGATGGTGTGTGAGTTGGAACTCCAGAGGAACCACGGAAGGAGCCTCCGGAAGGACACCGGATAAGGAGGAATGAAGCTCGTATTTATAGAAGAAGAAGAACAGCAGCAGCTCATTAGCTCACTGATTGAGCTCGATGATTGCAACTCCCCATTGATTGCAGCTATTGATTGTGCAGGGGACAGGGCTGAATCGCGTGCGTGATTTCTGGTAGGCGCCGGCTCAAGTTGAAGAGCGAGTTGGGTAGAAGATAACCCGTTAATTTCCTACAATGTCCACTAGATAAGTAGCGGTACTCTCTATTCTTGTCCGCTTCCTTCTCTTGTCCGCCTCGCGGTCTTCTGTTCTCTTGTCCGCTAGATAACTAGCGGTACGCTCTGTCACGTCCGCCTAGCGGTTGTATTAGAGTTGACCGCCCAATACGGGGCGGTTGCCTCTCTGTTGTCCGCCTGATAAGGAGGCGGTCGCCTCTTGTTTCCTCCTCTCTGTGTCTCGTCCGCCTTGTTATGTGGCGGTTGCATGCTATGGAGGCGTGCATGTTGTTCTTTCTCACGTGACCATCTTTAATCTTTCAATAATATAAGTGTTTTAGGTATTTTTCCTACAATTTAACACATATAATACATCAGTTAATGTAACAACATAATTATAGGAAAAACCCTAGATAAGTGCGAAACATTACTAAAAATGCTGCAATTAATAAGGTGATTAAACCTTAAAAAGTCTATATGTTTTGCACTTATCAGGTAACCTAACCTCTTGTGCCAAATGTCATCAGTGGTCTTGCCAGCAGTAACAGCTTGAGCTTGGATAACAGGTCCCTTCAAGGTGTATAGATCACCACTTCTACTGCCCTTTGCCAAAATTTGTCCTGTCAGTCGATCCTTCACAAGAAATCCAGAATCAATGAATTCAAAAAAGCAGTAGTTATCAGTTGTCAGTTTGCTAACTGAGATCAGGTTTCGTTGAAGGTCAGGCACAACCAACACATCTTTTAAACTCAAATCTTGTTCCCCTTTGATGATAAAGTTACCAGTATATTGAATAGGTATCTCACTTCCGTTTCCCACAAACACCGATTCATTTCTAGTATAAGGTGTTAGAGAAGCGATATTACCTGGAGAATTCACCATGTGTGTAGTCGCTACTGAATCCACAAAATAGGAGTCCTCACCAGTACTATAAGCAACAGTAGTTAGAGCTTACAGTGGATTATTAGACAGCAAGGACGAAGTTGATGAACCAAGAGGATTTGGTTTGGGGTCAAAGGGCTGATACGAGTGATCCCAGCGATAAAAGCAACTTATCGCGGTGTGGTTTGTCCTCCCACAGATCTGACATGGATTCGTTCCAGATTGATTTTGATTCTAGGAGTAATTGAAATGTCCTCTATTTCCTCCTTGACGTCCCCGACCGCGGCCACCAAAGCGACCGCCTCTTCCATAATTCGACTCAGCTCGGGTATTTTGCCCCCAATTTTGGTTCCCTGGCTCAGTGTGGACGTTGAATGCAGCATTCGAGAGTAGATTTCCTTGTTTCTCATGAACATCAACACCGCTATCTCCCTCTCTTGTGTCATAGTCCTCCAAGGCAATGGCGAATTGTTTCATGCTTGGATACGGTGCTTTATGCAGCATCACTGATTGAAGAATCTTGTACCTCGCTCCGAAACCTTGAGCCAACATGACAACCTTATCTTCATCAGGAACGGGATTTCCAATCGCAGCAAGATTATCACATACAGATTTGAATTCTTTCACATATTCCTTAACTGGCTGAGTATCCCCTAGTTTGAGAGATCACAACCTGCTTTTGAGTTGGAATTCTCTGTCTTTTGTTGACTGGAGAAATTCACCTTTCAACTCCTCCAAATCTTGTTCGTTGTAGTGCAACTGATTGTGACGGCTATGCAGTCTTCAGACAAGGTAGCAAGAATCCAAGACCGTACCAAGGCATCGACTTCCTTCCATTTCTTGTAGTCTGGATTCTCGACTTCCTGACTATCCTTAGTGATCTTCTTCTCAGGCATGGATTTGGCTTCAATCATGCCGGCTACTCCAACATATTCGAACAAGTTTAGCATTTGCGTATGCCAGCTGAGGAAGTTCTTCTCTCCCTGCAACTTAATCGTTGAAATTCCAACTACTTGGTGCAGATCGGAAGAGGAAAGCTTTCAATCAGAAAGATCCATTTCATTTTCTTGATTGAGAATGTAACACCCCCGAATAGCCCAACAGTAGTCTGAACGTTGCACCGAATGATGTTACAAAGTCTAAGCAGCGGATTCACAGTTCCATTCGGGTGTCACAGACACCAACCACCTACGTGGTTGACACAACAACTCTATCCATATCAAGCTACGGTCTGAATGACTGGAATTAAAAACCATAACCAAGTCCGAATACAAACGGGGAAAATCCAAACCAAGTACCGAGAGTCTACATCATTAGTTCTTACTTAAATAACACAAACCGAAACATACAACAAGGGTCTGGTGATACATAGTCCCATCCCATACATAAGAAAACATAATGCTTAAAAGGTCTTGCCCGTAGGGACTACCCCCATGGTAGTCACCCTGCCTACTCTCCGCCATCGCCCAGATCCATACCTGTAAAAATAAAGGACTCAGCAAAACTATGCCGAGTATGAACGTGTGTAGCCCGTATGTTGCCGGGCCACACGACTACTTGGTCGAATATTATTAAGTCAATTTACATGCTATAATAAAGCAGTAAAACACTCCACAGTACATCATAGTATCAACCACACTTAAAGGTAGCTAAACATTAGCAACAACAACCAAGCACAACAAGTTGCTAGTATCACAACAACAATCGTGTACATAATCAAACGTGTGCATAGGTATGTTATACTCATGGTCCTCCCTATGGGATCATTCAAGCGTAGTGTGTTTTTGGTTTCTTTTCTCTTGTTCCCATAATGTGTATTTACTTTCTCTTTCTTTGCACCGGGTCTGGGGATATAGTTTAGATCCCGTGACCATATCATGTAGGTGCCAATCTTTCCTTGTTTCTTTAAGGATTATTTATGAGTTCTCTTATTACCACAACTTGGAGGCGTCTTGTCCTTAGCCAATCTTCCATTCCCGGATAACCATCTCTCTCTATGTTATTTTTTTGTTACCAGCCACTGCCCCGGATACCAAGGGTCCGTCTCCCTCTTCCTTTTCAATGTTACTAGCCTCTGCTCCGGATACGAAGGGTTCGTCTCCCTATGCCTTTTAACGTCCTGGTCTCTACCCCGGATACTAAGGGTCCGTCTCCCTATTCTTTTTAACACTATTGGTCTCTACCCCGGATACAAAGGGTCCGTCTCCCTATTCCTTTAACATCATTGGTCTCTGCCCCGGATACAAAGGGTCCGTCTCCCTATTCCTTTTAACATCATTGGTCTCTACCCCGGATACAAAGGGTCTGTCTCCCTATTCCTTTTAACATCATTGGTCTCTACCCCGGATACAAAGGGTCCGTCTCCCTATCCATTTCTAACGGGTATTGGCTTATCATCACCTTTGATAGTTCGACACCATAGTGGGTGTCATTAGGGGTCCTCTATAGTTAAGAGGAGTTTTCCTTTTTATGTAGTTCCTTTGTTCTGTTTACGAAGTTCGTTGTGTTTCTTCCCAAGGATTTATCAATGAGAAGAGACTACACTATTGTGTGCGCGTAAGCAATATGTACAATAATAGCAAGCAGGTAAGCAAGGAAAATAAACATTCCATGCATATGCCTTACACAAGCTCACAACAGACAAATAAGCACGGTAAAACAGACATCCGTTTTCATGCAATAATCTTGTGGTCATACACAAACAAGGCACACAGCACACAAGCCGTGTAACACGGCAACATACGAACCACGCATGTCCATACCTGAATCAGAAGCAAGTAGTCTCACACACGGAGTCCTGGCCGGAGTTCGTACGGCCCTAGCATTAATTACAAACAATGTGTCAGTTTATGATTTCATGTGACAACCTTTGTGACACTCCCCCCCCGAATTTATTAAATTATATATCGGGTGTTATTTCCTAGATAAATCTTCGTTGAATGTTCAACCTTTATTAACCCTTAGGACTTCCCACGTGTTAGGCTTTATGTTACTCCTAGGGCATTCACACTCTTATTTATACGTTAACTAAGTCCTTTGTCCTAGCTAATGTTTTAGAGCATTTAAGCGTCAACCGTGGAACATGTGTCTATAAGATAGATTTAACTTGTCTAAAAAGTATTCTCTCCTTGGCTAAGTAGGTGGGTTATGTTTTAACCCTTGTTTAACGACAAAATAGACCATAAAATACCCCTAAAACTCATTTATACAGAAATCCTAAAGTTTCTAAATCAGAAACACAATTCCCATGTAATACCTTATCTAACGTTACTTTTAATGTAGAAATCGGTGTTTAACCTTCTCCACATGTTTCGCTAACCTAGTTATATTTGTTAGCTACTATTTGGGTTCTTTATTAAGTTTGAATACCACTTATAATACTCTTGTAACATAGTTATACAGAACCTATAATGTCAATGGGAACTGAAATCACAATCTAATACTTCTTCTTGTTTCTTGTTATTCCTTAGTTCAACGGATGTTTCACTCCTTCCCACAATATTACCTAACTAGGTGTAGGTGTTAATAATGTTTTTAATTCAAAACCAATCCAATAAAACACTCTCCTAGTTTCTGTACTCAATTATACAGAAACAAAAGCTGTAGAGAAACTGTAACCACTAGCTTTGTACAGCAGCTTACCAATTCTCTTTTAGTCCACTAATCAGTGTTAGATCTCGCCCAAAATCTTTATCCAACTAGATGATTGTATTAGGAAGGATTTGAACTTACAAACAACTCAAAACATGGCTGTTAAAGCTACTGGAAGATCAATTTACAGAAAGCTGAAAACTGGAAGGGAACTGAAGTCATAACTTCAGTGCACTTCTCTCTTGTGTTAAATCGATCCTTTCCCCCTTCCCAAAGTGTCTATACATTTAATTAAGTGCATTAGAAGTGTGTTAGGATCGTTAACAACACAATGCAAACGTTTATAGCTCTCTGTTACAGAGTCACACAGAACTTAAGTTGTCAGAAGAGGAAACTGCACACTGAAACACAAAAACTGATTTTCTTCTTTTCTGTTTCTCTTACAGTTCTTTAACCTGACTTCTAACTTCTTTCCCCGACTTACTTACCAGATAGTTATGTGTATTAGGCCATTCTCCAACTAAAGCCAGCTCAATATATCATAATTAAAAGCCTCTGAAGTTCCATTATACAGAAACACGAAAAACAAACTGAAACCTGAGATTATTTCAAAACTGATCAAACTGAGATTTAATCTGGTTCTGTTTTGTCTTTCTTGTTAGTTTCCTTAACTTGGTTTCTATTTCCCCAGTCCATTTAACCCCTTAGTTAATAGTTTTGGTATATTTTTGAACCCCAAACAGACTCAAAGCGATAAGGTCCTTACTTCTGAAAATCTGTAACTCAGCTATGCAGAAAACTAGTAAACTTGAAACACTAATCTGTGCACTCTTATTCCTCTCAGTTTCTATAGATTAATTGGCTTCTAATTCATTCCCAAAGTGCTTACAATTTCACTCATACATATTAGATGTATTTAGATTCGTTTACTTCTCACTCCAACCGTTATAAACCCTCTGCAATAGGGTCATACAGAGAGACAAGGTTTCAGAAAAACTGAAACTCAAAACCCAAAATCTGCTAACTTCTTTTCAGTTTCTCATTTCTGTCTTAACATGCTAACTGTGTTTTTTTTTTTGCACTTGGCCTCACGTTTTGGGTAAGCACTTAGGCTGGTCACTAAGTTAATACAACATCTAGGTTACTGCAGGGAGTTAATACACAGAAGTATATCGAATTTCAGAAACTGAAAGTTAACTGTCAACTTTCTTCTATCCCGAATCTGCCCTTGTTTATGATTTGATTTTCAATACTTCCCATCTTGTTATTACCTTAGTTATGTATTTTAATTACAGTTTTGACTCTCAAAACAGACCCACGCAACCAGATAATCCTACAGAGACTTACCTCTACTGAGACAGAAATCTCTCAATACTGAAATCATAAACTAGAATCTGAGTTGGTTTTACTTTTATTTTCCTCTTCTGTTCAGTTGTTATTTGGTCTTCCCACCTGTCCCAGGGTACTCATTTATTTAGCTAGGTGTATTATCTTGGTTTTGACTTAAAGACAGATCCATAACAACACTGTTATTACTACCGAATGTCGCTTATTCTGGAAACAAGAGAATTTCTGAAACTAGAAAAAAAAACTGAAAATGCAAACTGATATATCCATAGCTTCTTTCTGTCTCCCCCATTTAGTTTCCCCTTGACTGCCTAGTTACTAAACTGTCTCTTAGTCAAGACTCAACCACAAGACAAGCCCAAAACAGCAAAGTACATAGCTCTGAGAAATTCTTTACACAGAACTGTAAACTGAAAACAGCAAGAATCTGATAACTTTTCTTCTATATTTTTTTGTTTGTTCACCTATTGGCTTTACACTTTCCCTCATTATCAACTCACGTAGTTTAGTGTGTGGTTGTTTTATTTCTTTAAGTTCAAACAGACCCAAATTGACATTGACCACACCCCTCAAAGTTCCTTGCGCAGGAAAACAGGAATCTGAAAACTCAAAATCCTGAACTGATGCATCCTTGTCTGTTGTTCTTTTCCTGAGCTTTAATCTGATGTCTGGCTTTCCCCAAGTTGTGTTCCCATTAGATAAGTGTTTTAGCACGACTCTAAGTTCAAGAATAGACCCAAGGCAGCGTTATACAGCTACTGAAACAATCTAGTACTCACTGGTAAGAAAACTGAAACTGACATGTAACTAACCACTTCTCTATTATTTTCTTTCTTGTTTGTTCACGAACCTGACCCTCAATCCTTTACAAGATGCTGACTCAGTTCAGTTAAGTGTTTTTATCTTAGTGTTAACTTCAAAACAGGTCCACACGACATGAGTAACCCCTCTGAAAAATTATTTTCACAAAATCTGAAAGCTGAGAACCAGAGATTCTGGACTGTTGCGTTTCCTTTCTGTTGTGTGTGTTCAGTTTAATAACCTGACTCCTACTTCAACCCTTTTCTGTCACTTCCTTTGTCTACTAATTTCCCCAACCTGTCTACCCGTTTATTTAAGTGATTCACCATGGTGTTACACTCAAGAACAGACCCAGAGCATCATTGTTAAGACTAAAAAAAAAATACTTATACCGAGGTATAGGTTGCAGACTACAGACACATTCCTGCTTTAGTTTCATTAGTAGATTCCTACAGAGGTTCCTGAACTGATTTGGCTTGTGGTGTAACTCTTATACATAGGCACATTGGTTATACATGGCCACAGAAACTACTAGTTCCCAACTAGTTCCTTAAGTAACATCTTTCTTGCTCAGAACACTACACACGCAAAGGACTTAACAGGACTGCATTCGAAAAGAGAACAGTACAGATTATTTGGATCGGCTTACTACCTTGTGTTCTCTTCTTTCTCTTTCTGCAGTCGGTTCTTCCTGATCCACTGTTAGTCACAAATGCAAAACTCTCAGGAACTTGAACTCTCTGGCTCAACTGAAGAGAATACCCAGGGTTAAACTAGACAAGACAGGGAAGAATATTACAAGCCAGTTTTTTTTCTCAGGTTTCCGAGTCTTACCTTGAAGAGATCTTGGAGAGGACTGGTTACAGAAATTCCAAAGCTCTATCGGTATTTAGCACGAGAGCTCTGGCGTGCAAAAAGTAACAAAAAAATGAGGAAGATCAAAGTGGCTTGAGTAGAGATTTTTAAACAGAAGCAGCAAGGAGAAACTGATGTGAGAGATACAAACCGGTAACAATTTCCCTGCGCTGGACTTGAGAGGGAATGGAGCAGATTTTCTTTTTGGATCCTCAACACACTACCAGGTACCCATGCACGAAGGGAAGGAAAGGAAGGACTAAGGCAAGGATATTCATCAGAGGACAGAGGAAAAAAGAAAGACTGACGCAGGCTAAGTAGGTGCTAAATGTGGCAGGTTTCAATGGGAATCCTGTGAAATTTCGATGCGCATAACTCTCAGGTGAGTGGCTGTTCTCTCATCTCTAGCCCTGGCATTGGGACTCGGCGTTTGGGGCATGATGTAGCTGACTTGGGTCATTGACAGCAGCATGCAGAGGAGGTGGTGTGTTGGTGTTCGAAATGCTGGTTCCAAAAACAAGTGTCGACTTGCTGTCTGATTGCATTGTCGACAGTTTCTTATGGTGTTAGATGCAGTGGGTAGGGATGGGTGTTAGAGAATGAATTAGTGAGCCATTCCCAAGGAGTATGCGTGGGAGTTGGGGAAGTTGGAAAAGTGAGGCCAATAAGAGGCTCTCACACGTCTAAAAGAGCATCAGAGGATATAGGTGTTCTCTGGTTTGCATTATAGCATCGCGGGTGTACCAGGGTGGGTAGTGCTCGTGTTTGGTTCCTCTCTTTTTTTTTTGTAGATACCTTAGTTGACAGAATACTATTTTTAATTCGTTGGGATAAGTTACTGAAATCGAGCACAGCTCAACCGGTTAAGACGTTCACTAAGCATACGAGAGGTACGGGGTTCGAACCTCAACAGGAGCCTTTGCTCCCTTTTCCTTTTTCCTCTTTTTTTTTGTATAAGTTATATAAATGCTTATTTATATATGTATAAGCAACCATAATATATCGTGTTATTAATTGCATACGTTGCTAGTCATTCATACGTACATGTATATTTATATACGCCCCCTTTTATTTTGTCGCGTTATAGTTGTAAATACCTACGCGACGTTTTTAGTTAATATTTACAATGTTGTACTGTTGTAATATTACGTACATGTATTTTCGTATACGTACATATATAAGTACGTGACCATATTAATACATAACGTTACATGTATATACCAAATTTAATTGTTCGTACATTATTATATGTCCGGCTTATGAAACGCGACCGGATAATTTCCTCGCGTTTATGATTTATGCGTTTAATTCGTTTAGGGGTGTTTCAACTTACCCCCCTTAAAAGAGACTTCGTCCCGAAGTCTTAATTCTTTAACTTGTACTTTCCACTCCTGGTAATCTTAGGGATCAAGTCCCGCATCTCATTCACAACCAAAGGATTAAGTCCATAATTATAATTCTCAGTGCTTCTAAGCACCATGCCACATCAGTGGCTTCACACAAGTCTCATAGTAAACCAAGAATCTAGCAATGTGTATAACATGCTAAAGCGCAAGCCAAGGCACACAACATTCATTCATAGAGCATATAACATGCTAAAGTGCAAACCATGGCAACAACATTCATTCATACCGAGCATACATACATATAACATTTTCACACACAAGTCTACCAACCATCAACGTGGTGGTAGGATTCCAACACAGTGACACACGCAAAATATCCAAAACGAAACGCGCTTACCCCCCTTAAAAGAGGGGTACGCCCTCGTACCCTACACTAAACCGAAGTATCGTGAAAGGGTGGGGGTACATATCTCTCATCTTATCTTTCATTTAAGGTTTCAAGGTTTACCTGCATCTGTAGGGGTGTCCGGTCCCTCGGTGAGGTCCATGACGTGCAAGGCCGCCTTCCCTGGCCTCGAGGTAGATGCTCCACGCTGGCCTCCGGGTCCCGATCTCTGGTCACCTCTCGCACTATAGCTGGGCCTGTAGTCCTTGCTCTCAGGGTTTGCGAAGCACTCAAAGGCCCTGTGCCCGCGCTTCTGGCAGTAAAAGCACTTTACCGGTTCGCCCTGGCAATCAACTCCGGGGAGGTTCTCTGAGCATCTTCCACAGATGAATTTGCGCTCAGCCTTTTCGCTTGGGCTGGCTCTAGTCCCTGTTCATGTGATTCGGGTTACTCAACGACTGGTCGTGACATCTATAAAGGCATTTAAGCATTAGAGTTTGGTTCGATTTACCCTTAGGTGGGTAGGAGTGTAGCGGCTTAGCCGCGATTGCCGGGTGGCTCCCTGGGTGTGTCGCCCGCTTCCTGTTCTGGTAGTGTTCGTTCCTGCCCACGCCCTTCCGCTTACGGTCCTCGGAGTCACCCCCTTTAGCCTTCATTCTCTCAGCGAATTCCTCGTCACGCATCTGAACGGTGATCTCGACCTGGGATGCTGCATGATAGCAGTCCTGTGCATACTAGGGTTTAGAGAAGCTCTTCACAATATAGTTGTTAATTCAAGTTCTTAGTTCAAGTTCAACCTGGATCGTGGCGTAACGACTGGGTCCCATGCCATATCTGATGCGGTGATTCAGTCCACCATAGAAACGCTCCACTAAGATCTCATCTGAATATCCCAAGCCTGGAAGTACACGAAGCAGAGCAGTGAACGCCGAGTAGTACTTGTCTACGGTCATCCCCTCGGTCTGCCTCAGGGTGTCTAGCTCAACTCGCTTCTTGGTTCGGAGGTGGGCGGGGTAGTACTTGGCCCTCAGCAATGTAGTGTAAGCATCCCACCCGAACGTGGGGTCGGCCAGATGAGTATCCTTCACAAGTTTCCACCAATCGCTCGCTGACTCTCGTAGGTAGTAGGCTGCCAGTCTGACTTTAGCCTCGGCCGGAACATTCAAGGTGTCGAAGGCGGTCTCTAGGATGCTGATGTAGTTCTCTAAGTAGGTGGGGTCTGGCTCCCTCGGAACTCACTGGTCGAAGGTCTGCTAGGCTCTTCACCCAGTTCGTCTCCCTGGGCGGGTGGTGAGGCGGTGGTGCCGATGGTGTCTGCTGGCTCCTGACTGGAAACCCATGTGACCTAGGGCTGCTGCTACTATCTCAGCTATGGTCTGTCCTGCAGCTACGCTGTCCTGCTCCATGTGGCCACGGCCTCGTCCTCGACGTCCAGACATCTGAAAATGTTGTTGTTAGTTTAGAACATTCACAAGAACTTACTGCAAGTTATTATCGCCCTTGCTGGCGGTTTTAACTGGTAAAGTCGTGCCTCGCATTACTAACCCTTAACCCCGTTTCCCAAATTTAGGTTTTCCTATTCTCGGTACTCCTCTGTTCCAGTCATCAGAGCGTAACTACGCTCTGATACCACTTTCTGTAACACCCCCGAATAGCCCAACAGTAGTCTGAACGTTGCACCGAACGATGTTACAAAGTCTAAGCAGCGGATTCACAGTTTGTTCGGGTGTCACAGACGCCAACCACCCACGTGGTTGACACAACAACTCTATCCATATCAAGCTACGGTCTGAATGACTGGAATTAAAAACCATAACCAAGTCCGAATACAAACGGGGAAAATCCAAACCAAGTACCGAGAGTCTACATCATTAGTTCTTACTTAAATAACACAAACCGAAACATACAACAAGGGTCTGGTGATATAGTCCCATCCCATACATAAGAAAACATAATGCTTAAAAGGTCTTGCCCATAGGGACTACCCCCATGGTAGTCACCCTGCCTACTCTCCGCCATCGTCCAGATCCATACCTGTAAAAATAAAGGACTCAAAAACTATGCCGAGTATGAACGTGTGTGTAGCCCGTATGTTGCGGGCCACACGACTACTTGGTCGAATATTATTAAGTCAATTTACATGCTATAATAAAGCAGTAAAACACTCCACAGTACATCATAGTATCAACCACACTTAAAGGTAGCTAAACATTAGCAACAACAACCAAGCACAACAAGTTGCTAGTATCACAACAGCAATCGTGTACATAATCAAACGTGTGCATAGGTATGTTATACTCATGGTCCTCCCTATGGGATCATTCAAGCGTAGTGTGTTTTTGGTTTCTTTTCTCTTGTTCCCATAATGTGTATTTACTTTCTCTTTCTTTGCACCGGGTCTGGGGATATAGTTTAGATCCCGTGACCATATCATGTAGGTGTCAATCTTTCCTTGTTTCTTTAAGGATTATTTATGAGTTCTCTTATTACCACAACTTGGAGGCGTCTTGTCCTTAGCCAATCTTCCATTCCCGGATAACCATCTCTCTCTCTGTTATTTTTTTGTTACCAGCCACTACCCCGGATACCAAGGGTCCGTCTCCCTCTTCCTTTTCAATGTTACTAGCCTATGCTCCGGATACGAAGGGTCCGTCTCCCTATGCCTTTTAACGTCCTGGTCTCTACCCCGGATACTAAGGGTCCGTCTCCCTATTCTTTTTAACACTATTGGTCTCTACCCCGGATACAAAGGGTCCGTCTCCCTATTCCTTTAACATCATTGGCCTCTGCCCCGGATACAAAGGGTCCGTCTCCCTATTCCTTTTAACATCATTGGTCTCTACCCCGGATACGAAGGGTCAGTCTCCCTATTCCTTTTAACATCATTGGTCTCTACCCCGGATACAAAGGGTCCGTCTCCCTATCCATTTCTAACGGGTATTGGCTTATCATCACCTTTGATAGTTCGACACCATAGTGGGTGTCATTAGGGGTCCTCTATAGTTAAGAGGAGTTTTTTTATGTAGTTCCTTTGTTCTGTTTACGAAGTTCGTTGTGTTTCTTCCCAAGGATTTATCAACGAGAAGGGACTACACTACTGTGTGCGCGTAAGCAATATGTACAATAATAGCAAGCAGGTAAGCAAGGAAAATAAACATTCCATGCACATGCCTTACACAAGCTCACAACAGACAAATAAGCACGGTAAAACAGACATCCGTTTTCATGCATTAATCTTGTGGTCATACACAAACAAGGCACACAGCACACAAGCCGTGTAACACGGCAACATACGAACCACACATGTCCATACCTGGATCAGAAGCAAGTAGTCTCACACACGGAGTCCTGGTCTGAGTTCGCTACGGCCCTAGCGTTAATTACAAACAATGTGTCAGTTTATGATTTCATGTGACAACCTTTGTGACACTCCCCCGAATTTATTAAATTATTATCGGGTGTTATTTCCTAGATAAATCTTCGTTGAATGTTCAACCTTTATTAACCCTTAGGACTTCCCACGTGTTAGGCTTTATGTTACTCCTAGGGCATTCACACTCTTATTTATACGTTAACTAAGTCCTTTGTCCTAGCTAATGTTTTAGAGCATTTAAGCGTCAACCGTGTAACATGTGTCTATAAGATAGATTTAACTTGTCTAAAAAGTATTCTCTCCTTGGCTAAGTAGGTGGGTTATGTTTTAACCCTTGTTTAACGACAAAATAGACCATAAAATACCCCTAAAACTCATTTATACAGAAATCCTAAAGTTTCTAAATCAGAAACACAATTCCCATGTAATACCTTATCTAACGTTACTTTTAATGTAGAAATCGGTGTTTAACCTTCTCCACATGTTTCGCTAACCTAGTTATATTTGTTAGCTACTATTTGGGTTCTTTATTAAGTTTGAATACCACTTATAATACTCTTGTAACATAGTATACAGAACCTATAATGTCAATGGGAACTGAAATCACAATCTATACTTCTTCTTGTTTCTTGTTATTCCTTAGTTCAACGGATGTTTCACTCCTTCCCACAATATTACCCAACTAGGTGTAGGTGTTAATAATTTTTTAATTCAAAACCAATCCAATAAAACACTCTCCTAGTTTCTGTACTCAATTACAGAAACAAAAGCTGTAGAGAAACTGTAACCACTAGCTTTGTACAGCAGCTTACCAATTCTTTTTAGTCCACTAATCAGTGTTAGATCTCGCCCAAAATCTTTATCCAACTAGATGATTGTATTAGGAGGAAGGATTTGAACTTACAAACAACTCAAAACATGGCTGTTAAAGCTACTGGAAGATCAATTTACAGAAAGCTGAAAACTGAAGGGAACTGAAGTCATAACTTCAGGCACTTCTCTCTGTGTTAAATCGATCCTTCCCCTTCCCAAAGTGTCTATACATTTAATTAAGTGCATTAGAAGTGTGTTAGGATCGTTAAAAACACAATGCAAACGTTTATAGCTCTCTGTTACAGAGTCACACAGAACTTAAGTTGTCAGAAGAGGAAACTGCACACTGAAACACAAAAAACTGATTTTCTTCTTTTCCTGTTTCTTTACAGTTCTTTATAACCTGACTTCTAACTTCTTTCCCCGACTTACTTACCAGATAGTTATGTGTATTAGGCCATTCTCCAACTAAAGCCAGCTCAATATATCAATTAAAAGCCTTGAAGTTCCATTATACAGAACACACGAAAAAACAAACTGAAACCTGAGATTATTTCAAACTGATCAAACTGAGATTTAATCTGGTTCTGTTTTGTCTTTCTTGTTAGTTTCCTTACCTTGGTTTCTATTTCCCCAGTCCATTTAACCCCTTAGTTAATAGTTTTGGTATTTTTGAACCCCAAACAGACTCAAAGCGATAAGGTCCTTACTTCTGAAAATCTGTAACTCAGCTATGCAGAAAACTAGTAAACTTGAAACACTAATCTGTGCACTCTTATTCCTCTCAGTTTCTATAGATTAATTGGCTTCTAATTCATTCCCAAAGTGCTTACAATTTCACTCATACGTATTAGATGTATTTAGATTCGTTTACTTCTCACTCCAACCTTATAAACCCTCTGCAATAGGGTCATACAGAGAGACAAGGTTTCAGAAAAACTGAAACTCAAAACCCAAAATCTGCTAACTTTTTCAGTTTCTCATTTCTGTCTTAACATGCTAACTGTGTTTTTTTTTTGTTTGCACTTGGCCTCACGTTTTGGGTAAGCACTTAGGCAGGTCACTAAGTTAATACAACATCTAGGTTACTCCAGGGAGTTAATGCACAGAAGTATATCGAATTTCAGAAACTGAAAGTTAACTGTCAACTTTCTTCTATCCCGAATCTGCCTTGTTTATGATTTGATTTTCAATACTTCCCATCTTGTTATTACCTTAGTTATGTATTTTAATTACAGTTTTGACTCTCAAAACAGACCCACGCAACCAGATAATCCTACAGAGACTTACCTCTACTGAGACAGAAATCTCTCAATACTGGAATCATAAACTAGAATCTGAGTTGGTTTTACTTTTATTTTCCTCTTCTGTTCAGTTGTTATTTGGTCTTCCCACCTGTCCCAGGGTACTCATTTATTTAGCTAGGTGTATTATCTTGGTTTTGACTTAAAGACAGATCCATAACAACACTGTTATTACTACCGAATGTCGCTTATTCTGGAAACAAGAGAATTTCTGAAACTAGAAAAAAAAACTGAAAATGCAAACTGATATATCCATAGCTTCTTTCTGTCTCCCCCATTTAGTTTCCCCTTGACTGCCTAGTTACTAAACTGTCTCTTAGTCAAGACTCAACCACAGACAAGCCCAAAACACAAAGAACATAGCTCTGAGAAATTCTTTACACAGAACTGTAAACTGAAAACAACAAGAATCTGATAACTTTTCTTCTATATTTTTTTGTTTGTTCACCTATTGGCTTTACACTTTCCCTCATTATCAACTCACGTAGTTTGGTGGTGGTTTGTTTTTCTTTAAGTTCAAACAGACCCAAATTGACATTGACCACACCCCTCAAAGTTCGCAGGAAAACAGGAATCTGAAAACTCAAAATCCTGAACTGATGCATCCTTGTCTGTTGTTCTTTTCCTGAGCTTTAATCTGATGTCTGGCTTTCCCCAAGTTGTGTTCCCATTAGATAAGTGTTTTAGCACGACTCTAATCAAGAATAGACCCAAGGCAGCGTTATACAGCTACTGAAACAATCTAGTACTCACTGGTAAGAAAACTGAAAGACATGTAACTAACCACTTCTCTATTTTTTCCTTGTTGTGTTCACGAACCTGACCCTCAATCCTTTACAAGATGCTGACGCAGTCAGTTAAGTGTTTTTATCTTAGTGACTTCAAAACAGGTCCACACGACATGAGCAACCCACTGAAGATTTTCACAAAATCTGAAAGCTGAGAACCAGAGATTCTGGACTGTTGCGGTTTCCTTTCTGTTGTGTGTGTTCGTTTAATAACCTGACTCCTACTTCAACCCTTTGTCACTTCATTTGTCTCCTAATTTGCCCCAACCTGTCTACCGTGTATTTAAGTGATTCACCATGGTGTTACACTCAAGAACAGACCAGAGCATCATTGTTAAGACTAAAAAAAATACTTATACGAGGTATAGGTTGCAGACTACAGACACATTCCTGCTTTAGTTTCATTAGATTCCTACAGAGGTTCCTGAACTGATTTGGATTTGGTGTAACTCTTATACATAGGCACATTGGTTATACATGGCCACAGAAACTACTAGTTCCCAACTAGTTCCTTAAGTAACATCTTTCTTGCTCAGAACACTACACACGCAAAGGACTTAACAGGACTGCATTCGAAAAGAGAACAGTACAGATTATTTGGATCAGCTTACTACCTTGCGTTCTCTTCTTTCTCTTTCTGCAGTCGGTTCTTCCTGATCCACTGTTAGTCAAAAATGCAAAACTCTCAGGAACTTGAACTCTCGGGCTCAACTGAAGAGAATACCCAGGGTTAAACTAGACAAGACAGGGAAGAATATTACAAGCCAGTTTTTTTTTCTCAGGTTTCCGAGTCTTACCTTGAAGAGATCTTGGAGAGGACTGGTTACAGAAATTCCAAAGCTCTATCGGTATTTAGCACGAGAGCTCTGGCGTGCAAAAGTAACAAAAAATGAGGAAGATCAAAGTGGCTTGGGTAGAGATTTTTAAACAGAAGCAGCAAGGAGAAACTGATGTGAGAGATACAAACCGGTAACAATTTCCCTGCGCTGGACTTGAGAGGGAATGGAGCAGATTTTCTTTTTGGATCCTCAACACACTACCAGGTGCCCATGCACGAAGGGAAGGAAAGGAAGGACTGAGGCAAGGATATTCATCAGAGGACAGAGGAAAAAGAAAGACTGACGCAGGCTAAGTAGGTGCTAAATGTGGCAGGTTTCAATGGGAATCCTGTGAAATTTCGATGCGCATAACTCTCAGGTGAGTGGCTGTCCTCTCATCTCTAGCCCTGGCATTGGGACTCGGCGTTTGGGGCATGATGTAGCTGACTTGGGTCATTGACAGCAGCATGCAGAGGAGGTGGTGTGTTGGTGTTCGAAATGCTGGTTCCAAAAACAAGTGTCGACTTGCTGTCTGATTGCATTGTCGACAGTTTCTTGTGGTGTTAGATGCAGTGGGTAGGGATGGGTGTTAGAGAATGAATTAGTGCTAGCCATTCCCAAGGAGTATGCGTGGGAGTTGGGGAAGTTGGAAAAGTGAGGCCAATAAGAGGCTCTCACACGTCTAAAAGAGCATCAGAGGATATAGGTGTTCTCTGGTTTGCATTATAGCATCGCGGGTGTACCAGGGTGGGTAGTGCTCGTGTTTGGTTCCTCTTTTTTTTTGTAGATACCTTAGTTGACAGAATACTAGTTTTAATTCGTTGGGATAAGTTACTGAAATCGAGCACAGCTCAACCGGTTAAGACGTTCACTAAGCATACGAGAGGTACGGGGTTCGAACCTCAACGGGAGCGCCTTTGCTCCCTTTTCCTTTTTCCTCTTTTTTTTGTATAAGTTATAAATGCTTATTTATATATGTATAAGCAACCATATAATATGTCGTGTTATTAATTGCATACGTTGCTAGTCATTCATACGTACATGTATATTTATATACGCCCCCTTTTTTTTTGTCGCGTTATAGTTGTAAATACCTACGCGACGTTTTTAGTTAATATTTACAATGTTGTACTGTTGTAATATTACGTACATGTATTTTCGTATACGTACATATATAAGTACGTGACCATATTAATACATAACGTTACATGTATATACCAAATTAATTGTTCGTACATTATTATATGTCCGCTTATGAAACGCGACCGGATAATTTCCTCGCGTTTATGATTTTATGCGTTTAATTCGTTTAGGGGTGTTTCAACTTACCCCCCTTAAAAGAGACTTCGTCCCGAAGTCTTAATTCTTTAACTTGTACTTTCCACTCCTGGTAATCTTAGGGATCAAGTCCCGCATCTCATTCACAATAACCAAAGGATTAAGTCCATAATTATAATTCTCAGTGCTTCTAAGCACCATGCCACATCAGTGGCTTCACACAAGTTCTCATAGTAAACCAAGAATCTAGCAATGTGTATAACATGCTAAAGCGCAAGCCAAGGCACACAACATTCATTCATACAGAGCATATAACATGCTAAAGTGCAAACCATGGCACACAACATTCATTCATACCGAGCATACATACACGTACATAACATTTTCACACACAAGTCTACCAACCATCAACGTGGTGGTAGGATTCCAACACAGTGACACACGCAAAACATCCAAAACGAAACGCGCTTACCCCCCTTAAAAGAGGGGTACGCCCTCGTACCCTACACTAAACCGAAGTATCGTGAAAGGGGGGTACATATCTCTCATCTTATCTTCCATTTAAGGTTTCAAGGTTTACCTGCATCTGTAGGGTGTCCGGTCCCTCGGTGAGGTCCATGATGTGCAAGGCCGCCTTCCCTGGCCTCGAGGTAGATGCTCCACGCTGGCCTCCGGGTCCGATTCTGGTCACCTCTGCACTATAGCTGGGCCTGTAGTCCTTGCTCTCAGGGTTTGCGAAGCACTCAAAGGCCCTGTGCCCGCGCTTCTGGCAGTAAAAGCACTTTACCGGTTCGCCCTGGCAATCAACTCCGGGGTGGTTCTCTGAGCATCTTCCACAGATGAATTTGCGCTCAGCCTTTTCGCTTGGGCCGGCTCTAGTCCCTGTTCATGTGATTGGTTACTCAACGACTGGTCGTGACATCTATAAAGGCATTTAAGCATTAGAGTTTGGTTCGATTTACCCTTAGGTGTGGTAGGAGTGTAGCGGCTTAGCCGCGATCGCGGGTGGCTCCCTGGGTGTGTCGCCCGCTTCCTGTTCTGGTAGTGTTCGTTCCTGCCCACGCCCTTCCGCTTACGTCCTCGGAGTCACCCCTTTAGCCTTCATTCTCTCAGCGAATTCCTCGTCACGCATCTGAACGGTGATCTCGACCTGGGATGCTGCATGATAGCAGTCCTGTGCATACTAGGGTTTAGAGAAGCTCTTCACAATATAGTGTTAATTCAAGTTCTTAGTTCAAGTTCAACCTGGATCGTGGTGTAACGACTGGGCCCCATGCCATATCTGATGCGGTGATTCAGTCCACCATAGAAACGCTCCACTAAGATCTCGTCTGAATATCCCAAGCCTGGAAGTACACGAAGCAGAGCAGTGAACGCCAGTAGTAGTAGTTGTCTACGGTCATCCCCTCGGTCTCTCAGGGTGTCTAGCTCAACTCGCTTCTTGGTTCGGAGGTGGGCGGGGTAGTACTTGGCCCTCAGCAATGTAGTGTAAGCATCCCACCCGAACGTGGGGTCGGCCAGATGAGTATCCTTCACAAGTTTCCACCAATCGCTCGCTGACTCTCGTAGGTAGTAGGCTGCCAGTCTGACTTTAGCCTCGGCCGGAACATTCAAGGTGTCGAAGGCGGTCTCTAGGATGCTGATGTAGTTCTCTAAGTAGGTGGGGTCTGGCTCCCCTCGGAACTCAGCTGGTCGAAGGTCTGCTAGCTCTTCACCCAGTTCGTCTCCCTGGGCGGGTGAGGCTGTGGTGCGATGGTGTCTGCTGGGCTCCTGACTGGAAACCCATGTGACCTAGGGCTGCTGCTACTATCTCAGCTATGGTCTGTCCTGCAGCTACGCTGTCCTGCTCCATGTGGCCACGGCCTCGTCCTCGACGTCCAGACATCTGAAAATGTTGTTAGTTTAGAACATTCACAAGAACTTACTGCAAGTTATTATCGCCCTTGCTGGCGGTTTTAACTGGTAAAGTCGTGCCTCGCATTACTAACCCTTAACCCCGTTTCCCAAATTTAGGTTTTCCTATTCTCGGTACTTCTCTGTTCCAGTCATCAGAGCGCAACTACGCTCTGATACCACTTTCTGTAACACCCCGAATAGCCCAACAGTAGTCTGAACGTTGCACCGAACGATGTTACAAAGTCTAAGCAGCGGATTCACAGTTCCGTTCGGGTGTCACAGACGCCAACCACCCACGTGGTTGACACAACAACTCTATCCATATCAAGCTACGGTCTGAATGACTGGAATTAAAAAAAACCATAACCAAGTCCGAATACAAACGGGGAAAATCCAAACCAAGTACCGAGAGTCTACATCATTAGTTCTTACTTAAATAACACAAACCGAAACATACAACAAGGGTCTGGTGATACATAGTCCCATCCCATACATAAGCAAACATAATGCTTAAAAGGTCTTGCCCGTAGGGACTACCCCCATGGTAGTCACCCTGCCTACTCTCCGCCATCGTCCAGATCCATACCTGTAAAAATAAAGGACTCAGCAAAACTATGCCGAGTATGAACGTGTGTAGCCCGTATGTTACCGGGCCACACGACTACTTGGTCGAATATTATTAAGTCAATTTACATGCTATAATAAAGCAGTAAAACACACCACAGTACATCATAGTATCAACCACACTTAAAGGTAGCAAAACATTAGCAACAACAACCAAGCACAACAAGTTGCTAGTATCACAACACAATCGTGTACATAATCAAACGTGTGCATAGGTATGTTATACTCATGGTCCTCCCTATGGGATCATTCAAGCGTAGTGTGTTTTTGGTTTCTTTTCTCTTGTTCCCATAATGTGTATTTACTTTCTCTTTCTTTGCACCGGGTCTGGGGATATAGTTTAGATCCCGTGACCATATCATGTAGGTGCCAATCTTTCCTTGTTTCTTTAAGGATTATTTATGAGTTCTCTTATTACCACAACTTGGAGGCGTCTTGTCCTTAGCCAATCTTCCATTCCCGGATAACCATCTCTCTCTCTGTTATTTTTTTGTTACCAGCCACTGCCCCGGATACCAAGGGTCCGTCTCCCTCTTCCTTTTCAATGTTACTAGCCTCTGCTCCGGATACGAAGGGTCCGTCTCCCTATGCCTTTTACGTCCTGGTCTCTACCCCGGATACTAAGGGTCCGTCTCCCTATTCCTTTTAACACTATTGGTCTCTACCCCGGATACAAAGGGTCGTCTCCCTATTCCTTTAACATCATTGGCCTCTGCCCCGGATACAAAGGGTCCGTCTCCCTATTCCTTTTAACATCATTGGTCTCTACCCCGGATACAAAGGGTCCGTCTCCCTATTCCTTTTAACATCATTGGTCTCTACCCCGGATACAAAGGGTCCGTCTCCCTATCCATTTCTAACGGGTATTGGCTTATCATCACCTTTGATAGTTCGACACCATAGTGGGTGTCATTAGGGGTCCTCTATAGTTAAGAGGAGTTTTCCTTTTTATGTAGTTCCTTTGTTCTGTTTACGAAGTTCGTTGTGTTTCTTCCCAAGGATTTATCAACGAGAAGGGACTACACTACTGTGTGCGCGTAAGCAATATGTACAATAATAGCAAGCAGGTAAGCAAGGAAAATAAACATTCCATGCACATGCCTTACACAAGCTCACAACAGACAAATAAGCACGGTAAAACAGACATCCATTTTCATGCATTAATCTTGTGGTCATACACAAACAAGGCACACAGCACACAAGCCGTGTAACACGACAACATACGAACCACACATGTCCATACCTGGATCAGAAGCAAGTAGTCTCACACACGGAGTCCTGGTCGGAGTTCGCTACGGCCCTAGCGTTAATTACAAACAATGTGTCAGTTTATGATTTCATGTGACAACCTTTGTGACACTCCCCCGAATTTATTAAATTATTATCGGGTGTTATTTCCTAGATAAATCTTCGTTGAATGTTCAACCTTTATTAACCCTTAGGACTTCCCACGTGTTAGGCTTTATGTTACTCCTAGGGCATTCACACTCTTATTTATACGTTAACTAAGTCCTTTGTCCTAGCTAATGTTTTAGAGCATTTAAGCGTCAACCGTGTAACATGTGTCTATAAGATAGATTTAACTTGTCTAAAAAGTATTCTCTCCTTGGCTAAGTAGGTGGGTATGTTTTAACCCTTGTTTAATGACAAAATAGACCATAAAATACCCCTAAAACTCTTTTATACAGAAATCCTAAAGTTTCTAAATCAGAAACACAATTCCCATGTAATACCTTATCTAACGTTACTTTTAATGTAGAAATCGGTGTTTAACCTTCTCCACATGTTTCGCTAACCTAGTTATATTTGTTAGCTACTATTTGGGTTCTTTATTAAGTTTGAATACCACTTATAATACTCTTGTAACACAGTTATACAGAACCTATAATGTCAATGGGAACTGAAATCACAATCTAATACTTCTTCTTTTCTTGTTATTCCTTAGTTCAACGGATGTTTCACTCCTTCCCACAATATTACCCAACTAGGTGTAGGTGTTAATAATGTTTTTAATTCAAAACCAATCCAATAAAACACTCTCCTAGTTTCTGTACTCAATTATACAGAAACAAAAGCTGTAGAGAAACTGTAACCACTAGCTTTGTACAGCAGCTTACCAATTCTCTTTTAGTCCACTAATCAGTGTTAGATCTCGCCCAAAATCTTTACCCAACTAGATGATTGTATTAGGAAGGATTTGAACTTACAAACAACTCAAAACATGGCTGTTAAAGCTACTGGAAGATCATTTTACAGAAAGCTGAAAACTAGAAGGAAACTGAAGTCATAACTTTAGTGCACTTCTCTCTTGTGTTAAATCGATCCTTTCCCCCTTCCCAAAGTGTCTATACATTTAATTAAGTGCATTAGAAGTGTGTTAGGATCGTTAAAAACACAATGCAAACGTTTATAGCTCTCTGTTACAGAGTCACACAGAACTTAAGTTGTCAGAAGAGGAAACTGCACACTGAAACACAAAAACTGATTTTCTTCTTTTCTGTTTCTCTTACAGTTCTTTAACCTGACTTCTAACTTCTTTCCCCGACTTACTTACCAGATAGTTATGTGTATTAGGCCATTCTCCAACTAAAGCCAGCTCAATATATAATTAAAAGCCTCTGAAGTTCCATTATACAGAAACACGAAAAACAAACTGAAACCTGAGATTATTTCAAAACTGATCAAACTGAGATTTAATCTGGTTCTGTTTTGTCTTTCTTGTTAGTTTCCTTACCTTGGTTTCTATTTCCCCAGTCCATTTAACCCCTTAGTTAATAGTTTTGGTATATTTTGAACCCCAAACAGACTCAAAGCGATAAGGTCCTTACTTCTGAAAATCTGTAACTCAGCTATGCAGAAAACTAGTAAACTTGAAACACTAATCTGTGCACTCTTATTCCTCTCAGTTTCTATAGATTAATTGGCTTCTAATTCATTCCCAAAGTGCTTACAATTTCACTCATATATTAGATGTATTTAGATTCGTTTACTTCTCACTCCAACCCTTATAAACCCTCTGCAATAGGGTCATACAGAGAGACAAGGTTTCAGAAAAACTGAAACTCAAAACCCAAAATCTGCTAACTTCTTTTCAGTTTCTCATTTCTGTCTTAACATGCTAACTGTGTTTTTTTTGTTTGCACTTGGCCTCACGTTTTGGGTAAGCACTTAGGCTGGTCACTAAGTTAATACAACATCTAGGTTACTCCAGGGAGTTAATACACAGAAGTATATCGAATTTCAGAAACTGAAAGTTAACTGTCAACTTTCTTCTATCCCGAATCTGCTCTTGTTTATGATTTGATTTTCAATACTTCCCATCTTGTTATTACCTTAGTTATGTATTTTAATTACAGTTTTGACTCTCAAAACAGACCCACGCAACCAGATAATCCTACAGAGACTTACCTCTACTGAGACAGAAATCTCTCAATACTGGAATCATAAACTAGAATCTGAGTTGGTTTTACTTTTATTTTCCTCTTCTGTTCAGTTGTTATTTGGTCTTCCCACCTGTCCCAGGGTACTCATTTATTTAGCTAGGTGTATTATCTTGGTTTTGACTTAAAGACAGATCCATAACAACACTGTTATTACTACCGAATGTCGCTTATTCTGGAAACAAGAGAATTTCTGAAACTAGAAAAAAAACTGAAAATGCAAACTGATATATCCATAGCTTCTTTCTGTCTCCCCCATTTAGTTTCCCCTTGACTGCCTAGTTACTAAACTGTCTCTTAGTCAAGACTCAACCACAAGACAAGCCCAAAACAGCAAAGAACATAGCTCTGAGAAATTCTTTACACAGAACTGTAAACTGAAAACACAAGAATCTGATAACTTTTCTATATTTTTTTTTTGTTTCACCTATTGGCTTTACACTTTCCCTCATTATCAACTCACGTAGTTTGGTGTGGTTGTTTTATTTCTTTAAGTTCAAACAGACCCAAATTGACATTGACCACACCCCTCAAAGTTCCTTGCGCAGGAAAACAGGAATCTGAAAACTCAAAATCCTGAACTGATGCATCCTTGTCTGTTGTTCTTTTCCTGAGCTTTAATCTGATGTCTGGCTTTCCCCAAGTTGTGTTCCCATTAGATAAGTGTTTTAGCACGACTCTAAGTTCAAGAATAGACCCAAGGCAGCGTTATACAGCTACTGAAACAATCTAGTACTCACTGGTAAGAAAACTGAAACTGACATGTAACTAACCACTTCTCTATTATTTTCTTTCTTGTTTGTTCACGAACCTGACCCTCAATCCTTTACAAGATGCTGACTCAGTTCAGTTAAGTGTTTTTATCTTAGTGTTAACTTCAAAACAGGTCCACACGACATGAGTAACCCCTCTGAAAAATTATTTTCACAAAATCTGAAAGCTGAGAACCAGAGATTCTGGACTGTTGCGTTCCTTTCTGTTGTGTGTGTTCAGTTTAATAACCTGACTCCTACTTCAACCCTTTTCTGTCACTTCCTTTGTCTACTAATTTCCCCAACCTGTCTACCCGTTTATTTAAGTGATCCACCATGGTGTTACACTCAAGAACAGACCCAGAGCAGCATTGTTAAGACTAAAAAAAATACTTATACCGAGGTATAGGTTGCAGACTACAGACACATTCCTGCTTTAGTTTCATTAGTAGATTCCTACAGAGGTTCCTGAACTGATTTGGCTTGTGGTGTAACTCTTATACATAGGCACATTGGTTATACATGGCCACAGAAACTACTAGTTCCCAACTAGTTCCTTAAGTAACATCTTTCTTGCTCAGAACACTACACACGCAAAGGACTTAACAGGACTGCATTCGAAAAGAGAACAGTACAGATTATTTGGATCGGCTTACTACCTTGTGTTCTCTTCTTTCTCTTTCTGCAGTCGGTTCTTCCTGATCCACTGTTAGTCACAAATGCAAAACTCTCAGGAACTTGAACTCTCGGGCTCAACTGAAGAGAATACCCAGGGTTAAACTAGACAAGACAGGGAAGAATATTACAAGCCAGTTTTTTTTCTCAGGTTTCCGAGTCTTACCTTGAAGAGATCTTGGAGAGGACTGGTTACAGAAATTCCAAAGCTCTATCGGTATTTAGCACGAGAGCTCTGGCGTGCAAAAAGTAACAAAAAATGAGGAAGATCAAAGTGGCTTGAGTAGAGATTTTTAAACAGAAGCAGCAAGGAGAAACTGGTGTGAGGGATACAAACCGGTAACAATTTCCCTGCGCTGGACTTGAGAGGGAATGGAGCAGATTTTCTTTTTGGATCCTCAACACACTACCAGGTACCCATGCACGAAGGGAAGGAAAGGAAGGACTAAGGCAAGGATATTCATCAGAGGACAGAGGAAAAAGAAAGACTGACGCAGGCTAAGTAGGTGCTAAATGTGGCAGGTTTCAATGGGAATCCTGTGAAATTTCGATGCGCATAACTCTCAGGTGAGTGGTTCTCTCATCTCTAGCCCTGGCATTGGGACTCGGCGTTTGGGGCATGATGTAGCTGACTTGGGTCATTGACAGCAGCATGCAGAGGAGGTGGTGTGTTGGGTTCGAAATGCTGGTTCCAAAAACAAGTGTCGACTTGCTGTCTGATTGCATTGTCGACAGTTTCTTATGGTGTTAGATGCAGTGGGTAGGGATGGGTGTTAGAGAATGAATTAGTGCTAGCCATTCCCAAGGAGTATGCGTGGGAGTTGGGGAAGTTGGAAAAGTGAGGCCAATAAGAGGCTCTCACACGTCTAAAAGAGCATCAGAGGATATAGGTGTTCTCTGGTTTGCATTATAGCATCGCGGGTGTACCAGGGTGGGTAGTGCTCGTGTTTGGTTCCTCTTTCTTTTTTTTTGTAGATACCTTAGTTGACAGAATACTATTTTTAATTCGTTGGGATAAGTTACTGAAATCGAGCACAGCTCAACCGGTTAAGACGTTCACTAAGCATACGAGAGGTACGGGGTTCGAACCTCAACAGGAGCGCCTTTGCTCCCTTTTCCTTTTTCCTCTTTTTTTTTGTATAAGTTATATAAATGCTTATTTATATATGTATAAGCAACCATATAATATCGTGTTATTAATTGCATACGTTGCTAGTCATTCATACGTACATGTATATTTATATACGCCCCCTTTTATTTTGTCGCGTTATAGTTGTAAATACCTACGCGACGTTTTTAGTTAATATTTACAATGTTGTACTGTTGTAATATTACGTACATGTATTTTCGTATACGTACATATATAAGTACGTGACCATATTAATACATAACGTTACATGTATATACCAAATTTAATTGTTCGTACATTATTATATGTCCGGCTTATGAAACGCGACCGGATAATTTCCTCGCGTTTATGATTTTATGCGTTTAATTCGTTTAGGGGTGTTTCAACTTACCCCCCTTAAAAGAGACTTCGTCCCGAAGTCTTAATTCTTTAACTTGTACTTTCCACTCCTGGTAATCTTAGGGATCAAGTCCCGCATCTCATTCACAATAACCAAAGGATTAAGTCCATAATTATAATTCTCAGTGCTTCTAAGCACCATGCCACATCAGTGGCTTCACACAAGTTCTCATAGTAAACCAAGAATCTAGCAATGTGTATAACATGCTAAAGCGCAAGCCAAGGCACACAACATTCATTCATACAGAGCATATAACATGCTAAAGTGCAAACCATGGCACACAACATTTTTCACACACAAGTCTACCAACCATCAACGTGGTGGTAGGATTCCAACACAGTGACACACGCAAAATATCCAAAACGAAACGCGCTTACCCCCCTTAAAAGAGGGGTACGCCCTCGTACCCTACACTAAACCGAAGTATCGTGAAAGGGTGGGGGTACATATCTCTCATCTTATCTTCATTTAAGGTTTCAAGGTTTACCTGCATCTGTAGGGGTGTCCGGTCCCTCGGTGAGGTCCATGACGTGCAAGGCCGCCTTCCCTGGCCTCGAGGTAGATGCTCCACGCTGGCCTCCGGGTCCCGATCTCTGGTCACCTCTCGCACTATAGCTGGGCCTGTAGTCCTTGCTCTCAGGGTTTGCGAAGCACTCAAAGGCCCTGTGCCCGCGCTTGGCTGGCAGTAAAAGCACTTTACCGGTTCGCCCTGGCAATCAACTCCGGGGAGGTTCTCTGAGCATCTTCCACAGATGAATTTGCGCTCAGCCTTTTCGCTTGGGCTGGCTCTAGTCCCTGTTCATGTGATTCGGGTTACTCAACGACTGGTCGTGACATCTATAAAGGCATTTAAGCATTAGAGTTTGGTTCGATTTACCCTTAGGTGGGTAGGAGTGTAGCGGCTTAGCCGCGATGCCGGGTGGCTCCTGGGTGTGTCGCCCGCTTCCTGTTCTGGTAGTGTTCGTTCCTGCCCACGCCCTTCCGCTTACGGTCCTCGGAGTCACCACCTTTAGCCTTCATTCTCTCAGCGAATTCCTCGTCACGCATCTGGACGGTGATCTCGACCTGGGATGCTGCATGATAGCAGTCCTGTGCATACTAGGGTTTAGAGAAGCTCTTCACAATATAGTGTTAATTCAAGTTCTTAGTTCAAGTTCAACCTGGATCGTGGCGTAACGACTGGGCCCCATGCCATATCTGATGCGGTGATTCAGTCCACCATAGAAACGCTCCACTAAGATCTCATCTGCATATCCCAAGCCTGGAAGTACACGAAGCAGAGCAGTGAACGCCGAGAGTAGTACTTGTCTACGGTCATCCCCTCGGTCTGCCTCAGGGTGTCTAGCTCAACTCGCTTCTTGGTTCGGAGGTGGGCGGGGTAGTACTTGGCCCTCAGCAATGTAGTGTAAGCATCCCACCGAACGTGGGGTCGGCCAGATGAGTATCCTTCACAAGTTTCCACCAATCGCTCGCTGACTCTCGTAGGTAGTAGGCTGCCAGTCTGACTTAGCCTCGGCCGGAACATTCAAGGTGTCGAAGGCGGTCTCTAGGATGCTGATGTAGTTCTCTAAGTAGGTGGGGTCTGGCTCCCTCGGAACTCAGCTGGTCGAAGGTCTGCTAGGCTCTTCACCCAGTTCGTCTCCCTGGGCGGGTGAGGTGTGTGGTGCGATGGTGTCTGCTGGGCTCCTGACTGGAAACCCATGTGACCTAGGGCTGCTGCTACTATCTCAGCTATGGTCTGTCCTGCAGCTACGCTGTCCTGCTCCATGTGGCCACGGCCTCGTCCTCGACGTCCAGACATCTGAAAATGTTGTTGTTAGTTTAGAACATTCACAAGAACTTACTGCAAGTTATTATCGCCCTTGCTGGCGGTTTTAACTGGTAAAGTCGTGCCTCGCATTACTAACCCTTAACCCGTTTCCCAAATTTAGGTTTTCCTATTCTCGGTACTCCTCTGTTCCAGTCATCAGAGCGCAACTACGCTCTGATACCACTTTCTGTAACACCCCGAATAGCCCAACAGTAGTCTGAACGTTGCACCGAACGATGTTACAAAGTCTAAGCAGCGGATTCACAGTTCCGTTCGGGTGTCACAGACGCCAACCACCCACGTGGTTGACACAACAACTCTATCCATATCAAGCTACGGTCTGAATGACTGGAATTAAAAACCATAACCAAGTCCGAATACAAACGGGGAAAATCCAAACCAAGTACCGAGAGTCTACATCATTAGTTCTTACTTAAATAACACAAACCGAAACATACAACAAGGGTCTGGTGATACATAGTCCCATCCCATACATAAGCAAACATAATGCTTAAAAGGTCTTGCCCGTAGGGACTACCCCCATGGTAGTCACCCTGCCTACTCTCCGCCATCGTCCAGATCCATACCTGTAAAAATAAAGGACTCGCAAAACTATGCCGAGTATGAATGTGTAGCCCGTATGTTGCCGGGCCACACGACTACTTGGTCGAATATTATTAAGTCAATTTACATGCTATAATAAAGTAGTAAAACACACCACAGTACATCATAGTATCATTCACACTTAAAGGTAGCAAAACATTAGCAACAACAACCAAGCACAACAAGTTGCTAGTATCACAACACAATCGTGTACATAATCAAACGTGTGCATAGGTATGTTATACTCATGGTCCTCCCTATGGGATCATTCAAGCGTAGTGTGTTTTTGGTTTCTTTTCTCTTGTTCCCATAATGTGTATTTACTTTCTCTTTCCTTGCACCGGGTCTGGGGATATAGTTTAGATCCCGTGACCATATCATGTAGGTGTCAATCTTTCCTTGTTTCTTTAAGGATTATTTATGAGTTCTCTTATTACCACAACTTGGAGGCGTCTTGTCCTTAGCCAATCTTCCATTCCCGGATAACCATCTCTCTCTCTGTTATTTTTTTGTTACCAGCCACTGCCCCGGATACCAAGGGTCCGTCTCCCTCTTCCTTTTCAATGTTACTAGCCTCTGCTCCGGATACGAAGGGTCCGTCTCCCTATGCCTTTTACGTCCTGGTCTCTACCCCGGATACTAAGGGTCCGTCTCCCTATTCCTTTTAACACTATTGGTCTCTACCCCGGATACAAAGGGTCGTCTCCCTATTCCTTTAACATCATTGGCCTCTGCCCCGGATACAAAGGGTCCGTCTCCCTATTCCTTTTAACATCATTGGTCTATACCCCGGATACAAAGGGTCCGTCTCCCTATTCCTTTTAACATCATTGGTCTCTACCCCGGATACAAAGGGTCCGTCTCCCTATCCATTTCTAACGGGTATTGGCTTATCATCACCTTTGATAGTTCGACACCATAGTGGGTGTCATTAGGGGTCCTCTATAGTTAAGAGGAGTTTTCCTTTTTATGTAGTTCCTTTGTTCTGTTTACGAAGTTCGTTGTGTTTCTTCCCAAGGATTTATCAACGAGAAGGGACTACACTACTGTGTGCGCGTAAGCAATATGTACAATAATAGCAAGCAGGTAAGCAAGGAAAATAAACATTCCATGCACATGCCTTACACAAGCTCACAACAGACAAATAAGCACGGTAAAACAGACATCCTTTTCATGCATTAATCTTGTGGTCATACACAAACAAGGCACACAGCACACAAGCCGTGTAACACGCAACATACGAACCACACATGTCCATACCTGGATCAGAAGCAAGTAGTCTCACACACGGAGTCCTGGTCGGAGTTCGCTACGGCCCTAGCGTTAATTACAAACAATGTGTCAGTTTATGATTTCATGTGACAACCTTTGTGACACTCCCCCGAATTTATTAAATTATTATCGGGTGTTATTTCCTAGATAAATCTTCGTTGAATGTTCAACCTTTATTAACCCTTAGGACTTCCCACGTGTTAGGCTTTATGTTACTCCTAGGGCATTCACACTCTATTTATACGTTAACTAAGTCCTTTGTCCTAGCTAATGTTTTAGAGCATTTAAGCGTCAACCGTGTAACATGTGTCTATAAGATAGATTTAACTTGTCTAAAAAGTATTCTCTCCTTGGCTAAGTAGGTGGGTTATGTTTTAACCCTTGTTTAACGACAAAATAGACCATAAAATACCCCTAAAACTCATTTATACAGAAATCCTAAAGTTTCTAAATCAGAAACACAATTCCCATGTAATACCTTATCTAACGTTACTTTTAATGTAGAAATCGGTGTTTAACCTTCTCCACATGTTTCGCTAACCTAGTTATATTTGTTAGCTACTATTTGGGTTCTTTATTAAGTTTGAATACCACTTATAATACTCTTGTAACAATTATACAGAACCTATAATGTCAATGGGAACTGAAATCACAATCTAATACTTCTTCTTGTTTCTTGTTATTCCTTAGTTCAACGGATGTTTCACTCCTTCCCACAATATTACCCAACTAGGTGTAGGTGTTAATAATGTTTTTAATTCAAAACCAATCCAATAAAACACTCTCCTAGTTTCTGTACTCAATTATACAGAAACAAAAGCTGTAGAGAAACTGTAACCACTAGCTTTGTACAGCAGCTTACCAATTCTCTTTTAGTCCACTAATCAGTGTTAGATCTCGCCCAAAATCTTTACCCAACTAGATGATTGTATTAGGAAGGATTTGAACTTACAAACAACTCAAAACATGGCTGTTAAAGCTACTGGAAGATCATTTACAGAAAGCTGAAAACTGAAGGAAACTGAAGTCATAACTTTAGTGCACTTCTCTCTTGTGTTAAATCGATCCTTTCCCCCTTCCCAAAGTGTCTATACATTTAATTAAGTGCATTAGAAGTGTGTTAGGATCGTTAAACACAATGCAAACGTTTATAGCTCTCTGTTACAGAGTCACACAGAACTTAAGTTGTCAGAAGAGGAAACTGCACACTGAAACACAAAAACTGATTTTCTTCTTTTCTGTTTCTCTTACAGTTCTTTAACCTGACTTCTAACTTCTTTCCCCGACTTACTTACCAGATAGTTATGTGTATTAGGCCATTCTCCAACTAAAGCCAGCTCAATATATCCCAATTAAAAGCCTCTGAAGTTCCATTCAGAAACACGAAAAACAAACTGAAACCTGAGATTATTTCAAAACTGATCAAACTGAGATTTAATCTGGTTCTGTTTTGTCTTTCTTGTTAGTTTCCTTACCTTGGTTTCTATTTCCCCAGTCCATTTAACCCCTTAGTTAATAGTTTTGGTATATTTTTGAACCCCAAACAGACTCAAAGCGATAAGGTCCTTACTTCTGAAAATCTGTAACTCAGCTATGCAGAAAACTAGTAAACTTGAAACACTAATCTGTGCACTCTTATTCCTCTCAGTTTCTATAGATTAATTGGCTTCTAATTCATTCCCAAAGTGCTTACAATTTCACTCATACGTATTAGATGTATTTAGATTCGTTTACTTCTCACTCCAACCCTTATAAACCCTCTGCAATAGGGTCATACAGAGAGACAAGGTTTCAGAAAAACTGAAACTCAAAACCCAAAATCTGCTAACTTCTTTTCTGTTTCTCATTTCTGTCTTAACATGCTAACTGTGTTTTTTTTTTTTTGCACTTGGCCTTACGTTTTGGGTAAGCACTTAGGCTGGTCACTAAGTTAATACAACATCTAGGTTACTCCAGGGAGTTAATACACAGAAGTATATCGAATTTCAGAAACTGAAAGTTAACTGTCAACTTTCTTCTATCCCGAATCTGCCTTGTTTATGATTTGATTTTCAATACTTCCCATCTTGTTATTACCTTAGTTATGTATTTTAATTACAGTTTTGACTCTCAAAACAGACCCACGCAACCAGATAATCCTACAGAGACTTACCTCTACTGAGACAGAAATCTCTCAATACTGAAATCATAAACTAGAATCTGAGTTGGTTTTACTTTTATTTTCCTCTTCTGTTCAGTTGTTATTTGGTCTTCCCACCTGTCCCAGGGTACTCATTTATTTAGCTAGGTGTATTATCTTGGTTTTGACTTAAAGACAGATCCATAACAACACTGTTATTACTACCGAATGTCGCTTATTCTGGAAACAAGAGAATTTCTGAAACTAGAAAAAAAAAACTGAAAATGCAAACTGATATATCCATAGCTTCTTTCTGTCTCCCCCATTTAGTTTCCCCTTGACTGCCTAGTTACTAAACTGTCTCTTAGTCAAGACTCAACCACAAGACAAGCCCAAAACAGCAAAGAACATAGCTCTGAGAAATTCTTTACACAGAACTGTAAACTGAAAACAGCAAGAATCTGATAACTTTTCTTCTATATTTTTTTTGTTTGTTCACCTATTGGCTTTACACTTTCCCTCATTATCAACTCACGTAGTTTGGTGTGTGGTTGTTTTATTTCTTTAAGTTCAAACAGACCCAAATTGACATTGACCACACCCCTCAAAGTTCCTTGCGCAGGAAAACAGGAATCTGAAAACTCAAAATCCTGAACTGATGCATCCTTGTCTGTTGTTCTTTTCCTGAGCTTTAATCTGATGTCTGGCTTTCCCCAAGTTGTGTTCCCATTAGATAAGTGTTTTAGCACGACTCTAAGTTCAAGAATAGACCCAAGGCAGCGTTATACAGCTACTGAAACAATCTAGTACTCACTGGTAAGAAAACTGAAACTGACATGTAACTAACCACTTCTCTATTATTTTCTTTCTTGTTTGTTCACGAACCTGACCCTCAATCCTTTACAAGATGCTGACTCAGTTCAGTTAAGTGTTTTTATCTTAGTGTTAACTTCAAAACAGGTCCACACGACATGAGTAACCCCTCTGAAAAATTATTTTCACAAAATCTGAAAGCTGAGAACCAGAGATTCTGGACTGTTGTGTTTCCTTTCTGTTGTGTGTGTTCAGTTTAATAACCTGACTTACTTCAACCCTTTTCTGTCACTTCCTTTGTCTACTAATTTCCCCAACCTGTCTACCCGTTTATTTAAGTGATCCACCATGGTGTTACACTCAAGAACAGACCCAGAGCAGCATTGTTAAGACTAAAAAAAATACTTATACCGAGGTATAGATCGCAGACTACAGACACATTCCTGCTTTAGTTTCATTAGTAGATTCCTACAGAGGTTCCTGAACTGATTTGGCTTGTGGTGTAACTCTTATACATAGGCACATTGGTTATACATGGCCACAGAAACTACTAGTTCCCAACTAGTTCCTTAAGTAACATCTTTCTTGCTCAGAACACTACACACGCAAAGGACTTAACAGGACTGCATTCGAAAAGAGAACAGTACAGATTATTTGGATCGCTTACTACCTTGTTTCTCTTCTTTCTCTTTCTGCAGTCGGTTCTTCCTGATCCACTGTTAGTCACAAATGCAAAACTCTCAGGAACTTGAACTCTCGGCTCAACTGAAGAGAATACCCAGGGTTAAACTAGACAAGACAGGGAAGAATATTACAAGCCAGTTTTTTTTCTCAGGTTTCCGAGTCTTACCTTGAAGAGATCTTGGAGAGGACTGGTTACAGAAATTCCAAAGCTCTATCGGTATTTAGCACGAGAGCTCTGGCGTGCAAAAAGTAACAAAAAATGAGGAAGATCAAAGTGGCTTGAGTAGAGATTTTTAAACAGAAGCAGCAAGGAGAAACTGATGTGAGGGATACAAACCGGTAACAATTTCCCTGCGCTGGACTTGAGAGGGAATGGAGCAGATTTTCTTTTTGGATCCTCAACACACTACCAGCCCATGCACGAAGGGAAGGAAAGGAAGGACTGAGGCAAGGATATTCATCAGAGGACAGAGGAAAAAAGAAAGACTGACGCAGGCTAAGTAGGTGCTAAATGTGGCAGGTTTCAATGGGAATCCTGTGAAATTTCGATGCGCATAACTCTCAGGTGAGTGGCTGTCTCTCATCTCTAGCCCTGGCATTGGGACTCGGCGTTTGGGGCATGATGTAGCTGACTTGGGTCATTGACAGCAGCATGCAGAGGAGGTGGTGTGTTGGTGTTCGAAATGCTGGTTCCAAAAACAAGTGTCGACTTGCTGTCTGATTGCATTGTCGACAGTTTCTTATGGTGTTAGATGCAGTGGGTAGGGATGGGTGTTAGAGAATGAATTAGTGCTAGCCATTCCCAAGGAGTATGCGTGGGAGTTGGGGAAGTTGGAAAAGTGAGGCCAATAAGAGGCTCTCACACGTCTAAAAGAGCATCAGAGGATATAGGTGTTCTCTGGTTTGCATTATAGCATCGCGGGTGTACCAGGGTGGGTAGTGCTCGTGTTTGGTTCCTCTTTCTTTTTTTTGTAGATACCTTAGTTGACAGAATACTATTTTAATTCGTTGGGATAAGTTACTGAAATCGAGCACAGCTCAACCGGTTAAGACGTTCACTAAGCATACGAGAGGTACGGGGTTCGAACCTCAACGGAGCGCCTTTGCTCCCTTTTCCTTTTTCCTCTTTTTTTTGTATAAGTTATAAATGCTTATTTATATATGTATAAGCAACCATATAATATATCGTGTTATTAATTGCATACGTTGCTAGTCATTCATACGTACATGTATATTTATATACGCCCCCTTTTTTTGTCGCGTTATAGTTGTAAATACCTACACGACGTTTTTAGTTAATATTTACAATGTTGTACTATTGTAATATTACATACATGTATTTTCGTATACGTACATATATAAGTACGTGACCATATTAATACATAATGTTACATGTATATACCAAATTGAATTGTTCGTACATTATTATATGTCCGACTTATGAAACACGACCGGATAATTTCCTCGCGTTTATGATTTTATGCGTTTAATTTGTTTAGGGGTGTTTCAACTTACCCCCCTTAAAAGAGACTTCGTCCCGAAGTCTTAATTCTTTAACTTGTACTTTCCACTCCTGGTAATCTTAGGGATCAAGTCCCGCATCTCATTCACAATAACCAAAGGATTAAGTCCATAATTATAATTCTCAGTGCTTCTAAGCACCATGCCACATCAGTGGCTTCACACAAGTTCTCATAGTAAACCAAGAATCTAGCAATGTGTATAACATGCTAAAGCGCAAGCCAAGGCACACAACATTCATTCATACAGAGCATATAACATGCTAAAGTGCAAACCATGGCACACAACATTCATTCATACCGAGCATACATACACGTACATAACATTTTCACACACAAGTCTACCAACCATCAACGTGGTGGTAGGATTCCAACACAGTGACACACGCAAAACATCCAAAACGAAACGCGCTTACCCCCCTTAAAAGAGGGGTACGCCCTCGTACCCTACACTAAACCGAAGTATCGTGAAAGGGTGGGGGTACATATCTCTCATCTTATCTTCCATTTAAGGTTTCAAGGTTTACCTGCATCTGTAGGGGTGTCCGGTCCCTCGGTGAGGTCCATGATGTGCAAGGCCGCCTTCCCTGGCCTCGAGGTAGATGCTCCACGCTGGCCTCCGGGTCCTGATTTCTGGTCACCTCTCGCACTATAGCTGGGCCTGTAGTCCTTGCTCTCAGGGTTCGCGAAGCACTCAAAGGCCCTGTGCCCGCGCTTCTGGCAGTAAAAGCACTTTACCGGTTCGCCCTGGCAATCAACTCCGGGGTGGTTCTCTGAGCATCTCCCACAGATGAATTTGCGCTCAGCCTTTTCGCTTGGGCCGGCTCTAGTCCCTGTTCATGTGATTTGGTTACTCAACGACTGGTCGTGACATCTATAAAGGCATTAAGCATTAGAGTTTGGTTCGATTTACCCTTAGTGGGTAGGAGTGTAGCGGCTTAGCCGCGATCGCCGGGTGGCTCCCTGGGTGTGTCGCCCGCTTCCTGTTCTGGTAGTGTTCGTTCCTGCCCACGCCCTTCCGCTTACGATCCTCGGAGTCACCACCTTTAGCCTTCATTCTCTCAACGAATTCCTCGTCACGCATCTGAACGGTGATCTCGACCTGGGATGCTGCATGATAGCAGTCCTGTGCATACTAGGGTTTGAGAAGCTCTTCACAATATAGTTGTTAATTCAAGTTCTTAGTTCAAGTTCAACCTGGATCGTGGCGTAACGACTGGGCCCATGCCATATCTGATGCGGTGATTCAGTCCACCATAGAAACGCTCCACTAAGATCTCATCTGAATATCCCAAGCCTGGAAGTACACGAAGCAGAGCAGTGAACGCCGAGTAGTACTTGTCTACGGTCATCCCCTCGGTCTGCCTCAGGGTGTCTAGCTCAACTCGCTTCTTGGTTCGGAGGTGGGCGGGGTAGTACTTGGCCCTCAGCAATGTAGTGTAAGCATCCCACCCGAACGTGGGGTCGGCCAGATGAGTATCCTTCACAAGTTTCCACCAATCGCTCGCTGACTCTCGTAGGTAGTAGGCTGCCAGTCTGACTTTAGCCTCGGCCGGAACATTCAAGGTGTCGAAGGCGGTCTCTAGGATGCTGATGTAGTTCTCTAAGTAGGTGGGGTCTGGCTCCCCTCGGAACTCAGCTGGTCGAAGGTCTGCTAGGCTCTTCACCCAGTTCGTCTCCCTGGGCGGGTGAGGCTGTGGTGCCGATGGTGTCTGCTGGGCTCCTGACTGGAAACCCATGTGACCTAGGGCTGCTGCTACTATCTCAGCTATGGTCTGTCCTGCAGCTACGCTGTCCTGCTCCATGTGGCCACGGCCTCGTCCTCGACGTCCAGACATCTGAAAATGTTGTTGTTAGTTTAGAACATTCACAAGAACTTACTGCAAGTTATTATCGCCCTTGCTGGCGGTTTTAACTGGTAAAGTCGTGCCTCGCATTACTAACCCTTAACCCCGTTTCCCAAATTTAGGTTTTCCTATTCTCGGTACTCCTCTGTTCCAGTCATCAGAGCGTAACTACGCTCTGATACCACTTTCTGTAACACCCCCGAATAGCCCAACAGTAGTCTGAACGTTGCACCGAACGATGTTACAAAGTCTAAGCAGCGGATTCACAGTTCTGTTCGGGTGTCACAGACGCCAACCACCCACGTGGTTGACACAACAACTCTATCCATATCAAGCTACGGTCTGAATGACTGGAATTAAAAACCATAACCAAGTCCGAATACAAACGGGGAAAATCCAAACCAAGTACCGAGAGTCTACATCATTAGTTCTTACTTAAATAACACAAACCGAAACATACAACAAGGGTCTGGTGATACATAGTCCCATCCCATACATAAGAAAACATAATGCTTAAAAGGTCTTGCCCATAGGGACTACCCCCATGGTAGTCACCCTGCCTACTCTCCGCCATCGTCCAGATCCATACCTGTAAAAATAAAGGACTCAGCAAAACTATGCCGAGTATGAACGTGTGTAGCCCGTATGTTGCCGGGCCACACGACTACTTGGTCGAATATTATTAAGTCAATTTACATGCTATAATAAAGCAGTAAAACACCCACAGTACATCATAGTATCAACCACACTTAAAGGTAGCTAAACATTAGCAACAACAACCAAGCACAACAAGTTGCTAGTATCACAACAGCAATCGTGTACATAATCAAACGTGTGCATAGGTATGTTATACTCATGGTCCTCCCTATGGGATCATTCAAGCGTAGTGTGTTTTTGGTTTCTTTTCTCTTGTTCCCATAATGTGTATTTACTTTCTCTTTCTTTGCACCGGGTCTGGGGATATAGTTTAGATCCCGTGACCATATCATGTAGGTGCAATCTTTCCTTGTTTCTTTAAGGATTATTTATGAGTTCTCTTATTACCACAACTTGGAGGCGTCTTGTCCTTAGCCAATCTTCCATTCCCGGATAACCATCTCTCTCTCTGTTATTTTTTTGTTACCAGCCACTACCCGGATACCATAGGGTCCGTCTCCCTCTTCCTTTTCAATGTTACTAGCCTCTGCTCCGGATACGAAGGGTCCGTCTCCCTATGCCTTTTAACGTCCTGGTCTCTACCCCGGATACTAAGGGTCCGTCTCCCTATTCTTTTAACACTATTGGTCTCTACCCCGGATACAAAGGGTCCGTCTCCCTATTCCTTTAACATCATTGGCCTCTGCCCCGGATACAAAGGGTCCGTCTCCCTATTCCTTTTAACATCATTGGTCTCTACCCCGGATACGAAGGGTCAGTCTCCCTATTCCTTTTAACATCATTGGTCTCTACCCCGGATACAAAGGGTCCGTCTCCCTATCCATTTCTAACGGGTATTGGCTTATCATCACCTTTGATAGTTTGACACCATAGTGGGTGTTTAAGGGTCCTCTATAGTTAAGAGGAGTTTTCCTTTTTACGTAGTTCCTATGTTCTGTTTACGAAGTTCGTTGTGTTTCTTCCCAAGGATTTATCAACGAGAAGGGACTACACTACTGTGTGCGCGTAAGCAATATGTACAATAATAGCAAGCAGGTAAGCAAGGAAAATAAACATTCCATGCACATGCCTTACACAAGCTCACAACAGACAAATAAGCACGGTAAAACAGACATCCATTTTCATGCATTAATCTTGTGGTCATACACAAACAAGGCACACAGCACACAAGCCGTGTAACACGACAACATACGAACCACACATGTCCATACCTGGATCAGAAGCAAGTAGTCTCACACACGGAGTCCTGGTCGGAATTCGCTACGGCCCTAGCGTTAATTACAAACAATGTGTCAGTTTATGATTTCATGTGACAACCTTTGTGACACTCCCCCGAATTTATTAAATTATTATCGGGTGTTATTTCCTAGATAAATCTTCGTTGAATGTTCAACCTTTATTAACCCTTAGGACTTCCCACGTGTTAGGCTTTATGTTACTCCTAGGGCATTCACACTCTTATTTATACGTTAACTAAGTCCTTTGTCCTAGCTAATGTTTTAGAGCATTTAAGCGTCAACCGTGTAACATGTGTCTATAAGATAGATTTAACTTGTCTAAAAAGTATTCTCTCCTTGGCTAAGTAGGTGGGTAATGTTTTAACCCTTGTTTAACGACAAAATAGACCATAAAATACCCCTAAAACTCTTTATACAGAAATCCTAAAGTTTCTAAATCAGAAACACAATTCCCATGTAATACCTTATCTAACGTTACTTTTAATGTAGAAATCGGTGTTTAACCTTCTCCACATGTTTCGCTAACCTAGTTATATTTGTTAGCTACTATTTGGGTTCTTTATTAAGTTTGAATACCACTTATAATACTCTTGTAACACAGTTATACAGAACCTATAATGTCAATGGGAACTGAAATCACAATCTAAATACTTCTTCTTGTTTCTTGTTATTCCTTAGTTCAACGGATGTTTCACTCCTTCCCACAATATTACCCAACTAGGTGTAGGTGTTAATAATGTTTTTAATTCAAAACCAATCCAATAAAACACTCTCCTAGTTTCTGTACTCAATTATACAGAAACAAAAGCTGTAGAGAAACTGTAACCACTAGCTTTGTACAGCAGCTTACCAATTCTCTTTTAGTCCACTAATCAGTGTTAGATCTCGCCCAAAATCTTTACCCAACTAGATGATTGTATTAGGAAGGATTTGAACTTACAAACAACTCAAAACATGGCTGTTAAAGCTACTGGAAGATCATTTTACAGAAAGCTGAAAACTGAAGGAAACTGAAGTCATAACTTTAGTGCACTTCTCTCTTGTGTTAAATCGATCCTTTCCCCCTTCCCAAAGTGTCTATACATTTAATTAAGTGCATTAGAAGTGTGTTAGGATCGTTAACAACACAATGCAAACGTTTATAGCTCTCTGTTACAGAGTCACACAGAACTTAAGTTGTCAGAAGAGGAAACTGCACACTGAAACACAAAAACTGATTTTCTTCTTTTCTGTTTCTCTTACAGTTCTTTAACCTGACTTCTAACTTCTTTCCCCGACTTACTTACCAGATAGTTATGTGTATTAGGCCATTCTCCAACTAAAGCCAGCTCAATATATCATAATTAAAAGCCTCTGAAGTTCCATTATACAGAAACACGAAAAACAAACTGAAACCTGAGATTATTTCAAAACTGATCAAACTGAGATTTAATCTGGTTCTGTTTTGTCTTTCTTGTTAGTTTCCTTAACTTGGTTTCTATTTCCCCAGTCCATTTAACCCCTTAGTTAATAGTTTTGGTATATTTTTGAACCCCAAACAGACTCAAAGCGATAAGGTCCTTACTTCTGAAAATCTGTAACTCAGCTATGCAGAAAACTAGTAAACTTGAAACACTAATCTGTGCACTCTTATTCCTCTCAGTTTCTATAGATTAATTGGCTTCTAATTCATTCCCAAAGTGCTTACAATTTCACTCATACGTATTAGATGTATTTAGATTCGTTTACTTCTCACTCCAACCCTTATAAACCCTCTGCAATAGGGTCATACAGAGAGACAAGGTTTCAGAAAAACTGAAACTCAAAACCCAAAATCTGCTAACTTCTTTTCAGTTTCTCATTTCTGTCTTAACATGCTAACTGTGTTTTTTTTTGTTTGCACTTGGCCTCACGTTTTGGGTAAGCACTTAGGCTGGTCACTAAGTTAATACAACATCTAGGTTACTCCAGGGAGTTAATACACAGAAGTATATCGAATTTCAGAAACTGAAAGTTAACTGTCAACTTTCTTCTATCCCGAATCTGCCTTGTTTATGATTTGATTTTCAATACTTCCCATCTTGTTATTACCTTAGTTATGTATTTTAATTACAGTTTTGACTCTCAAAACAGACCCACGCAACCAGATAATCCTACAGAGACTTACCTCTACTGAGACAGAAATCTCTCAATACTGGAATCATAAACTAGAATCTGAGTTGGTTTTACTTTTATTTTCCTCTTCTGTTCAGTTGTTATTTGGTCTTCCCACCTGTCCCAGGGTACTCATTTATTTAGCTAGGTGTGTTATCTTGGTTTTGACTTAAAGACAGATCCATAACAACACTGTTATTACTACCGAATGTCGCTTATTCTGGAAACAAGAGAATTTCTGAAACTAGAAAAAAACTGAAAATGCAAACTGATATATCCATAGCTTCTTTCTGTCTCCCCCATTTAGTTTCCCCTTGACTGCCTAGTTACTAAACTGTCTCTTAGTCAAGACTCAACCACAAGACAAGCCCAAAACAGCAAAGTACATAGCTCTGAGAAATTCTTTACACAGAACTGTAAACTGAAAACAATAAGAATCTGATAACTTTTCTTCTATATTTTTTTGTTTGTTCACCTATTGGCTTTACACTTTCCCTCATTATCAACTCACGTAGTTTGGTGTGTGGTTGTTTTATTTCTTTAAGTTCAAACAGACCCAAATTGACATTGACCACACCCCTCAAAGTTCCTTGCGCAGGAAAACAGGAATCTGAAAACTCAAAATCCTGAACTGATGCATCCTTGTCTGTTGTTCTTTTCCTGAGCTTTAATCTGATGTCTGGCTTTCCCCAAGTTGTGTTCCCATTAGATAAGTGTTTTAGCACGACTCTAAGTTCAAGAATAGACCCAAGGCAGCGTTATACAGCTACTGAAACAATCTAGTACTCACTGGTAAGAAAACTGAAACTGCATGTAACTAACCACTTCTCTATTATTTTCTTTCTTGTTTGTTCACGAACCTGGCCCTCAATCCTTTACAAGATGCTGACTCAGTTCAGTTAAGTGTTTTTATCTTAGTGTTAACTTCAAAACAGGTCCACACGACATGAGCAACCCCACTGAAAGATTATTTTCACAAAATCTGAAAGCTGAGAACCAGAGATTCTGGACTGTTGCGTTTCCTTTCTGTTGTGTGTGTTCAGTTTAATAACCTGACTCCTACTTCAACCCTTTTCTGTCACTTCCTTTGTCTACTAATTTCCCCAACCTGTCTACCCGTTTATTTAAGTGATTCACCATGGTGTTACACTCAAGAACAGACCCAGAGCATCATTGTTAAGACTAAAAAAAAATACTTATACCGAGGTATAGGTTGCAGACTACAGACACATTCCTGCTTTAGTTTCATTAGTAGATTCCTACAGAGGTTCCTGAACTGATTTGGCTTGTGGTGTAACTCTTATACATAGGCACATTGGTTATACATGGCCACAGAAACTACTAGTTCCCAACTAGTTCCTTAAGTAACATCTTTCTTGCTCAGAACACTACACACGCAAAGGACTTAACAGGACTGCATTCGAAAAGAGAACAGTACAGATTATTTGGATCAGCTTACTACCTTGCGTTCTCTTCTTTCTCTTTCTGCAGTCGGTTCTTCCTGATCCACTGTTAGTCACAAATGCAAAACTCTCAGGAACTTGAACTCTCGGGCTCAACTGAAGAGAATACCCAGGGTTAAACTAGACAAGACAGGGAAGAATATTACAAGCCAGTTTTTTTTTTCTCAGGTTTTCGAGTCTTACCTTGAAGAGATCTTGGAGAGGACTGGTTACAGAAATTCCAAAGCTCTATCAGTATTTAGCACGAGAGCTCTGGCGTGCAAAAAGTAACAAAAAAATGAGGAAGATCAAAGTGGCTTAGTAGAGATTTTTAAACAGAAGCAGCAAGGAGAAACTGATGTGAGAGATACAAACCGGTAACAATTTCCCTGCGCTGGACTTGAGAGGGAATGGAGCAGATTTTCTTTTTGGATCCTCAACACACTACCAGGTACTAGAGGTGATCATCTGGGCGGGCGGGCCGGGTTCGGGCCGGGCCAGGAGATTTTTTCGGCCCGTCGGGCCTACTCATGAAGACCGAGCCCAGTTTTTTATATCTTCGGCCGGGCCGGGCTAGGCCCAGTTTTTTTTCCAGCTCTGCCGGTGACCGGCCCGGTTATTTACTTATTTTTATTCTATAAATTAAAAAATATATATATTTAATTTCAAAATCATTATTATATATATAAATTTGAGTTAAATTTTATATTGTATGTATATTAAATATAATTTTGATATATGTATTATATAAAATAATATAAAACATACATTATTTTATATATATTTTTTAAAAAGTAATAAATAATATTGAAAACCGGGCCGGGCGGGCTCGGCCCGCGGGCTTGAAAATTTGCCGTGGCCCGGCCCGGTTTTTTATTCGGGCTCATTTTTTTGTCCAAGCCCGCCCGGATAGCCCATCAGATTCGGGCCTACCGGGCTTTTTCCAGGCCGGACTGGGCCGGGTCGTCGGGCCGGACAGGTTTTGAGCAGCTCTACCAGGTACCCATGCACGAAGGGAAGGAAAGAAAGAACTGAGGCAAGGATATTCATCAGAGGACAGAGGAAAAAAGAAAGACTGACGCAGGCTAAGTAGGTGCTAAATGTGGCAGGTTTCAATGGGAATCCTGTGAAATTTCGATGCGCATAACTCTCAGGTGAGTGGCTGTTCTCTCATCTCTAACCCTGGCATTGGGACTCGGCGTTTGGGGCATGATGTAGCTGACTTGGGTCATTGACAGCAGCATGCAGAGGAGGTGGTGTGTTGGAGTTCGAAATGCTGGTTCCAAAAACAAGTGTCGACTTGCTGTCTGATTGCATTGTCGACAGTTTCTTATGGTGTTAGATGCAGTGGGTAGGGATGGGTGTTAGAGAATGAATTAGTGCTAGCCATTCCCAAGGAGTATGCGTGGGAGTTGGGGAAGTTGGAAAAGTGAGGCCAATAAGAGGCTCTCACACGTCTAAAAGAGCATCAGAGGATATAGGTGTTCTCTGGTTTGCATTATAGCATCGCGGGTGTACCAGGGTGGGTAGTGCTCGTGTTTGGTTCCTCTTTCTTTTTTTTTGTAGATACCTTAGTTGACAGAATACTATTTTTAATTCGTTGGGATAAGTTACTGAAATCGAGCACACTAAGTTTCTAAGACGTTCACTAAGCAAGAGGTACGGGGTTCGAACCTCAACAGGAGCGCCTTTGCTCCCTTTTCCTTTTTCCTCTTTTTTTGTATAAGTTATATAAATGCTTATTTATATATGTATAAGCAACTATATAATATGTCGTGTTATTAATTGCATACGTTGCTAGTCATTCATACGTACATGTATATTTATATACGCCCCCTTTTATTTTGTCGCATTATAGTTGTAAATACCTATGCGACGTTTTTAGTTAATATTTACAATGTTGTACTGTTGTAATATTACGTACATGTATTTTCGTATACGTACATATATAAGTACGTGACCATATTAATACATGACGTTACATGTATATACCAAATTTAATTGTTCGTACATTATTATATGTCCGGCTTATGAAACGCGACCGGATAATTTCCTCGCGTTTATGATTTTATGCGTTTAATTCGTTTAGGGGTGTTTCAGAGAAGAGAAAATGCGCAGGTTTGGAGCACTAAGCTCTGATACCATGTAGAAGTTTAGAATGAGAAAAGAGAGAGTTCTGGACTGTAATGCAAGAATAACGTAAGATCAATCTGTATTCAATCAGTGTTACTAACTGTTACAGAGGGGAAGTATTTATACTGATGTCTACAAGGCTAAACTGTAACAACTTCAACCGACTGTCTATAACAACCTTCAACAAGCTAACTAATTGCTAATTGGTTATCTTTACAAAAATAACGTTCAACTTAGTAAAATTAATCCACACAACCAGAGGCCGATCCAAAATTAGTTAAAGTATATATGTTTTGACTTAATTTTTAGATAAGTTATTTTATTTTAATATTTTGACATAGGTAATTCACTATTTTTATATAATTTCTTATAGTCAAAATGATTAATTTTTTATCATAGTATACTTAATATTCTTTTTATTATTATTGAATCATATTACATCTTATATTAAAAGGAGCTACTTTCAATTATATTTAAAAATGATAATATAATTAAACATAATCTTATAAAATTTTATAATTAACATTTATTAAGGTCATAATATCTTTTAGATCAACAAGAATAATATTCAAGTTTATTTTAAAACATTTGGATTTGTTTAATATGAATCATTATATGAATCTTGTAACACCCCGGATTTTCTAACATTTTATTAGGTTATTTATTTAACAATATATGTTTGATGTTAATACGCAGTAGAATTAAATCCTAAATCCAGAGAATTATCCACACTCACAGCTAAACGAGTGCTAAGGCTCAAACCAATATTCAAATGACCCAAACCATCATTATTGATAAAAGGAATCCGATAAATTCATAATAGTCGTTAACAAGAGAGTCTCAAAGTCTAAACAAAATTATTTGTAAATACTTAGTCTAATGGGGTCATTGTCCCATCCCATACACTTTATGAGGACCTCCGGCAGAAATCCAAACAAACAAACAAAGAGCCACGATAAAGGCAGAAAATTGGGTAAGCTACCACTTCACTTCGTAAAAACATTTTCTCTTTAAAAACAATTTAACATTATAGCCATGCATCAACATACAAGTCATTTAACAATGTCATCACATAATCATAAAGTAAACTTTGTGTAATACTTCACGTTTGTTTCCTTAATAAACTCAAGAATAAATATCCAGATTAATTAAATTATCTTCCTTGTCCCAACGCGCAGCTAGGACAAAATAACATTTCTCACTTTTGGGTACAACTCGCAGTTGTAACCCGGACCCCAACACGCAGCTAGGAATCCAACCTCGCCACTAAATCCTTAAGTGTGCACACCCCCCCCCCCAATAGTACAAAAGACTAAGGAGTAGAAATAGGCTAATTGTGTCCTAATGCGGCCTACGGTATCTCATAGTAATGTGTCCTAGTGCGGTCCGCATTTATCATCTCATTAATGTGTCCTAATACGGCCCACATGCACCATGGTTTTCTTCTCTTTAAAAATATTTAACATATTTATTATTCATCACTTAATCTCATCATAATCCACACTTTCAACGACAAATAAATTGTGCAATTAATCATTGAGATTAAATAATTTCATTTTCACATAACATCTCACAACAATTTCCATAATAATTTGGACTAATCACTTTTATAATCAAATAACCATATAACCATCATTCCAACCATAATATGCTCAATACTTTAATTCAAAAACCATTCAGTTTCAACCACGATCATACACATAAATTTCACATTCACTGTAAAATGTTATTACAAAGGTATTAAAATCTAGTGAAAGCAGTAAATTATCTTGTACTTAGCTATGATTCACACCCACAAACATATAATTTGCTACTACTCGTTCAAGATTGGGACCACTGCTACTATGTTGCCGCCGAACACAAATAGAATTTGATCCTCTCCTATTTACTTTCTTTTTGCGTGTGAGTAATCCTTTTTTTTCTTTTTTCTTTTTTTGCATGAGTGTGTGACTATGAGGAATATAAGAGAAGGGTGAGTGTAGTGTTTTTTTCGTCTAACTTAGGTAAGGATGCTCTAGATAGATGACTAGAGGAAGACAAGAGACTATATTGGTTGATGAAGATGAGTAGGATGACAACCCTTATATATCCGATCAGGAAATCTAGAAGGTAAGGGAATGCGAACTATAAAGAATATGAACTAATTTATTAATGAAGGTACTTAAACTGTTTAATTGAATAATAGAAAACTAAAAGTTAGGAAATATGTAAAGATAAACTGATTCATTAAATAAACTCAAGCAATATGGATAGACACAACTGAGGTAATAAATTGAGTCGGGAAATATGCAAGAATAAAACTGACTTAATAAATAAAGTCATAAAATATGGAAAAATAAATTCGACTTATTAAATAGAGTTATGAAATATGGAAAGATAAAACTCCCTAATTAAATAAATTCGGAAAATATGGAAGAATAAAACCGACTTATTTAATAGAGTTAGGAAATATGAAAAGATAAAACCGACTTCTTAAATTAAGTAAAAACAATGAGTATTTAGTAAGTAACAACAATTAAAATAAAAATCAATTACAACCTTTAAAACATATAATATTTATTATAATTTTGTTTTTAATAGATAAATGTATCATATTAATTAAAAACATGAGGATCATTAATATGACAAAAAATTACAACCGACCTATTTTCAAAACATGTTATTTTATTAGCAGGAATTATCTTGGTTAAATTGTAACGACCCCAAAAACGGCCTAGGAGTTAGGGATGTTACACGCCGCGCGCTCACTACCTAAGACACGCAAGGCTACACCCACGGAACCCAAAACAGATACAAAATACCCTTTTATTAACTGAGTAATGGATACAATGTTTATATAAACATTTACATGCAGAAGCCAAACTATATTACATAACAAAATCAAAGTACAAAAGGGGCCTCAGGCCACAATTACAAATACAAAACGAAAAGCAAAACCGAAAGCAAGGCAAAATCTTTGACGGAAGCTTAAACCTGCAAATCAGACAGAAATAGGGGTGAGTCAAACTTGTAACACCCCTAATCCTAAACCTGTAATAACGTCGCAAGTCGTAGCAAAATAAATAACGTCGCAGCGGTAATTAAAAACTATCTAACCTTGGTGTTACACACCGTTACTCACCCTTGTGAGTAACAAGGCATCCTTACTCTTTCCAACTAACAAACTTCTCACGCTATGATGAACCGATACTGAGCACTCTAATTATTACAGACCAACTCCAAAACTAAATGAGCAACTAACTGAATACAACAATCCTAAAATATAGTACATACTTAAATTATAAAATGTTTATTAAAACACAGTAGCTACCCTGTTCCCCGCACTCCGGCTTATGTCTTCTTCAATAACCTGAAATGTTTGGCCCATTGAAGGGCTCAGCAATCGAAATGCTGGTATACTAAATGTAGTCCTAAGTCATCTAGATTCCTTAAGTCGTTTTAGCCATCTTGATATTAGATTCATACATAAAATACCGGTTTACAATAGCAACAGTAATAACTGTAAACATTAAACAGTTCACCTGCAACATCAGTGCACAATAAACATCAACCAGATAATCAACACCAATAATCCAAACAGTAACCAAACAAGTCACGCGTATTAATTAACTGTACTTGTTAGTAGGTCACATGACCCTTATCCTTTTAAACCAACCACTAAACTTTTCCAATTAATTCCACCTCAGGCGTCATGTCAAGACAACCTTTTAATAACTCAAAAATGGGCAGTGTGTCCCTTGGGTTCCAAAGGAACCGTTACCAGTTGACCTTATGGCCCTGGATAATATTTGACCGATCCGGTCGAACCTGTGCACCAACAGTAGTGTCCTCCGCCATCCCCGAATGTGGCTGATGGATTCCCTTGAGTGACTCCCCATTGAAGTCTCTCGTAGTGATCACGATGCGCAACCAGAAAGTCGAAACAGTCTGGATTCCTCTCTTTATAAGTTAGCCCTTTAGTCAGTGGTACAATAACCAATACTTGAATTAAGACTATAACAGTTGACCATCAGTTAGGTTCAATAATACCTAAAGGTCAGTTAGTCTTGTTCCAGTTTAGATGTATAAACTTTTAGTCATAAGACGTTCGCGTATAAATAAAACGCAACAGTGTTGAGCAATCCAGTATACAAAATAATATACTAAAATCACAGATATCGCTCTTTAAACAATTAACACATAATGTCTGGACCTTAGGAAAATCCTTCGGACATTCAGACCACACAATTAACATACCGTTCACCGGGATAATAGCTAGCTTGACAATTCTTGCTCTAGTAATTCTTTCCGTACGCTGTTATTTATACATGCAATAACGTGTATTATTAATATGACTGTCCACTAAATATTACAGTACAGTCATTGTAGAGTTTATATTCGTTGTATACTAACTCTGTATGTACTTTATTTCCCCCCGTTATTTAACAGTGGTTCTAGATAATCTAACAGTTCATTATTTTATGTGGAGTTCACATGTGATAATGAATTTCCATTATATGGTATATCCTTACCTCATTAATTATATATTCATAATTGTTTCCATTTACTCTTTATATTATCACATTTGATTATTTTTTATTATGACCACAATTATTTTATAAACTTTATATTATATCCCATATTATACCATAATACATTATATTACTTAATCTTAATTCCTTTCTTCATTAAATTACAAAACCAACCATAATAATTCGGTATTTATATTTTGTACCAAACAACTTTTATAAATTACCAAATAACCATATAACTTTTATAATTTATTAATTAACCACTTAATCATTTCGGTAATTACCAAATAAATATTCTAAACTTTATAAATTACAATTCAACCACATTTACTTTTGGTATTTATATAATGGGCACACAACTTTCGTAAATTATTAAACAACCACATGTACTTTCGGTTTTCATCAAATAAATTCCTTATATTTACATTTTAACCCTTAACATTTTACATATGTTACATATTAACTTATAAACTAAAGTTTTAACATTTAATCCTTCTTAATTACCGAAAAGACCCATATATTTTTGCAAAATACATTTCCGCCCCTATCCAATTCGGTTTTTACATATATACTTTTATAAATTACATATTCATCCCAAAACTTTTATAAACTAAATATTTTATGTCATAAATCATTTTAATCCAAAGTTTTTGGTCAACACTTTGACCAAGACTTAATTTTATAGTTAATACTTTAATATACCCATAAAATCATGTATATTCTCGGTTAAACTCTAAACTTTCCTATAATTACAAAATAGCCCCAAAACTTTATAAAATGTTATTTAAACACTTAAACACTTATTTAAATTCACCAAAATTCTTAATATTAATTCCTACCTTATATTATACCATAATTATGCCAAATAACACCTTATGTTCTCGGCAATTATTATTTGTACACTAAACTTTTCAAAATTTACATTTTAGCCACATAACTTATTAAACTAGCCATTTAAATACTTGTAGCTATTTTTAATATTCCCAAAATTTATAATATAAGTTAATACACTTATATATATATTTCAAAATTCACCAAATATCACATATTGCTCTCGGCTTTAGTTATGTCTTACCATATGTTTTTAAAACTTGATTTAAACTTTATATTATGTATATATAAATGTATATAAGCCATATAACACTTCTAAAAATTATGCTAATATCTTAGAATGATTATAGGCTCAAAATAGAACATTAAATCCTTAGACCATTCGGTTTGATTATTTGTGTATCATAATTAATTTTTGTGACACAAATATATACCTTAAGGTAATAATCTTACCTTATATGTTATAAATTATTTTCTTGACAAAATAACCCATAGTTTTCGGCCTTAATTTATTTAGAGGTTATACAAAAATTTTATACCAAAGTTTGAAGCTAAAATCAAACTTAAACTTAATAAACCTTACTTATATAAACTTACCCCTTAAATCAAGACAATTCTTGTACTTGATTTTTCCTTGAATTCCAAGCTCTCCAAATGCTATCTTGGTGAAGAATTTTCGGCTCCTTATACATATTTAGGAGATCCATTTGTTAACTTCTAACAAAGATTTATAAATAACATTTGAAGTAATTTTACAAGAGTTTACCTTAGGAATTTAACAAGGTATTTTTGATTCACCTTGGGATGATTGTAGACCCAAGTTTCCTTCATGAAATAATGAAGAGAATATGGATTTAGAAGGTCTTAAATTTTGAAAATTGCTTAAGGTAATATACTAGGATTTTCAACATAAAAATATACCTTAACTTGATCTTGGTGTTCCTTGTGTTGTTGTTGAATTTAGGAACCTCCTTGGAACACTTATGCTTGGCGAAAATTGTAGGAGTTGCTAGGATGATTTCTTGCTTCAAGACTTAGTAGATTTAACTAGGAAATTACATTAAAATGGTGTTGAACTTAGAACACCATTAAGGGAGCTTAAAGCTCTAAAGAATTAACTTAGCAAAGGAAGAAGAAAAGAGAGAGCAAGGGAATGCTTACCATTTCGGTGAATGAGGGCAAAGGGAAATGAAAGGCTACATGAGGTCTTAAGGCAAGAAAGACAAGGAATCAAATTGGAAATAATTGGTATGATTCAAGGCATTATTTTATGTCTTGTTTTTGATTAATTTGACTTAGAAATTTGACTACAAAAGTCTCTTAATTGAGACATGTTTTCGGCTGATTGAGAATGAAATAATGGAGACTTGTTTGATGATTGAAGCTAGAAGACAAGAGTTATGGTAGGTAGTTGTCTTCTTTGAATTTTCTAAGTCAATTAACATGTTAATTTCTTCATTCTTTTCCTTATGATTCTCGGTTGCTTAGGTGGTAGATAGCAATTGATTTTTGCTTGATTGGAGATAAGGGATAATGCTTGTTAGGTTTGTGTTTTATTGACTTATTAATGAGGCAATCAAACCCCATTATTTTTGATTGAATTCTGTAGTCAAGGCTACTACAAGGACTTTGATTCTGTTTTATTGTAACAAGTTAGTCATGCTAGTTAGGTATTTGTCTATCTTGATTAATTTAGTAGCAATTATACTCCCCTTTTTCCTGATTCAAATCGGCACCCACATGCCAATTGAGCAACTCGTTTTCTTGTTTAATTGCCTAGTCAAAAGTATGACTAGATTTGCATTTTAATTCCATTATCTTAGAATACGCTAATCTTCATTGTTTTCTTGCAGGGGAAATCGGTAATGGAGGTCCAATTGACTGATTTAAATTGACATATTATCACATGGTACATGCTAAGGTGAGTCACCATTCCATAAGTCAATTTACAACTAAAAATCTAGTCAAAATCACCTAAAATGGCGCCTACATTGTGGACCAATTGGGATTGATTTTTGATTTGATTTTTGTCACACTATATTTTATTAAGACCATATTATAACATGTAATAGGTCACAAATTTAATTTGTACATTTATACTAAGGTATAATATGAAAGTTTTAAGGTAAAAATGCTGATTTTAGGTACCTTTTTGACCCAAAAATCGCCCCCACTTGTACTATGAATTTAGTACTGGAATTAATTGACTTAGATGTTCAATTTATCCCCTTTTAAGATTATCAACTCGTGGCTCCCAAAAACTTCAAGGCAATTGCGTAGAACGCATTTTTGTGACACCCGAAGGTGCGTTTTTGTGCTTTAAGGATTTTCTGGAAAATAAGTAGTCGCTATGTGTTCCAAGTGTTTATAAATATTTTTTATAGTCAATAATAATTTGTTAAGGTGTTACATTGAGTTATATGAGGTTATATCATCTCAAAACACAATTCCCGGGCTAATCGGTGCAAAAAGGAGCGTTAAGAAAATCTCCCGAGTACTTTGTTTATTTTTGAGAAAGTAGCTCGACCAATCTCTTTAGAATGATTAATAATGATGTTAGGAACTCTAAGAATTAATTTTATAGGAGTTCGTGCCACCTCGGCACTCCTCCGGGGTATTCCCGGGGGTTTTTTGGACCCCCTTAAGGCATCACCTAGCACTTTGCGTTTAACTGAGAGTTTAGCGTAAGGACTTCATCTTATATATCTAATATAGTGTTATGGTACATTTGGAATGAAGTGTAATGTTTTACTTCATCCTATAAGGTATTTTCAGGACTTTCGGGCCTTAAGGGCCTTTAAGGGAACTCCCGAGCCGTTTGTATTTTTATTCAATTTTAGATGAGGTCCTGCGTTCTAAGGGTCATATAATATCCTTGATTAACTTCATATGAAGTTTATAGCTTATATAACTTGTTTAGCTTAAGGTCGGGCTTTAACGCACGTTTTTGACCTTAAGGAGTTTAGGTGCATTTTTAACGCCTGAGTGTTTATATACTCTCTTAGGGTTTAATAATCCCCTAAATAATATATATTTACCATTATTTAATTATTTAAATGTTAGAGGTATTTCAGTCTACCCCCCTTAAAAGGACTTCGTCCCGAAGTCATAACTTATACTTATTCATTTTATGGAATCAAGTTCCTCATATCTATTCCCTGTAAACTTATCATTTCTGGGTGCCAATACTATATTGGTACCTCTAATTTCCATCAACAATCCGGGTGTATGTAACTCGAATAACTACATATCCTTTGTTCGTGATAATCAATGAAATCACAGTATAAATAACTTGATAAATTCTGTAAAGCAACAAGTGTCCCAACTTCCTAGCTATCCCACTAGGTCTTCACTGCACAAGTGCAATACCAAATCCTCAGTCCTACAGAGTGTAGAGGCTTAAACCCTTGGCAGTAAATCCCTTGTGTGATTGCAATAGGAATGAACATACTGTAAAGTAAATAAGTACTTCCATAAACATCCAAGTGTTACATAGAACACATCAGTACCATTCAACTAAGTGTCACATAGGACATACCAATTACCAATTGTTACATAGAACGTACCACTATCCATACCAGTGTTACATAGAACACAACCATAACCATCCAACTAATTGCACACATACGCAACAACCGAACATAAACAACCAAGTACAAACCAAGATAGACTGCAGATATGCAAGTCGCATGTGGTGCTCTACCCCCCTTAAAAAGGGTTATGGCCACGTACCCCCACAAGTATACACAACTATAAGAAAAGTGTTGGATACTTGTCTCGCATGGAGTCTTCTAGCTCCCATGTCGCCTCCTCAATGTCATGGTTTGACCACTGAACCTTGACCATTCTAATAGTCTTGTTCCTGGTCTCCCTAGTCTTGGAGTCTAAAATGCGAACTGGGGTCTCCTCATATCTAAGTGTAGGATCTAGCTCGAGTGTCTCGGGCTCTAAGATATGCGATGGATGAGGCACATACTACTTAAGCTGTGAAATGTGAAATACATTGTGCACTCTCCCAAGCTCAACAGGCAAATTTAAAATGTAAGCTAATGGGCCCACTCGCTCGGTAATAAGGTATGGTCCTACATACTTCGGGCTAAGCTTGCCCTTCTGCCTAAACCTAAAAACTCCCTTCATAGGTGAAACTCTAAGGAAGACTCGATCGCCTACCGCGAACTCAAGGTCTCTCCTACGGACATCAGCGTATGACATCTGTCTGTCCTGGGCTATCTTCATGTTTTTGCGTATCTGCACAATGTCCTCTTTCATCTGGTCTAGGTACTCTGGCCCTAAGATGATGTTCTCACTGGGCTCGTCCCAACATAGTGGTGTCCTGCATGGTCTGCCGTACAATGCCTGAAATGGTGGCATGAATGGATGCATGATAGCTGTTGTTGTAGGAAAACTCAATCAGATGTAATCGATCTATCCAGCATTCTTGGAAGTCTAAGGCACAAGCTCTGAGCATGTCCTCCAATGTTTGAATCGTTCTTTCACTCTGTCCATTTGTCTGTGGATGAAAGGCTGTACTTAGCTTCAGCTTCGTACCCAATGCCTCCTGAACCTGCTGCCAAAATCTGGAAACAAACCTGGAATCTCTATGTGACACAATAGACTTCGGTATGTCGTGGTGTCTAATAATCTCTCTCTGGAAGAGGTCCGCCAGCTTGGGGACTTTCCAAGTGTCCTTGATAGAAATGAACTTAGCTACCTTTGTCAGTCTGTCGACGATGACCCATATCATGTTAGCACCTCCTCTAGTCGGTGGAAGACCTACTACAAAATCCATGGATATATCCTCAAACTTCCAATGTGGGATGGGCCTCGGCTGCACTAAACCGCCCGGTCTCCGGTGCTCAAACTTTACCATCTGACATGTCATACATCTGGCCACAAACTCCACAACGTCTTTCTTCATACCACTCCACCAGAAATATAGTTTCAGATCCTTGTACATCTTCGATGACCCTGGGTGTACTGATAAGGATGAGCAATGAGCTTCCTGTAGTATCTTTTCCTTCAAGTCTGGGCTGGACTCTGGAATGCACAAACGGCCATTCAGTCTGATTAACCCGTCTCCACTGAGCACAAAATCATACTTCTGTCTCTCAAAGATACCGTCCGTCAACTGCTGCCTAATAGTCTTCATGTACTGGTCATTTTCTTGAGCACCACGTACCTCCTCGATGAGGCCGTTGTCTCCTGTCATGGCAAATAAAGAATGAGCTCTACGGCTCAGGGCGTCAGCAACTACATTTGCCTTGCCCTCTTTGTACCTGAGGTCGATGTCGTAGTCCTTCAGAAACTCGACCCATCGCCTCTGTCTCATGTTAAGCTCCTTCTGAGTGAATAAGTGTTGGAGGCTCTTGTGATTGAGTAAACTATCACTGTGACTCCATATAAGTAGTGTCGCCAGATTTTCAGCGCAAAAACAACCGCTCCCAATTCCAAATCATGAGTCGGGTAATTCTCTTCATGCTTCTTCAGCTGTCGTGATGCATAAGCAACAACCTTTCCATTCTGCATAAGTACACAACCTATCCTTGTGCCTGAGGCATCGCAATATACTTCAAATTCGTCGGTCCCCTCTGGAATGGTGAGTATCGGTGCCGATGTCAGTAGATCCTTCAGTGTCTGAAAGGAACGCTCACAATCTGCTATCCATAAAAATGGAGAATCTTTCTTCATCAGGTTAGTCATAGGTTTCGCCAGTTTGGAGAAGTCCTGTACAAATCTTCTATAGTAACCAGCTAATCCCAGGAAACTACGGATATCTGTCACTGTCTTCGGTGTCGGCCAAGTCTTAACTGCCTCAATCTTCGCAGGGTCTACAGATATTCTGCTGGCTGATATTACATGCCCTAGAAAGGATACATTGTCTAACCAGAAATCGCATTTTGAATGCTTGGCGTACAATTGATTCTCCCTCGTGGTCTGCAAAACTTTCCTCAGATGCACCTCGTGCTCGTCCTTAGTCTTAGAGTAAACCAGAATGTAACAGCCCAGTAATCAACCCACTTGTGAGATATTGTCCGCTTTGGGCCGCAGCCCGCACGGTTTTGCTTCCGGGGTACCATCCCCAAAAGGCCTCTCACAAGGCAAGAGTATCCCACACCTATAAGGTGTGGTTCGTGCGCTCTCCCGATCGATATGGGAGGTGACCCCTACACTGGGTATCACACTCCACCCCCCCTTGGGAGCCCAGCGTCCCCGCTGGCGCACCGACCTGGGCCTGGCTCTGATACCATCTGTAACAGCCCAGTAATCAACCCACTTGTGAGATATTGTCCGCTTTGGGCCGCAGCCCGCACGGTTTTGCTTCCGGGGTACCATCCCCAAAAGGCCTCTCACAAGGCAAGAGTACCCCACACCTATAAGGTGTGGTTCGTGCGCTCTCCCGATCGATGTGGGAGGTGACCCCTACACTGGGTATCACAAAAAGTGAAAAGTGTGTGTGTGTGTGTATGCAGCCGCCCCCCCCCCCTCTATTTCACTCTCTCACACACACCCTCTCTTATTTACAAACAAACAAAAACAATTAAAACCATAAGTAAAAACTACACTACTTATTTCACTCTCACATTCTCTCTCCCCACTCATCCTCTCTCACGTAAGAACCCTCACCAACACCCTCTCTTTCTCCTTTCTTCAACCTCACGATTTCCATGGAGGCTTAAAAAAACAACACAAAAACCTCTACTTCTCTCCTTTGTAACTCCCTCAATACTCTTCCAAAAATTACAAAAATTATACCATTGTCTTCCTCTCTTCAAGAGCTACATTTTCATCTTTCCAAAATCCGAAAACACCCACTTTCGATTTTATGGGTATACCCCATTGGGAGCTTCAACACCACCATTAGAAGGCCCTCCTTCTCCTTGTTCTTCTAAGGTAAAAATATCTTCAAAAACTCCATCTCTTTCTAGCCTAAATGGCAAAACGAAAATTAAGACTAAACCTTGTTTGGTCTCTTGTATGTCCAGCCGATTTTGGCATTGTGGTGGTGTGAGAAATCTTGTTCTTGAGCTATCCCGAACAGCCCTTGTGCTCTTGGAAGGTAATAAATTCTCTAAACCCTAAAACCTAGATTAAAACTTGATTAATGGTTGGGGTTAGTTCTTGGTATTGAATGGTGTATGTGAATGGTTGTAGTGTTAGAGGAATTGAGTTACTAAAACCGGTAGAGAGAAGGAAGGAGGAAGAAACAAGAAGAGAAAGAAAATCTAGAAGGAAAACAAGGTAAGAATACTCATTGTGTAGCTTGGTATATATTTGTATATGTAATAGATTTTTAGTAATGAAAATTGGTATTGTAAAATGATAATGCATTAGTAGTATAATGTGTAAGAGAATATAAGTATTTTGAAGCTTTAAAAGATGTGTAAAACTTATTGAAAACAGATTGGGAATTAGTGTTGATGTGCAGGAATTCATGAGTGTTTAGTAGTCCATTTTAGTGTTTGAGAGCTTGGCTATTATTGCTGTTTTGAAACAGGTGAAAAGGATAACAAAATGTGAACTAGAATATGTGGTGAGAGTGTAAAAATATAGGGGAGGTTATGTCAAAATTTATCTAGAATTAGAACACTTAGTGAATATTTAACTAGGTGAACGATGTAAGTTGTAACAGATTTTGAGATAGATAAATAGGGAAGATGGGGAGAGATAGTTAATGTAGTTGTAGTGTATTAGAGGTGTTAGCAATGACATTAGAAGAGGGAGTTGTAGATGGGGAGAGTTAGGCTAAAATCTGTAGCAAAACACAACTAGGAAACAACTAGTGAAAGTGGTGTAAGAAACTTGGAAAATTATGTGAGTAAATGAGTATAGAATTGTGTAATGAGTTAGGAATGAATTAGCATGATTTAGGGTGTTTAAATTGTACAAAATCATGTTAGGATGTATGTAGGAAGATTGGGGAAGCAATGGGTGGAATTGGGAAAGAAAATAAAACTGTAACAAGGTTCTGGAACCGTCCGACCCAGACGGTGATCGGACGTGGGTCGACGGGCCTTAGAAATGAAATAAAACCTTCTGGAATGGTCCGACCCAGAGCCGTGAGTCGGACGTGGGTCAGACATGGCTTAGGAAACATTCTGTAACGGTCCGACCCAGAGCCGTGAGTCGGACGTGGGTCGGACATGGCTTAAATTTCGAAATCAAACATTCTGTAATGGTCCGACCCAGGACGGTGGATCGGACGTGGGTCGGACAGGCAAAAAATATAATGGTCGAAGTTTCTGACTTCGTCCGACCCAGACGGTGAGTCGGACGTGGGTCGGACGGAGCCTAGACTCGAGACCAAAACCTTCTGGAATGGTCCGACCCAGAGGGTTTGGGTCGGACGGAATAGTGCTGGGTCGGACAGGGTAATTTCTGGAACCGAATCTTACTGGAATGGTCCGACCCAGGGCTTGGGTCGGACGGGGTCGGACGGCCCAATCCTGACAAAAAAAAATAATTATTTTAATTTAAATAATAAATGTATATATATATATATATATATATATATATATGTATATGTATACCCATACATATATGCATATGTACATGTAAGTACGCATGCAAACCTTAAGCAAGAATATAGAAACTTAAGTAAAGGAAAATGAGTAAGTAAGGTGTAAGAGTAAGAAGTATAAGGACATAGTAAGTATGAGTTAAGTAATGATAGCTAGATTAATCATTCAATTGTATGTAAACAATAGGACCTGATTTGTGACATCGGAAGGACGTTTGGAAGTACGTACAACGGTGAACGGTATGGTTCCTCATGCCCCGTATGCTATCTTGGTTACTCTGATTTTGTGGTTGAGTGCTAATTGATCACCAAATAAGATAAATGCATGAATCGGAGTTAATATGCATACTTGTGAATATGTAGTGTTGTATGATGTTGTATATCTTCTTAAAATCTTAGTTTGTATAATTCATGAAATGTTTGGATGAATATGAATGTGTGTATGTATGACGTATTGTACTGTGACCGATTGTGATGTGTTTGGACTTCTAATTATTCCTAACAAGCTAACCATCCTAACTTAAAATGGTAATTAATTGGAATGAGTAGAAGTCCGATATAGTTTCGGCCAGCGTGAGGATGCGGAGTCACGAGAGGTTGGCTCCAATTCCTGACTCTTAAGCTGGTCCGCGGCCCAAATCCCTTAAGTGGGTAGCATCCCGGATTGGTGAGTCAAGTAAATCCCGGATGTGGGACGGTGTAGTCCCCAAGGCCGGAGGTCCCGACGACTTAACTTGAGTAAGTAAGTAGTAGTAAATGAGTAAGTAAGTAATTGAAAGTAAGTAATTGTAAGTAAGAGAAGTAAGTAATGAGTAAAAGAGTAAAGCATTCCGATTAACCCGGATGCATAATTTGGCTAACCTTGTGAAGGTAAGTAAGTTGTGTGCTACTACATTGTTGTCTTGAATTATGTAATGAATTGAATGGGCATGTAATTTGTATGAAAAACATGTATGTATGAAATAAATGAAAAGCATGTTTAGTGGACGTCAAATAGTCGGCGTGCCCTAGCTAGCACGCGGTATATGCGGAGTCCATATGCAGCGTTTGCTGAGCCCCTTGGGGCACCATTTTTACTACACGCAGGTACTCGAGATTGATGAAGATGTTGAGGACATAGTTCTATTTCTTTATCTTCTTCTTGATTGTAAACAATGAATTTAAGATGGGTGTACTGAGTAGTACATGGCTGAAGTTTTTGTGTAGCCGGTGTACCATGGGGTACACCTTTTTGGATATTGGATTGGGGTATAGATGAGTAGCTTAGAAACTCATTCTTTTGGTAAGCTTGAATGGTTGTAATTGAATATACTTTAAACACTCGGTGATCCAGGATGTAAGTATTTGGCATATGGTATTTTGGGTAAGTAATTTAGTAGCTCGGTACGTTATGTTCATCAGACCGTGACTGTAAGTATTAGTAGCCTGGCTAGCCGTATGGGCGGTTAGCGGCATTGTTTCACCCGCCGTAGTAAGTATGTAATAATTCCACTGCGAACTCGTAGGATTAATAGGACGATTAGACGGTAAGCATAGGATTAGCGGTTGGGGTGTTACACAGAATGTCGTCAATGAACACAACCACTGATGAGTCTAACTGCTCCCTGAACAACTGGTTCATAAGATCCATGAATATAGCTGGGGCGTTCGACAATCCAAATGGCATAACTGTGAACTCGTAGTGCCCGTAGCGCGTCCGAAAAGCTGTCTTCTCTATGTCTTCATCAGCTATCCGTATCTGGTGGTAACCTGATCTCAGATCAATCTTCAAGAAAACTGTAGCGCCTCTTAACTTGAAATACCCCAAACTAATAAAACATGGATTAAACATCTAATCACATTAATTAAGGCCTAAACATGCCTTAAAAGTCAATTGAGAACAACAATGGTCAATACAAAGCAAGATATTGCACTCTTTGACTGTTTAGGGTAAATACATACCCAAATGAACTTCTTAGGACCTAAAACTTTTTCCTAAGCATATTAACACATAAATAAACATACTACAATCATTGGAAAACACTCCAACACAAAGAACAAGCATTTACATGCTTCAAGGTCAAGTAGGGCAAAAATGTGCTCTAAGAAAACCTTAAAGGTCTTATGACCTCTATTTGATATAAAATTGGATTCCTAAGATCAAATATCATGTAAGGAACACAACAAAACTTTTCTCAAAGAAAACTAAGCTCAGAAACACCTTGTGACACAAAATGTGTACTAAAACACCTTAAAGCACGTTTTTGGGTATGAGCTCTAAGATGATGACTTTTTGTCACTTTAAAGACTATATTACATTCTTTATAACATTAATGTGACATGATAGACTATATTATAAAGTCTAAATCAAAGTTTAAAAATAAAATCAAAATGGGTAATTTTGGATGAATAGTACCCAAAAATAACATTTAATTACTTAGTCTTAACCATGGTCAAATGTCACACATTGACCATACCACCCATTGCCCCCCCATATTAGCTGTCATACCCATCCATTAAGCAACCTCTAAACAAATATCTAGCCAATCTAATGAATCATCATTTACTATTACATAAAGTAACATTAATAACATAAAAGCAAAATTAGCTGTCCTTTCTCATTTGCCTTGCTTCCCAGCCGACACAAGCAGCTCCATCCTCTCTTTTGCTTCTCCAAAACCGTAAGAGCATACCAAATTCAGAAGAGAACACCAATTGACACAGGTAAGCTTATTAAGCCATTTTATGTTCATTCTCTTCACATTTCTTTCCTCTTTCCATGGAGCTAAGCATCAACCATTTCCATCCATGGTTCTAGGTTGTTTTGGAGGTTAAAAGGAGGGTGATTCTCGGCTGTAACAAGGGAAGGAGGTGGAGAAATCTAAGCTTGCTCTTAAGGTATAAAAATGTGCTTTAAGCACTTATCTTTTGATTCCTTTCAATTCCGGTTGGAAAGTTGTGTTTCCTAGCCTTATTATCTTCTTCTTAACATACTTATTCAGTTGATATATCAAGAGCTTCAAGGAATAGCCAAATCCAAGCCAAAAACACCATTTTTGGCATTTTAATCAAGGTGAAAGTTAGCCATCTTCTAATCTGAGTTATACCAGTTTAAAACCTGGTTTTAGTAGCTCTTTTGATGCTCTTTATCTTCTGTAAATTTAGGCCGAAGACTAACCTTGCTTGCCTTGGTATTCTAAGGTAAATTTTACCTTGAAAATGTATATTAAACACTTATTATGGTTAGCTCTTGTTTGGAGACTAATCATGCCTTAATTGCTGTTTGAAAACATGTAAATAATGCTGTGGAAATTTTATCTCCAAACAGCCGTGGCCAAACAAGGCCTAAACTTGACAAAAATAAGGTATAAATCACTTAAACCTTCACTTGGTATATTAATATGTGTTTATACATATGTGTATAATATATGCCTGAGTGAACAAGGTTATTAAGGTCTTATTTTGACCTTAGGTGATTAAGGAATGGTTTAGTAAATTTATATAAATAATTAACTAGCATAATTGTCAAATTTAAGACATTATGTGGAAAATTGGTAAATATGGAAAACTATGAGGTAAGGCCGAGAGTTTAAAGCATTTTTGGGCATTTATGTGTAATTTATTTTATAAGCAAATGTGTGTAATAAGGCCATGTACTTTAGGCCATTTTATTTATGTATTTATAAGGTTTTAATTAAGTTCAGGTAATATATATGTATTACCGCAAGGAATAGGGGTTTAAAGTGTAATTAAATTAAATTTGGGGGCTATATAATAATAAAGCCGAAAATTAGAGGTTTAAATGAGTTTAAATAAAAATTATAAGATTTTATAAAGTTTTGGGGTTAAATGGTAATTTCTGGAAAATATGGGTATAAACCGTAATATATGGAAAGTAATGGTCAAGACAATATTAGGGAGGTCAACCTTGACTATATGGTAGGTTTTGACCAAATTAGATAAGTTAAATAACTTATTTAAGGTTTTTAATAAGATAAGTATTTAATTGTAACAATTTTATAACATATGTGGTAAATATGTTATTACCGAAAATAAAGGGTGTAGAATGGTGTTATAAACAACCATGGGCTATTAGAAATTTTTAGGAATTTATTGGGTTGATTTTAGAATTTAAAATAAACTATATATGTATAATATATAGTTATTATGTCATTGTGACACTTTGGATAAGTAGATGGGTGGAAATGTAAAATACCGAGAGTATATGGTTAATAAGGGTAATTATAACCCTTAGGTGAAATTTGGTGATTTTTAGAATTATATAAGAGTATTTAATAAGATATATGTATAATATATAGTTTTAATGATATTATAAAACTATATGTTATAAATTGGGCCAAATGGCAATTATAGAAACTTGGTGGGTTAGAAAATAATTTATAACAGCATAAGGGTCTGTTCAAAAATTATAATATCATATAACCATAGGTTATATTTATATTAAGGTTTAAAATGTAATAATATATGATATATATTACATAACATTATATATGTGGTCAAAATATAAATTTGGAAAGTTAAAAGGGTTGGAAATTAATTTATAAACAGACATGGTCTGTTCGGAAATTTTACAAAATAAAACCATAGGTTATACCATTTTATAAGTTAAAAATGTTATATTATATGTTATATATAACATGGTATAAATTATGGGATGATTTTGTAAATAAAGAAAACTATGGATTATGGAAAAGAATAAGGTATAAATGTATATGCCTATGTGGCAATATAAATAGTTTTGTATAAAAACTATAGGTTAAAAGTTAAAGGAAATAAAAATATCATATTATATGATATTAGTATATGGTATAACATTACATAATGTTATGTGGTCAAAATAGAATTTAAATAAAATAAAAGGGCTGTACCGAGAATAAAAGATTGGAATATGAATTTTAGACTAAGGTCTACAATGTTATAAATGTTATAACAATTATATGTGTTGTAAATGAGAGGAAAAAGTAATTGCAGAGAGACACGAGATGGGGAGACAACAGATATTCTTATTACGATATGAGTATACAAGACCTCTATTTATAGAGAGTACATAGGGAAACCCTAATTACAGATGTGGAGTCCACTATAAAATATATCTATTTATAACACTCCCCCTTGGACGAAACATCTTGTTATATGATGCCTCGTTAAAAACCTCGCCTGGAAAAACCTTGTGGGATAAAAACCTCGGGCGAAGGAAAAAAAGTACAGTCTTACAGTAACTTCACGTAGCTATAATATTCAATCATGTCATTCACAAACAATGAATCTGTTGGATGATTGCCTCATTAAAACCTTACCTGGAAAAAACCCAATGGGAAAAACACCATGGTGAAGGAAAAAGAGTACAATCAACATTGCTCCCCCTGATGAAAACATCACTTTATTACTTTGATTGTATGCATCCCCAATCTTTAATTGGTCCTGCACCCAGTTACTTGGGAAGCACTTGGTTGAATACATCCATCACTTTTGCACTTGAGCATATTTGCTCTATATTAATATCGATGACTCTTTTATAAGTAGAACTTTTGGTGGTATGAATTTTCTAATCAGTATAGATGTAATCATCTATATCATCTGGGTATTAAGCCACATATTCAATTAAACACACCCTCAATTAATCTCTTGGATGGTGGGGGTTATTCATATGTGTTTATCTATAAATATCATAACCCATTAATCATTCTACTGTAATAGCATTAAGATTGGAACTTCATGATCATTGATTCAACAACCATCAGGAGACTTGTAAGGAGTTCCAATTATACTCTTACACTGCTACTATAGCAACACGAATTATCCAATAAAATTGGACTCGTCTTAGAGATACCTTTTCAATAGTTGAAATACCCCGTAATTAAAAACAGTGATTAATTAGGCTAATTATATTTTTAAAAGCCTAATTACACCAAAATAAATACAAGGGAACAAATCCCGAAGAAAACGGACCTTTAAAATGGGTTAAAAGCATAAACGAACCTTAAAGCGCGTTTTCGAGGAAACCGGGAAAACGTGACTTTAAGCGGGTCAAACAGACTCGTAACAATTTTGGTCAACTAAATAGTCACTAATAAATATTAGTGAAGCTTTAGAACCGATAAAATTAATTAAACGAGAAAATTCCGGAAAACGGGTACCGGTTAGTAAAAACTGTAACAACCGGTAAGTGTTGGGGTAAGAGTGCAAATAAACAAACTTAGTGTGTCCACTTTGCAAATAAAAATTAAAAATCTGTATGGGTGTGCATATGTAGGCCGATTAAATGAGCCCTCCTCACTCACTTAATGTCTCTTATTTGCTAAAGGCAAGACTATTAAGTAAAAAGCAAAAAAAATACACTCTCTCTCCTCACTCCCCTCTTCCCCTCACGTACACACCCCTCTCTATTCTCTCTTTTCTTCCTTCTTCTTCTACCTTGCGATTTCCATGGAGAAAGAAGAAAGCTCACTCAACTTCCTCCTTCTCTCCTCTTGTTAACCCATTAATCTTGCTCCAAAAATTACAAAATTAGTACCATTGGAATCCCCTTGCAAAGGAGAACACTTCCCTCCTTTCAAAAATCCAAAAGCTCCATTTTCGATTTTATGGGTGTTCACCATTTGGAGATTTGAAGCCACCATTAGAAGCACCTCCACCTCCTTAGCATCTTGAGGTAAAAAGAATTCCGGAAATCCATCGTTTCTAGCTCTCATTAGCATTTTAAGAATTTTCAGTTTTTGAATGCTTTCTCCCTTATTGCTTCAGCCGATTTTGGCTCTTCCTTGGGCTAGGAATATTGTTCTCTTGCTAGTCAAGAACTCCATTCATCCATTGAAAGGTAATACCCTTGTCTAAACCCTAAAACATTAAATTCTAGGGTTGGAGTAAAAATGAGTGCTAAATGGTATTGTGTATGTGTTATGTGTTGTAGCACTTGTGTGTGTGAATCTCATTGGGACCGAGAACAAAAGAAGAAAAGAAGAAGAGGAAAGGAAAGGAAAGAGAAACTAGCAAGCCAAGGTAAATGCTCTTACCTTGTGTTAGTTTTGTATTGTATTATAACAGTTTTTGGAGTAGTAAAATGAGTAGTGAATTGAGTAATGAGTAGTGAGTATGTTGTAGTATAATGAGTAATGGTATTGAAACAGTTTTGAAGCCTTTTAAATGAAGTTTAAAAGCTTGGGAAAACAATGGGTAGTATGTGTATATGTGCAGGAATTGTAATGTGTATATTGGAGTTGAATTGTGTGTATAAGAAGTGTTGTGTAAACAGGTTGTGAGAACATGAATTTGTGAGCTGAAATAATGTGTGGAGAATGTTAAAAATATAGGGGAGACTATGTCCAATTGTACTTAGGAATGAGAGGACTTAAGCTGTTTAAGAAGAGGAAGTATTTGGAGAGTTTAAGAGGAGTGTTTAGTAGTTGTAACAGATTTGAAAATGAGTTTGTAAATGAGATGAAACTAGAGTGTAAGGTAATGTATTTTGGATGCTAGGAGTGGCATTAGTTGAGGGAGTATTGGAGGCTAGGAGTTGAGGGAAAAATCTGTAGCATAATGTGGAAAACCAAATCTGTAGCATTAGTGTGAAGAAAAGTAATGTAGGTGTTGGGTTGAAACTTGAAAAATGGTGTATAAGTAGTATAGAATTGTATAATGGATTAGGGAATGAAATACATGATTTAGATGGCCTAATTGGTGCTAAAACATGTTAGGATGCATGTAGGAAGATTGGGGAAGCAATGGGTGAAATTGGGAAAAGAAAACAAGGCCTGTAGCAAGTTTCTGCTACCGTCCGACCCACAGCCTGGATCGGACGCTGGGTCGGACGTGGCTTAAACAACGATAATAAACCTTTCTGGAATGGTCCGACCCAGGACCGTGAGTCGGACGTGGGTCGGACGGGCCTTGATAAACGACAATAATTCTTTCTGGAATGGTCCGACCCAGGGCCGTGAGTCGGACATGGGTCGGACAGGCAAAAATTTCTTCATCGAAGTTTCTGACTTCGTCCGACCCAGAGGTTGGGTCGGACATGGGTCGGACATAGCTTGGATGACGAAACTGAAACCTTCTGGAATGGTCCGACCCAGAGGTGTATGGGTCGGACAGAACAGTGCTGGGTCGGACGGATGAATTTCAGAGAACGAGAAACTTACTGGAATGGTCCGACCCAGGTGTTGGGTCGGACGGCCCAAACACTTACAAAAAAAAAATGTTTTTATAATATGACTATAGTAATCATAGGTATGTATATATATATGCCTATACACATGTAAGCATATATATGTAGTGATACACCATTAATGAAATAGTAAGAGTAAGAAAGTAAGTAAATGAGTAAGGAAACAAGTTAAGAAGTAGTAAAGAGAAGAATGGTTTTGTAACCAAGCAAGAAAGTAATGAAGTAGTAAGTAAATGTTAAAAGTATCAATGAAGGAGTAAGTTAGATTAATCTTAGATCATTAATCGTACAACTCCATGTATGTATAGGAATCCAATAGTTGATCTCCAAGGAACCGGTAGTGCGAATACGACGGTGTACAGTATGATTTCCTCATGTCATGTATCCTAACTTGGTTACCCCGATTTGTGTGCTTATGTGATCACCAATAAGATAAATGCATGAATCGGACTTATATTGCACTTAGTTGTGTTTGAACTGTATTGTTCTTGTTTTATGCTCTTGAACACTTAGTTTGTATAATTCATGAAATGTATGAATGGAAATGAAGTGTATGTGTAAGTATGAGTACTTGTGTACTGTATGTATCTATGGGAAGTAAGTATGGACTTCTACTAATTCCTAACCATCTAACTTCTAACATGAGTAATGAGTATAATGGAATGAGTAGAAGCCCGATATAGTTTCGGCCACGCGTGAGGATAAGGAAACACAAGAGGTTGGATCCGAATCCTGGCTATAATCTTTTCCATGGACCAAATCCCTTGAATGGGTAGCATCCTGGATTAGTGGGCCACCCTAAACCCGTGGTGGGATGTAGTAATCCCTGCCCGGAGGTCATACCGACTTAACTGGAAGTAAAGTATGTAAGAAGTATTGTATTCGTATTGGTCTTGACTATTGTAAGTCATTGACCCGGAGTAAAAGTATTGAACACCCGATTAACCCGGGTGTGTAATAAGGCTAACAAGACCTTTGTATGTATTGGAGAATTGTATCTCCGTGATGCGGTGAGTATGGTAAGTATGAATGTATGACTTGTATTGTACTTCTCGTATGCATTGTATGTATGTATGCTTGGTGAAATGAATGTATTGTATTGTATTGTATAAAGCATGTATGTATGTATGAATGAAACGAACCGCATGTACTCGACCAAATAGTTGGCGTACCCTCGCTAGTACGCGGGGTATGCGGTTATCATATGCAGCGTAAGCTGACCCCCTAGGGGGAATGTTTTTACTCCACAGGTACCCGCGAGGCGTGACGGTAGGGTAAGGACGTGATGTGATTCTTTTTGGGATGTAGCAGTAGGACTGGAATAGTGTACCGAGTTGTACATGGCTAGCCATTTGAGTAGCCGGTGTACCATGTGGTACACCTTTTGGATATTGAAATCTTGATTGAATAGTAAGGAGATGATGTATAAACTCTTCATTTTTGGGAAGTAGTCATGAAATGTAATTCATATATTCAGTATACTCGGTAATCAAATGTAAGTTAAGTAATTGGCATTGTAAAGTAAGTAGTATGTATGTATTTCATTCTAATCATCAGACCGATACGGGTAAGTAGAAGTAGCCTTGTTAACTTTGGATGGTTAACGGCGTCGTATCACCCCGCCGGGAGTAGGTAAGTATTCCGCTACGAGTAAGGCAATTATGGGAATGATTAGAGGATAATGGATGGATTAGCGGTTGGGGTGTTACAATAGTTTTCTCTAAGGTAGTAATTCCACAATCACCTTTATGCTAAGATTTATTAACCTGGTCACAGGGGCATTCCCTTTCAGAATTCACCAAACTCCTCCAGGAGTTAATCTCTTTCGAATCTATATAAACGCACTATCAAGTGATCTACCTGTATAGGTATAACCATACAAATTAATCATAATTTCAACTATACATATATCTTTAAAAAATCAACTGCTGGGCTAAAGCCTTTTATAATCAATAGCAGGGCTTTTGAAAAATCTGTATACACCAATACAGGTTGTATATTAAAAGACATTTAAACCACACATTTTCATTTTCGTACAAACACTTGTTTGTATCCAGCTGCAATCACATCATTATGTGAAATACCCCGTAATTAAAAATAGTGATTAATTAGGCTAATGAATAATTTATAAGCTTAATTATGCATAAATAATCATAAGGGAACAAATCCCGAAGAAAACGGATCCTTAAAACGGATTAAAATCGCTAACAAACCTTAAAGCACGTTTTTCGAGATAACCGGGAAAGCGTGACTTTAAGCGGGTCAAATAGACTCGTAACAATTTTGGTCAACTAAATAATCATTAATAAATATTAGTGAAGCTTTAGAACCAATAAAATCAATAAAACGAAGAATTAGTAAAAACTGTCAAAAACGGGAAGTAGTGAAGCTTTAACCCGGATGCGTAATTTGGCTAACACGGTGAAGGTAAGTAAGTGTGTGTGCTACTGTATTGCTATCTTGTGTTGTATAATGTATTGTATATGCATGTATGTTGTATGTAAAGCATGTATGTATGAAATTAATGAGCCGCATGTTTAGTGGACGTCAAATAGTCGGCGTGCCCTAGCTAGCACGCGGTATATGCAGAGTTCATGCGCAGCTTTTGCTGAGCCCCTTGGGGCAATGTTTTTACTACACACAGGTACAAGAGAAGGATGAAGGCCGTGAAGAGATGTAGCTAGTTTCTTTTGATTTCTTTTTGGATTGTAAACATTGAATGATGAATGGTGTACTAAGTAGTACACGGCTGTAGTTTTTGATTAGCCGGTGTACCATGGGGTACACCTTTTTGGATAATGGAAGGATGGAGCATTGGTATAGATGAGTACTTGTTAAACTCATTCTTTTGGTAGATTGGAAAGGGGAATGTAATTGAACATACTTTAAATACTCGGTTATCCAGGAATGTAAGTGCGACACCTTTTATAATCAGTAAGTAATTGTAGTAGCTCGGTACACTTAGGCATCAGACCGTCACTGTAAGTAGTAATAGCCTTGCTAGCCGTATGGGCAGTTAGCGGCGTTGTATCACCCATCGTAGTAATAGTAGAATTTCCGCTACGAACTGATAGGATTAACAGGACGATTAGACGGTAAGCATAGGATTAACGTAGGGGGTTACAAAAGTGGTATCAGAGCGTAGTTACGCTCTGATGTCCTTAGTTACCGAGCATAGGGGATTACCAAGTTAGGATTTCAACCGTCTTAAGACGGACACTTAGAAACCTAACTAGGAACTACCGTTATTAATAACGGATACCTTTGACTTTCTTAGGAACAATACCTTGTTTAAATTCCAAGACCTTCAGGTCATATCTTACGAAGCCTAATGTAAATGCTTAATGTTCAGATGTCAGGACGAGGTCGAGGCCGACCTAGGGGAAAGACATCTGACGGACCCGGCACGCAGACGATAGCAGAGATCGTCACTGCCACGGTAGCGCAGATGCTACCCCAAGTAATCAACGCTATGCAGCAGAACCAACAGAACCAAACACAAGCGGGGCCAATCCCTCCCCTCCACCCAGAGAAGCTACTGGGTAAAAGCTGTAGCGGAACTCCGCCCTCCTTGCTTTAGGGGCGAGAGTGATCCGGCTAAGCTTGAAGCCTACATCTCCGAGATGGAGACAACCTTTGAAACCCTCGAAGCTCCTGCTGGAGTTCGAGTTAGAGTTGCTGCCTACTACCTGAAGAATGCAGCCATGGATTGGTGGAAGCTGGTCAAGCAGGAACATGTCAACGACCCCACCTTCGACTGGGAGTCCTTTGCATCCCTCCTCCAATCAAAATACTATCCAGAGCATGTGAAAACCAAGAAAAGGCTAGAGCTGGATGCCTTGAAGATGACAGACAAGATGTCTGTGGATGAGTACTACCGCACCTTCACTTCTATCCTCCGTCTTCTACCCGACCTAGGGTACACCGGCCAGGTTTGGTCGATCGCTTCTATGGCGGTCTGAGCCATCGCCTTCGGTACGGTATGGGCTACACTAGATTTACCTCCCTTCAGGTAAATATCGGTTAACCCTTAGTATCATTTCAATCCCTTAATTTCCTTGAATTCCTTGAATCTCTTCTTTATCCTTTCTTAAATGAGAATCCCGGCTAATACCTGAACTTTAGGAGTGTTATCACGCGCTTCTCGCGTTGAGATCACTTGCCAACTACGGGAAGAAACTGCGCTGAAGCGCAAGGCAAACAGTAAGAACACAAGTGCCGAGGAGCAGAACCAGGGTAAAAGCTGGAAAAAGAAGAAAGGGAAGTTCTTTCATCAAACTCAAAAGAACTTCCCAAGTGAGAGCAGTGCCCACGCTGAGCAAGGCAAACCAGTTGAGCTTCTTCAGCTTGGTTCATCTGCACCGGTGGCTGCGAAGCCACTGAGATCACACCCACCTAAGGGTAAACTTCTATTCCTAAATCGTATTCTTACAAGTACCATAACTAGTATATCCACGCACACATGTGCTAACCCTCTAAACCTCAGGTTCTGGCTCCGGTTTCACCAAAACCTTCTCCGATGGCCGCACCTATGTGTGCAGGAAGTGCAATCAAGACCATCCCGGCAAGGACTGCTATGGGAGAGAAATCAAATGCTACAGCTGCTAGAAACCGGGACATACAGCCAATAAATGCCCAGAGAATGCCAAGCCAAAGGGGAACTACCAAAGCTACAGGCAGAGGGAAGGCAAGGAGGTTTCATCTGGCGATGCACCGACCCAGCAGGCACCACAGGGACAGGGATCCCGGGGACCTCAGAGGGGCGCACCCCAGAGGCAGCCTGTCCTTCATGTTATCGACCGTGATGGGTCCGGTTCTAAGTTCGGCCCAGGTAATTATCCGAACCTTTAATCCTTGAGAAGCATGTTTAAGTATTAGAATAACCGTATGAGTGAATGCATGAGTAAATAGATTGAAGTGTGTATTGAGCATGAAATGAAGTAGTTGAAACTAGTACTCACCGTAGATGAAATTTATAACCATAGGAAGCTTTAGTATCTGTTATCCGATACCGGTAAACCTGAATCAAGAGGAGACCGACATCACCAACCACTACTACACCAATGAATAGTGTCAGGTCATCCGACCAGGTATGATCTTATTAAGGGGATACCTGACACCCGAAGCACAAATCTCAATCATTCGACGGTGCAACGATCTAGGAACGGGTCAAGGTGGATTTTACACACCCGAATTCCCCGGTGGAGCAAAGATGAAGCTGAAAATGATGTGCTTGTGAAAGGACTGGAATCCTTATACTAAGACATACCAAGAGACCGACGAACACAAGACGGAGCAACGCCACCGACAATACCCAGAGTTTCAGACACTTGTCACACAAGCAGTAGAACTTGCGCGACAATGTGAACATGAACCGATCCCCGCACTTGAAGCGGACCTTTGTATCGTCAACTTCTATGAGAAAGAAGGACGACTTGGGTTACACCAAGACAAGGACGAGACAGCGGACTCTCTTGAACAAGGAGTGCCCGTAGTGTCTTGGTCCATTGGTGATGACGCCATATTTTATGTATAGCGAGCAAAGCGTGTGGACCTCGCAGAAATTGGTATTGAGATCAGGAGATGTCCTAATCATGGGTGGAAACTCTAGGATGCTGTATCACGGGATCAACAAGATCAAGTTGAATACGGCACCGCCGGCAATAATCAATGCCACACACATGAAACCAGGACGCCTGAACCTTACCTTTAGAAAGTATTAAATTCAATGTAATCTATTAGTAACGTGTATTAGAGACACATCATGTATGATGGTTGGTTTATCAATAAAGAGCAGTGTTGATTTAAATTCCACTTGTGTCCACCATCAATACTTATCCAATTGTGACTTCAATAGGTTGTGGACTCGGTACCGAAGTAACCTGAGTATCCTCACCGAAGCACAAGCCGGCAGAAGCGGCACCATCTTAACGGGAACATTCCCATTGAACGGCATTGAAGCCAATGTGTTATTCGACTCCGGCGCCTCTCACACCTTCGTATCGCCATCTTTTGTGAAGAGGCTGACGCTAGATGCGGATGAGCTACCGAACTTCATGGTTACTCTCCCATCGAAGGAGCAAGTAAAGTGCACCAAATACTATCAATCAACCACCATCGAAATCAAAAACGAAGTGTTTCCCATCTCCTTCATCGAGTTTAATGGATTGGGATTCGACTTAATCATCGGAATGAATTGGTTGGAGCGGCACAAGGGTAAATCCTCTACGCCGAGCATCGATTGCTGCTCAAGAGTCCTTTTGGGGTTGCCGTATCTTACCGCCAGAGACCGAGAGAGCCTTCGACCACACTCATATCTGCTATGGCCATGGACCGGGAGCTCAGAAAGGGTCAAAAGTTATATGTGTTATGTACAAGGACCTGGAGAGAGATCCGAGTTCAGTGAGATGTACCGATTGTATCCGAATTTCCCGATGTATTCCCTAAGGAGCTACCCGGCATGCCACCACCGAGAGCAGTGGAGTTTGAAATTGATCTTTTGCCAGGTACCGGTCCCATTGCTAGGGCACCGTATCGCATGGCACCTGCTGAAATGACTGAACTAAAGGGGCAATTACGAGACCTTCTCGACAAAGGGTTCATACGCCCGAGCGTGTCACCCTGGGGAGCACCGGTCCTCTTCGTAAAGAAGAAGGACGGTAGCCTCTGACTTTGCATGGACTACCGCGAGCTGAATGCGGTCACAGTCAAAAATAAATACCCATTGCCACGCATCAACGACCTATTTGATCAGCTGAAAGGAGCATCAGTCTTCTCCAAGATTGACCTCCGTTCTGGGTACCACCAAATTGCTATCAAAGAGCAAGATATTGAGAAAACGGCATTCCATACCAGATATGGCCACTACGAATTCACGGTGATGCCATTCGGTTTGTCAAACGCACCAGCTAAATTCATGGAACTCATGAATCGCCTATTCAGTGAGCAGTTGGACACTTCAGTGGTTGTCTTCATCGACGACATACTCGTATACTCCAAATCAGCAGAAGGAACATGAAATTCACTTGAGGAAAGTGCTTGAGACACTGCGCGAGAACCAGCTGTATGCGAAGTTTCTCCAAATGCGAGTTCTGTAGATCAGTATCATTCCTCGGTCATGTCATCTCGAGCGCATGTATCTCAGTGGACCCTTCTAAGATAGAAGTTGTACGATCATGGCCTAGACCTAAGAACTGTTACCGACATTCGGAGCTTTCTTGGTCTAGCCGGTTACTACCGGAGATTTGTAAAGGACTTCTCAAAAGTCGCTAAGCCCATGACGACACTGATGAAGAAAGATACACGTTGTATGGACAGCGAGTGCGAGTTATCATTCAGAGCCTTAAAGACTCAATGACCTCAGCGCCCACCTTACTCTTCTAGAGGGCACAGAGGGATTTGCGAGTATATTGTGACGCATCAGGCAAAGGAATGGGATGCGTACATGCAGCATGGCAAGTTGTTGCTTATGCCTCCCGCCAGCTGAAAAAGCATGAGGAGAATTACCCGACTCACGACTTAGAGTTAGGAGCCATTGTCTTCGCTTTGAAGATATGGCGACACTATCTCTATGGGGTAAGCATCACCATCTACTCCACCACAAGAGCTTACAGTATGTATTCACAACAGAAAGAACTGAATCTGAGACAGAGAAGGTGGATGAAGTTTCTATCAGACTACGACATCGACCTACAGTATAAGGAAGGGAAGGCAAAACATTGTAGCCGACGCCCTGAGCCGTCGAGCACACTCGCTCCATTCGCTACTCGCTTCTTCTAGCTTGGTTGACGAGGTGCGAGACACTCAGTTGAGCGACCCTTACCTAACCGAAATCAGACAAAAGATTGAAAATGGTACATTTGAGAAGAAAAAGTATGACTTCAAGCTACATGAAGATGGTTTGATTCGGTTGAATGGCAGGCTATACGTCCCCCAAAGCAATGCTGAGCTAAGGGATCGCATCCTGCGAGAGTCACATAGTTCCACATTGTCAGTCCATCCAGGAGCCTCCAAGATGTACAAAGACATGAAGAGGCACTTCTGGTGGTCTGGAATGAAATCGGACGTGACAGAATTTGTACTGAGATGCTTAACATGCCAAAAGGTTAAATTCGAACATCGTAGACCGGGCGGAATGGTACAATCGATGCCAGTTCCGGAGTGGAAATTTTATGATATCTCCATGGATTTTGTTGTTGGACTCCCACCTGCTAGGGGAGGACTCAACATGATCTGGGTTGTAGTCGATCGCCTTACCAAGGTGCCAGATCATACGATGAAGGCACACCTGGAAGGTAGCGAAGCTAGCTGAGCTATTCGACAAGGAGATTATCAGACACATGGAGTCCCGAAAACCATAGTATCTGACCGTGACACCAGGTTTCTTTCGAGATACTGGAGAGCCACACGGGAAGCGTTGGGTACAGAATTGAAGTTGAGTACCGCCTTCCATCCTCAGACTCGACGGTCAGACAGAAAGAACCATCCAGACAACTGGAGGACATGCTTCGGGCATGTGCCTTAGACTTTCAGGGGAGTTGGTAGACAAGCTTCATCTCATCGAATTTTCTTACAATAATAGCTACCATGCTTCGATTAAGATGTCGCCTGTTCCAAGCTCTATACGGTAGACCTTGTCGTACACCCTTGTGTTGGGATGAGTCAAGTGAAGCGGTCATCGTAGGACCGGAGTACCTTGAGCAAGTACAAGCTGAAGTTCAGCAGATTCGAGCTAATATGAAGGCAGCCCAAGATAGACAGAAATCCTATGCGGATGTGCGACGACGCGAGACCTTGAGTTCGCCGTGGGCGACCAAGTGTTTTGCGCGTTCACCTATGAAGGGTGTCTTCCGATTTGGCCAGAAGGGCAAGCTGAGCCCAAAGTTTGTAGGGCCGTATGCTATCACCGAAAGAGTTGGAGCTGTAGCCTACAGGTTAGCACTACTTGAGGACTTGGGACGTGTCCATGATGTATTTCATGTGTCACAACTCAAGAAGTATATTGCTGATCCTTCTCATGTGCTAGAGCCCGAAAGACTTTCCATTGAGCCGACAATGAGGTATGTGAAACCAGGTAAGAATCTTGATAGGAAGACCAGAGACACTCGCCACAAGTCTATACGAATGGTGAAGGTCCTATGGTCAAACCATGATGTCGAAGAACGACTGAGTTGGAAGATGCCATGAAGGCTAAGTACCCACAATTGTTCATAGACTAGAGAGTCTAGCATTTAGTAATACGGGTACGGGTGTACCCCTTTTAAGGGGGGTAGAGCCTTTTGCTTTTGCAATGCTTCGGGGTGAGCATTGCATAGTTTGTAGGTGTTGTAATGGATTTTTGTATGGCACAGTAGTGCAAATGAATTGGTATGTGTATGTGTAATGCGTAGTGTATGGATATGTATACGATGTGTGTGTATTGTGTAATGTGAATGTGATGGTATGTATGGAAATGATATTGTGTATGTGAATTCGTATTGTGCTTGGATTGTGTATGCTTGCAGTGTGAAAGGAAGTAAACACCTCATAGGTGGTAGTAAGATCATTATGGCAATTGGTTGCCTAATGAGAAGAATTATAAACTATTAACCTTGAGCAACTTTGAGGGCAAAGTTTCCTAAGGGGGTAGATTAAAATACCCCGTAATTAAAATAGTGATTAATTAGGCTAATAATAATTTAGAAGCTTAATTATGCATAAATAAACATAGGGAACAAATCCCGAGAAAAACGGATCCTTAAAAGGATTAAAATCGCTAACGAACCTTAAAGCACGTTTTTCAAGATAACCGGGAAAAACGTGACTTTAAGTGGGTCAAATAGACTCGTAACAATTTTGGTCAACTAAATAATCATTAATAAATATTAGTGAAGCTTTAGAACCAATAAAATCAATAAAACGAAGAATTAGTAACAACTGTCAAAAACGGGAAGTTGTGGGGTAGAAACATAATTAACCAAAACTTATGTGTCCACTTTTAAAATAAAAAGTAAAAGTGGTGTGTGTGTGTCCGATTTGGACCCCCCCTCACACCCTCACCTATCTCTCCTTATATACAAAACAACAAAACAATTAAAAGTAATAAAGTAACCCCCCCTCACTCACCACTCTCTCTCCTATCTCTATTCTCTTCTCTCACGTATACACACTCACCCTCACTCTCTCATTTATTTCCTTCTTCCCCAGCGAACAGCCATGGAAGCTTGAGCTCTCTCACAAAATACTCCCTTCTCTCCTCTTGTTACTCCCTTGAACCTCTTCCAAAAATTATAAAAACTACACCATTGTGTTCCTCTCACCAAGTAGAGCATTCTTATCTTTTCAAAATTCGAAAAGGAGCACTTTCATCTCCATGGGTATGGAGCATTTGGAGCTTCAAGACCACCACTAGAACCACCTTCTTCTCCTTGTCATTTTGAGGTAAAAATCTTCTTGAAACTCCATTGTTTTTCTAGCCTTAAGGGCAAAACGGAATTTGAGCTTAAACTCTTGCTTGCTCCTTTTGTACCCAGACGATTTTGGCATTCTTGAAAGGGTGGAAAGAATATTCTTGAGCTGTTCCAAGCATTACATAAACCCTTGGAAGGTAATATATCTCTAAACCCTAAAACTACATTAAGAGCTTAAATAATGTTTAGGGTTAGTTTTAGTATTGAAATGGTGTGTATGTATGGGTTATAATGTTAGAGTTGTTGGGGTACCATAACCGGTAGAGAGAGAAGGAAGCAAGAAGAAGGAAGAAACTAGAAGAAGAAACAAGGTAATTGTACTCATCCTTGTATAGCTTTGTAAATACTTACGTAACAGATTTTAAAAGAGTGAAATTTGTATTGTAAAATGGTAATGAACAATAATGTAATGTGGAAGAAGAATTGAATTGTATTGAAGCTTTGAAAACAATTAAAAAACTGTCACAAACTAGATTGGGATCGGGATGTTGAGTACAGGAATTTTAAGAGTGTTGTGTGTTTGGTATTTGGTTATGAGAGCTATGTATATTGATGCTATTGAAAGCAGGTGGATTGGGTAATAAGATGTGAGGAAAGAATGTGGTGAGAGTGTAAAAATATAGGGGAGACTATGGCAAAATTTGCCTAGGATTAGAACACTTAGTGAACTAGAAGCTAGGTGAATAATATGTGTTGTAACAGATTTTGAAGGAGATAGTTAGAGGGTAGTTTGAGAGTAGTAGTTAATGTATTGTGATGTATTAGGAACTCTAGAAATGACATTAGAAGAGGGAGCTATTGTTGGAGAGAGTTAGAACTAAAATCTGTAGCAAAACACAACTAGGAAGAACTAGTGTAAGTGTTGGAAATGAAACTTGGAAAATTGAGTGTGTAAGTTAGTATAGAAATGTGTAAGGAGTTAAGGAATGAACTAAGGTGTATTAGGAGGTTTAATTAGTGTAAAACATGTGGGATTAAGTGTAGGAACAATGGGGAAGTAATGGTTAAAGGAGAGGACTGAAAACAGAAATAAAAACTGAAATACTGGGCCGGACCGACCTTGGGACCGGACTTGCAAGGTCGGTCGAGCCCAGATTTACAAAGGACGGAAACCTTCTGGAATGGACCGACCTTGGGACCGGACATGCAAGGTCGGTCGGCCAGAAGAATTTCCCGTAATGCAACCTACTGGAATGGACCGACCTTGCGACCGGACTTGCAAGGTCGGTCGACTCAAAATTTTTCCGTCTTGTAAGCTACTGGAATGGACCGACCTTGCGACCGGACTTGCAAGGTCGTCGGGCTAAAATTGCCTGTAACGAAACTTACTGGAATGGACCGACCTTGGGACCGGACATGCAAGGTCAGTCGTCTCCAGAATTTCGAAACCAAAACTTACTGGAATGGACCGACCTTGGGACCGGACTTGCAAGGTCGGTCGGCCCTGAAATTTTCCAGCGTAATTCCTTACTGACTTCGACCGACCTTGGGACCGGACTTGTAAGGTCGGTCGGGTCTTACAAAAAAATTAATTAAATATATATAAATATATATAATAATATATATGTATACCCTTATATACATATGTACATATATGTAAGTATACCAATGTTAAGTAAGGAAAATAAACTTAAGGTAAAGAAGAGTAAGTAAGTAATGTGTAAGTGTAAGAATGGAAAGGACTTAGTAAGTAAGACTTAGGGAACGTAAGAGTAATCGAATTAAGTTAATAATAGTTAAATTGATCAACCGAACATATGTATGTTATAGGACTTGATTTGTGAGCACCGAAGGAACGTTGGGATACAAGTACAACGGTGAACGGTATGAATTCCTCATGCCCCGTATGCTATCTTGGTTACTCTGATTTGTGTGTGTGCTAATTGATCACCAAATAAGATAAATGCACGAATCGGAGTTACTATGCATACTTGTGAATATGTAGTGTTGTATGTTGTGAATATTTTTCTTAAATCTTAGTTTGTATAATTCATGAAATGTGTGGATGATAATGAGTGTGTGTATGTATGTTGCATTGTGATGTGACCGAATGTGATTGTTATTGGACTTCTAACTAATTCCTAACAAGATAACCAATCTAACTTAAATTGGTAATTAAATTGGAATGAGTAGAAGTCCGATATAGTTTCGGCCACGCGTGAGGATGAGGAGACACAAGAGGTTGGATCCGATTCCTGACTCTTAAACTGCAGCCCAAATCCCTTAAGTGGGTAGCATCCCGGATTGGTGAGTCAAGTAAATCCCGGTGGTGGGACGGTGTAGTCCCGGGCCGGAGGTCATACCGACTTAACTTGAGTATGAGTAAGTAAGTAAGAATGAGTAAGTAAGGTAAATGGTAGTAAGTAAAGTAAGAGTAAGTAACATGTAATGAGTAAAAGAGTAATAAGCATTCCGATTAACCCGGATGCGTAATTTGGCTAACACGGTGAAGGTAAGTAAGTGTGTGTGCTACTTATTGCTATCTTGTGTTGTATAATGTATTGTATATGCATGTATGTTGTATGTAAAGCATGTATGTATGAAATTAATGAGCCGCATGTTTAGTGGACGTCAAATAGTCGGCGTGCCCTAGCTAGCACGCGGTATATGCGGAGTTCATGCGCAGCTTTTGCTGAGCCCCTTGGGGTGATGTTTTTACTACACGCAGGTACAAGAGAAGGATGAAGGCTGTGAAGAGATGTAGCTAGTTTCTTTTGATTTCTTTTTGGATTGTAAACATTGAATGATGAATGGTGTACTAAGTAGTACACGGCTGTAGTTTTTGATTAGCCGGTGTACCATGGGGTACACCTTTTTGGATAATGGAAGGATGGAGCATTGGTATAGATGAGTACTTGTTAAACTCATTCTTTTGGTAGATTGGAAAGGGGAATGTAATTGAACATACTTTAAATACTCGGTGATCCAGGAATGTAAGTGCGACACCTTTTATAATCAGTAAGTAATTGTAGTAGCTCGGTACACTTAGGCATCAGACCGTCACTGTAAGTAGTAATAGCCTTGCTAGCCGTATGGGCGGTTAGCGGCGTTGTATCACCCGCCGTAGTAATAGTAGAATTTCCGCTGCGAACTGATAGGATTAACAGGACGATTAGACGGTAAGCATAGGATTAACGGTAGGGGTGTTACATTATGTGGACATCAAGTTTGCAACATTCACAACTTGAATGTGTTGAGATTATGCTTCTCATTTGTGTCTTTCAAGTACTTTTGACAAATCAATTCAATGTCCTCGTCATTATTGTGACATGTAGCGCTACATACATTTGCATGCATATACATAAATATAATCAATACATTTATTTTTCAGATATTGTTAATTTTCTAGCTCAATGCTAATACCATATCATATTAAGTTCAGAAGTTTCCGGCACAATGCCAATTTCTTTGCTCATATTGTATAAAAGCATTTTAATAGAAATCTGGCACTGCTCTTTATATTGATCATATTAACACTTTGAAGTGTGATGCCTTTTTATAACATATGCAAATAAAACTTCCAGGCACAATGCATTTTATAGCATATTGAAGTCAAAGTTTCTGGCGCGATGCCCTTCTTAGTGATGTCCAAGGCCATAAGCTCAAGTTCGGCAATATTGGACATTGTTTATGATATGTCAGAATCAAAGACTTTCGGGCGCAATGCCATTATTTCTTCAAATAATACTAAAATTAATTTTAACAGGCGCAATGCCCTATATATTGGAGTAAACATTACAAATAGCAATCATAAAATAATGAAATATATTATATATCACAATAAAATAAATCAAATAACACAATAAAAGTAGTGCAGTAAATAAAATCCGGCACAATGCCTCACATGATATTTATATCGGGCATAATGCCTTAAATGAAAATTTATATCTGGCACGATGCCTCACGTGATACGAATATCGGGCACAATGCCACACGTGATAATTAACAAATAAATAAATAAGAAAAATGGGATAAAGAAATGATGCAAAATAAATAAAATAATTAACATTACACAAGATCTGACGCGATGCCTCATGTGATATTAAATTCCGGCACAATGCCTCACATGATTATTATTCTTGGCACGATGCCTCACATGATTATTATTCCTGGCACGCTGTCTAACGTTATACTCAACTTAACAAATAAATAAAACGAAACTAAATAAATTAAACAACACAAAATAAAAATTAACAGTAAACAAAATCTGGCATAATGTCTCACGTGATATTAAATTCTGGCACGATGCCTCACGTGATTGTTATTTCTGGCATGATGCCTAACGTGATTATTTTTTCTGGCACAATGCCTCACGTTATATTTAACAAATAAATAAAAGCAAAACTGATAAATTAAACTACGCGAAAACAAGATCTGGCGCGATGTCTCTCATGTGATATTGAATTCTGGCACGATGCCTCACATGATTATTATTCACGGCATGATGCCTCACATTATACTTAACAAATAAATAAAAATGAAACTGGATAAATTAAATAACGCAGAATAAAAAATAACAGTAAACAAGATCTGGCACGATGCCTAATGTGATTATTATTCCTGGCACGATGTCTCACATGATATCAATTTCTGGCGTAATGCCTCATGTGATATTAATTTGATATAATAATAATAAAATCAATCAAAATTGTAAATATGTTGTTGATCGTTTTTTTTTCAACTTGGAGTCAAACAAAATAGAGTATCCGATTTTATAGTTGTATGTTCAAAAACGTCTCCCACCGGTTTCTTCAACCCCTTCAATCTGATGTGTGAGATGCGGAGTTCCAAGGATTTATCACCGCCGCGGCGCAGTCACAAGAATTGAACGAAGGGAGGCGCATCTCATATCTGATGTTCAAGTCACCAACGCTGCAGTATTCAACATCACAAACTGGAATAGTGACATTGCCGCCCAAGTTTGCTGCTGCCGTATCTCTCAAATCAATTTAGTGTGTTTGATTTTTTTTTGATGTAGCTAGCTAGAGAGTCATTCGCGGAAGCGAGAAACGTTTATGCCGAAGAGAATCAAAGACAGCAAAGTTGAGATGAAGGTTATCGGAATTTGTTTTTTTTAGGTTAGAACCTCGTGGTAAGAGCGTGCTGATAACGTGTTGTAAATGAGAGGAAAAAGTAATTGCAGAGAGACACGAGATGGGGAGACAACAGCTATTCTTATTACGATATGAGTATACAAGACCTCTATTTACAGAGAGTACATGGGGAAACCCTAATTACAGATGTGCAGTCCACTATAAAATATATCTATTTATAACAATATGGTATTAATGTGGTTTTAATGGAATTAATACAAGTAAGGATATTCACATTAAATAATGTGACAAACTATAAATAAATAGGATTTATAAACTAAGGTTTATATTGAATAAATCTTAGGAGTTATAAATATACAACATAAAATGTTACATAATATTAGGATAATAATCTTAATATAAGTTGTATAATATAATACAATTAATGGGAATTATCATCTAATATAAGATGATAAAATGTAACATATAATATAAGAGTTTTACAACTCATGAAACTTACCTATATTGGTAAATATATACATATGAGAGAATGATGTACATAAGGATGGATATATATTATGGTTGGAAACCATATAATAAAATGGTGGAGATTACTACATGATTATAGTTTCCAAACTATAAGTTATAAGTTTTTGAATGTAAATATAGTTTACAAAAGATAATGGATTATATAATACAATGTATTATAATGGATGGTGGGAAAATAATACAATATAATAAGTAATGCATGCATACATGCAACTATAGGTTATATACCTAAATTTAATGATGGATAAGATTAAAGAGATATAACAAATTAAACTTAACAGTGAAACATTTCGACACACGAGTTTTAGTAACAAAGCCGACCGGTTTAGAGAAACCCGTAACAATTAACTGTAGAAATCCGGGGATGAACTGTCGGGGTTACTTGTTATTCGGAAATACCGGATGTAGTTAGTCATGGAGACTGACTCATAGTTTTATTACCGTTTAGATCATACTTCAGACGAAGGCGCTTGACGAGCTAGTGGTCTACACTGCGCATCCTTGGTCTAAGGTGTACGGTATGTAAAGGGGTTTGATCCGAGTTGTCCTAAGGAAACTCCTTGGGCTCGGATTTAGTTGATATCACTTGTGTGTTAAGTGTTTTGGATACGTGTATGTGATTATGTGTGTTACTGCATTAATTATATATGCACAAGCGTCCTACGAGACTAACACTACGTCGACTATAGATCGACTTATATAAACATACATATACGTTATTGTGATAACAAGACGGTTACTTGATATAATACCATAGTATTAATATTAAGTATATGGCAACCTAAGTAAAACACTTAGGAACGAGTCACGACATTGTCAGTCTCTAGAGCATGGATCTCGAACAGGAATATAACCTAGATTATTTCTTGGTATGCGTGAGACCCATTGGGCAGCTAACTAATAAATTATATTCTCCATAAGACTAAGAGCAGATCTTAAACATTATGAGAGAGAGATGGTGTGAGTTGAGGTGAGGAATCCAGTGTAGTTTACGAACTCCTGGTTGCGCATTTGTGATCACTGAGGGGTTCCCGATTGGGTTCAGCTCCAGGTTTATACCCAACGAGCCCTATTTGGATCGTGGGTCAGGTGGCTACGGCCTTTATATGGACGTCTTACGAGAAAAAAGAGAATAGTCAGGGGCCTCCGGACCTCTGGCGAAATGAGCACCTTTGTGTGTACGGGAGGACTACTGTCCATGGTGAGGTTATAGGGTTGTCTTAACATGACGCCCAACTGGTATTAATTAAACATGGTTGGATGGGGCCTTAAAGGCCAAGGTAAATTAACTATGGAAATTGTACGCCACGGCGAATGTACATTGTACATTATACTGAAATTATTCGATACGTTCGATATACAATTGTTGTTTGTGATATTTTATGACTGATTGAATTGGATGGATGGTTGAGTGTTATGAATGTTTGGATGGAAGATTATGTATATTTATGCATATATATTACATTATTGATAATAACTGTAAATGGAAAAGCATGAAACCAATCTAATAATAAGATGGTTAAAATGACTAAGTGACCATTAGGGTCCAGGCCCGGCATACTCAGCGTTTATCGCTGATACTACACCATTATGCAGGTTGTTGACTATTGTCGAAGCCGAAGTGCGGGAACAGGGTAATTAGGGTTTACTTTAATTACCGCACATGGAGTTTGTTTGTATAGCAATGAAGATGGTGAATTGTATTATGGTATAGTTATGTATATTTGGGATTTGGGTAGACGCTCACTTGTCGATGTTTATGAGTATGGACTTAGTATGATGTATAGGAGTTATTCTCGTTATCACAGCAGTTAGCAGTTTGTTTATGTTGGAAGTTGGATATAGTTTGGCTTCGTTACTTGCATGGGCGAGTAATGGCCGGTGACACCCGAGTGAGTATTAATGTTGTTATTGTTTCTTCCGTTGTAAGACGTTTTATTTATTGCTACGTGAGAGATTATTACGTGATTATGGAGAGGGGTGTTATAAAAGTGGTATCAGAGCGGAGTACCGCTCTGATGACGAGAAAATAGGTTAAGACAGAGAGCTTAGGACTTAGGAAATTACGGGAAACGTTTGTGAGGTACGAGACGACTCGTCTTAAAAAGATATTGTGTCTAGTAACGCAAATAGCGTGACATATTAGCCTTAAAGGCAATTCAATATCTATTGGTTGTGTACGGTAAATTACCGAGTATTTATGTGACATACTGTACTACAGATGTCTGGGGGAACTAGAGGGCGTGGTACTGGTAGAGGTGGAGGCGGTAACCCCGTGATTCCAGGAGTTGGAGAGACGATTGCTGCCGTTCTCGCACAGCTTGGTACTCAGATTGGAGGAGCACCAGCCCACTCGCCACAGCCCAGGGAAACGAACTGGCTGAAGTCAGTTACCGAGACCCGACCACCTACTTATTCTGGGGAGCCAGACCCCGTAGCCTTAGAGCGTTTCATAGTTGAACATGAGAAGGCCTACGAAGCTTTGCAAGTACCTGCCGACAATAAGGTCGTCATTGCTGCTTTCCATCTGAAGGATGCAGCCAGCACTTGGTGGAGGTTGGTCAAGGACCATCACCTCGCTATACCCGAATTTTCGTGGGCTGCCTTCGTCGAGTTGCTGAGGGGGAAGTACTATCCGGCACATCTCAAGCAGAAGAAGCGTCATGAGTTCGAGACATTATCCCAGGGAGGTCTGACCGTGGATGAGTACTACGCTCGATTCATTGGTCTGCTGGACTTCATTCCCGGAGTTTATTACTCAGAGACCGTGAAGGTCGAGAAGTTCCGGGGGGGATTGTTGTTTCGCATCCAAATGGCGATGGGTGCTACCCTCTATACTACCATCCAGGTATTAACATGAAAGCCATAAATTCTTTACTTACTACACTACCAATTAACTTTGTGAGAACTTACCAATGAGATTCCAGGAGTGTTATGACGCTGCCTCGAGGACGAAGCTAATGCTCCAGACTCGGGAAGAGACTCTCGGGACAAAGAAGAGAAAGAACCCTGAGGGAGAGTCTGAGGGTGGAGGAGCATCTCCCGGCGATAGCCAGAAGAAGGGAAAGTAAGGACTTGTCCCATTCTAAATTACTTACCATTAAATACATTTTGAATGCTGACCCGAAACCTTAAACAGGAAATTCTTTCAGAAGAAAGGGCAGCAGGGTCACCAGGGAGCGAAAGGGAAAGAGCCCGTCCTTCGGTTGACCGGCCCAGCTATAGATGCTCAGCCTGTAAGATCTGCGCCTCCTAAGGGTGAGAACTCCTACCTCTTAAATTCAATTGTAACCTTAACCTTTATATCATTAGATTGTAACTTAAACTAAATGCTACCATTATGCATCGGACAGCCCCAGCGCCATTTCTATTGTAAGCGTTGTGGGAAGGACCATCCTGGGGTCGACTGTAGTGGCCGCAAAGTTGAGTGTCGGTGCTGCAAGAAAGAGGGCCACCGGGAGTTCAGGTGCGTGTGCCGGATGAACCCTGAGAGCCGTAATACAGGCCACCAAGGATACTCAGAAGACCTCAGTTGGAGGATCTGGAGTACCACGAGGCGGTCAGGATGGCCAGACATCTACTGATGCTGGAGCCCAGAGAGGCAAGAGAGTAGATAGGGCATGAGTACCCTGAACTCCATGAGACCGCTGGTGGAAGACTTTTGCTTACTTTGTTATGTATTTACCTTGGATGTTAGCCAGAGATAGTTATAAATATGTGGGAGTGTGTCATGGACCACTCGCCCTTTTTGTGTATGACTTTTGAGACTAGTTTTGTGGACTCGATACGAGTAACCTTGGAACCTTGACGGATTATATATATGAACAGAATGTTAATGCTTACATTATCATGCAGCCCATACTCAACGACGCAGAGTCAATGAGACCGGTAATTACTGAACCAAAATTTACACCGGCATGGCGCACTTGCTATGCAACGCGCTATGACAATTAAACCACTGAAATTCCATCTGCTTGCGCACTTGACAGAGCTAGTGCTGCAACTGCAACTACTACTCATTTTTAATCTCTTATTATATATAACCAATGTAATTGTAAGACACATCAGTTTAATTGTTGAGAATTTTCAGACATGGCTTATTAGCCAAATACCATCAGTGTATACCCGCTTTAATGCTAATCACTACTAGTGATGAATGTTTAGTCCCTATGACAAGCATACCCTTGTAGATGCACCACCGTCAGTGAGGATGGTTGGGAAGTGAAGAGTCAAGTTGCTCAATCAATTATGCAATCTGCAATACATCCAATTACATGGATGAGGGAACAAATATGAACTATGGATAGTGACGTGATCATGATAAACAGGGAGAAAAGGAATATGTGTTGTACTCAATGAGATCAAAATAGGAGAAACCAATTTGCTAATATAGCACGAATTTACTTACACCGAGCTGAATAACACCGGCTTATGGCACGGAATTACCACTGATGCCACTAGGGCAATAGCACTTACACAGAGATAACCAATAACATGAATCAATAAACAACTAAAGGACATCCATCAAAAGGGAGATTGACAACAGAATACTTCACCATAACCGTGTGACGGAATTACCAGTTACTAAAAACGAGACAGGGACGAACGAACTTCCGATAGGAGCAGTGGGCCTGACAGACTATTATGAGTAGTAGGTAAGTAGTAATGTATCAGTACGGTACCCCATGCATGTAGAAATGTAGTGTTTGGAAACGAGAAGTAGTAACTCCGTACTAAGGACAGTGATGCAGATACCTCGAAGATGGACGAGAGAGCCGTAGTTAAACCAACGGGCTAGAGAAATAAAGAACCTTCAACACAGAGCAGTAGACGGTATACAGTGAAGACAAGGAAACCTTTCAAGGACGTGAAACCGAAGGAAAGAGACGTGAAAACCCATTATGGATGACTAATATGTAGAATCCTCGTAAGGATCCAGCAAATTCTTGCAATCCAGAGGAAATCTACCAGATGATATGGACAGAAACGCGTGACTACGAAATGATGAGAGACAAAGCTAATATACTAGCATATACCTTAAGCAAGGAACATGGACTTGGAATGTACCACTCACATGATAATTCGCTCATCTTATCTGTTGGACTCATTAGATATTAGTTGCTGAGAGTTTACGCCTCTGCACTCTGTAGGACTGAGTGTTTTGGTATTGCACTTGTGTAGTTATTAATCTAGTGGGAATACAGAAAGATGTAATGGATATCAACACGAGTGCGTATCAAAGAACTACAACAGTGTGTTACTCCGGAACAAAACCACCAGGAGACACGGATGACATGCTTTATCTCCGTGGACATGTAGGCTGGTACGTCTTAATATTACTAAGACAAGTGCAAAAAGCACTAAGTACTAACAATAGCCAATGTCATATTACACCTCAAGCTGAATATCAGTGAGAGAAGACACACACATGTACGCTAGTAATCCAAAGAGAGGATACACAGCAAGGAAAAAGAGGCAAACTGAGCCTATGTTCATGGGTCTGCACCTCAATACGGAGCGAGTTGGCCCATTAGAACGAATTCGGGGGAGAGCACAAAAAGTTCAGTGCCTCACCCTTTATATATTGTGGAGCCCGGAAGGGCAAGAGTCATACTCGTCTCTCTAATATGAGGATAATCCATGAGTTGGAGAACTCTATGAGAGCCAAGTATCCAGCGCTCCTTGTTGAGCGGTTGTTGAATACTTGTGGGGTACGGGGGCGTAACCCTTTTTAAGGGGGGTAGAGCCTCTTGGCTGTGCACGTGTGTGCACTAAGTTTTGTTGTTTCGTATGCGGGGCATACAGTGAATTGGTGGTATGCGGGGCATACGAGTTTTGTTTGTTTGTCTGTTGTTGTTTTGTATGCATGGCATACAGTGAATTGGTGGTATGCGGGGCATACGATGTTTTGTGGGTTATGTTTGGTACACGGGGCGTACATTGTTGGCTTGTTTGTGTGTGATGTGCACTTGTCTGTAAGTATCTTATGAGATACCTGTTTGAATGTTGTGATTACACCCATGTGTGTAATACCTTTCTTATGCTACTTGTGATATATATATTTATATTCCTTTGTAGAATGATTACATATGGTATCGCCTAGATACGAAATGAATCATTAGATATGGAATGTGGAAGGATGGGATGTTATGGACACCTCAGGGGGGTTGTCAGGGTTTGTAGAATTGATAGGAAATAATGGTGCTGATGGATCACCTATATCCATATATGATTGAATTAACGCCACGAAGTGATTGCTATGTGCTGCATAAGCACAATACGATGTGTGTAAATGATATATCATATGGATATACATTATGGGAATAATGGGTAGTTATATATTTATATACATACCTATTTGATTAAGCGACTTCGGGACGAAGTCTTTTTAAGGGGGGTAGATTGAAATACCCCAAACTAATAAAACACGGATTAAACATCTAATCACATTAATTAAGGCCTAAACATACCTTAAAAGTCAATTGAGAACAACAATGGTCAACACAAAGCAAGATATTGCACCCTTTGACTGTTTAGGGTAAATACATACCCAAATGAACTTCTTAGGACCTAAAACTTTGTCCTAAGCATATTAACACATAACTAAACATACTACAATCATTGGAAAACACTCCAACACAAAGAACAAGCATTTACATGCTTCAAGGTCAAGTAGGGCAAAAATGTGCTCTAAGAAAACCTTAAAGGTCTTATGACCTCTATTTGATATAAAATTGGATTAATAAGATCAAATATCATAAAAGGAACACAAAAAACTGTTCTCAAGAAAATAAGCTCAGAAACATTGTGACACAAAATGGCACTAAAACACCTTAAAGCACGTTTTTGGGTATGAGCTCTAAGATGATGACTTTTTGTCACTTTAAAGACTATATTACATTCTTTATAACATTAATGTGACATGATAGACTATAAAGTCTAAATCAAAGTTTAAAAATAAAATCAAAATGGGTAATTTTGGATGAATAGTACCCAAAAATAACATTTAATTACTTAGTCTTAACCATGGTCAAATGTCACCCAGACCATACCACCCATTGCCGCCCCATAGCTGTCCAACATCCATAAGCTCGAACAAATATTAGCCCAATACTAATGAATCATCATTTAATATTAATAAAGTAAACATTAATAACAAAAAGCAAAAATTAGACTTTCCTTTTATTTGCCTTGCTTCCCACCGACACAAGCAGCCATCCTCATTTTGCTTCTCCAAAACCGTAAGAGCATACCAAATTCAGAAGAGAACACCAATTGACACAGGTAAGCTTATTAAGCCATTTTATGTTCATTCTCTTCACATTTCTTTCCTCTTTCCATGGAGCTAAGCATCAACCATTTCCATCCATGATTCTAGGTTGTTTTGGAGGTTAAAAGGAGGGTGATTCTCGGCTGTAACAAGGGAAGGAGGTGGAGAAATCTAAGCTTTCTTAAGGTATAAAAATGTGCTTTAAGCACTTATTTTGATTCCTTTCAAATTTGGAAAGTTGTGTTTCCTAGACTTATTATCTTCTTCTTAACATACTTATTCAGTTGATATATCAAGAGCTTCAAGGAACAGCCAAATCCAAGCCAAAAACACCATTTTGGCATTTAAGCAATGTGAAAGTTAGCCATCTTCTAATCTGAGTTATACCAGTTTAAAACCTGGTTTTAGTAGCTCTTTTGATGCTCTTTATCTTCTGTAAATTTAGGCCGAAGACTAACCTTGCTTGCCTTGGTATTCTAAGGTAAATTTTACCTTGAAAATGTATATTAAACACTTATTATGGTTAGCTCTTGTTTGGAGACTATCATGCCTTAATTGCTGTTTGAAAACATGTAAATAATGCTGTGGAAATTTATCTCCAAACAGCCGTGGCCAAACAAGGCCTAAACTTGACAAAAATAAGGTATAAATCACTTAAACCTTCACTTGGTAATATGTGCTTATACATATGTGTATAATATATGCCTGAGTGAACAAGGTTATTAAGGTCTTATTTTGACCTTAGGTGATTAAGGAATGGTTTAGTAAATTTATAAATAATTAACTAGCATAATTGTCAAATTTAAGACATTATGTGGAAAATTGGTAAATATGGAAAACTATGAGGTAAGGCCGAGAGTTTAAAGCATTTTTGGGCATTTATGTGTAATTTATTTTATAAGCTAATGTGTGTAATAAGGCCATGTACTTTAGGCCATTTTATTTATGTATTTATAAGGTTTTAATTAAGTTCAGGTAATATATATGTATTACCGCATAGAATAAGGGTTTAAAGTGTAATTAAATTAAATTTGGGGGCTATATAATAATAAAGCCGAAAATTAGAGGTTTAAATGAGTTTAAATAAAAATTATAAGATTTTATAAAGTTTTGGGGTTAAATGGTAATTTCTGGAAAATATGGGTATAAACCGTAATATATGGAAAGTAATGGTCAAGGCAATATTAGGGAGGTCAACCTTGACCATATGGTAGGTTTTGACCAAATTAGATAAGTTAAATAACTTATTTAAGGTTTTATAATAAGATAAGTATTTAATTGTAACAATTTTATAACATATGTGGTAAATATGTTATTACCGAAAATAAAGGGTGTAGAATGGTGTTATAAACACCCATGGGCTATTAGGAATTTTTAGGAATTTATTGGGTTGATTTTAGAATTTAAAATAAACTATATATGTATAATATATAGTTATTATGTCATTGTGACACTTTGGATAAGTAGATGGGGTGGAAATGTAAAATACCGAGAGTATATGGTTAATAAGGGTAATTATAACCCTTAGGTGAAATTTGGTGATTTTTAGAATTATATAAGAGTATTTAATAAGATATATGTAATATATAGTTTAATGATATTATAAACTATATGTTATAAATTGGGCCAAATGGCAATTATAGAACTTGGTGGGTTAGAAATAATTTAGAACAGCATAAGGGTCTGTTCGAAAATTATAATATCATATAACCATAGGTTATATTTATATTAAGGTTTAAAATGTTATAATATATGATATATATTACATAACATTATATATGTGGTCAAAATATAAATTTGGAAAGTTAAAAGGGTTGGAAATTAATTTATAAACAGACATGGTCTGTTCGGAAATTTTACAAAATAAAACCATAGGTTATACCATTTTATAAGTTAAAAATGTTATATTATATGTTATATAACATGGTATAAATTATGGGATGATTTTGTAAATAAAGAAAACTATGGATTATGGAAAAGAATAAGGTATAAATGTATATGCCTATGCGGCAATATAAATAGTTTTGTATAAAAACTATAGGTTAAAATAGAATTTAAATAAAATAAAAGGGTTGTACCGAGAATAAAAGATTGGAATATGAATTTTAGACTAAGGTCTACAATGTTATAAATGTTATAACAATTATATGGTATTAATGTGGTTTTAATGGAATTAATACAAGTAAGGATATTCACATTAAGTAATGTGACAAACTATAAATAAATAGGATTTATAAACTAAGGTTTATATTGAATAAATCTTAGGAGTTGTAAATATACAACATAAAATGTTACATAATATTAGGATAATAATCTTAATATAAGTTGTATAATATAATACAATTAATGGGAATTATCATCTAATATAAGATGATAAAATGTAACATATAATATAAGAGTTTTACAACTCATGAAACTTACCTATATTGGTAAATATATACATATGAGAGAATGATGTACATAAGGATGGATATATATTATGGTTGGAAACCATATAATAAAATGGTGGAGATTACTACATGATTATAGTTTCCAAACTATAAGTTATAAGTTTTTGAATGTAAATATAGTTTACAAAAGAGAATGGATTATAATACAATGTAGGGAAAATTACAAGCCCCACCCATGATGTTTGGCGCAATTACACACTCCACCCACGGGTTTCACAAATTACTTTCCCCACCCATGTGGTTTCCCTCTTTTTACATCCAACAACTTTTCTAATTTTGTTCAATTCAAAAGATGCTTAAACGTTGTCATAAATTGATGAAACTTACATAGACGATTTAAAGTGTTATATTTTGGTTTAGTAAGAAATCTAAAGTTTTTAAGCTTAAATGTGACATGTGGGACCCAATGACCAGTCACATGTTTCATTGGGTCCCACGGGTCACATTAAAGCTTAAAAAACTTCAGATTTAACATAAGATCAAAATATATCACTTTAGCATCATCCATGTAAAGTTTCATCATTTTCGGACAATGTTTAAGCATCTTTTAAATTGAACAAAAATTAGAAAAGTTGCTGGATGTAAAAGAGGGAAACCACATGGGTGGGGAAAGTAATTTGTGAAACCACGTGGGTGGAGTGTGTAATTACGCCAAACGTCATGGGTGGGGCATGTAATTTTCCCTACAATGTATTATAATGGATGGTGGGAAAATAATACAAATAATAAGTAATGCATGCATACATGCAACTATAGGTTATATACCTAAATTTAATGATGGATAAAATTAAAGAGATATAACGAATTAAACTTAACAGTCGAAACATTTCGACACACGAGTTTTAGTAACAAAGCCGACCGGTTTAGAGAAACCCGTAACAATTAACTGTAGAAATCCGGGGATGAACTGTCGGGGTTACTTGTTATTGAAATACCGGATGTAGTTAGTCATGGAGACTGACTCATAGTTTTATTACCGTTTAGATCATACTTCAGACGAAGGCGCTTGAAGAGCTAATGGTCTACACTGCGCATCCTTGGTCTAACGTGTACGGTATGTAAAGGGGTTTGATCCGAGTTGTCCTAAGGAAACTCCTTGGGCTCGGATTTGGTTGATATCACTTGTGTGTTAAGTGTTTGGATACGTGTATGTGATTATGTGTGTTACTGCAATAATTATATATGCACGAGCGTCCTACGGACTAACACTACGTCGACTATAGATCGACTTATATAAACATACATATACGTTTGTGATAACAAGACGGTTAACTTGATATAATACCATAGTATTAATATTATGTACATGGCAACCTAAGTAAAACACTTAGGAACGAGTCACGACATTGTCGGTCTCTAGAGCATGGATCTCGAACAGGAATATAACCTAGATTACTTCTAGGTATGCGTGAAACCCATTGGGCAGCTAACTAATAATTATATTCTCCATAAGACTAAGAGCAGATCTTAAACATTATGAGAGAGAGATGGTGTGAGTTGAGGTGAGGAATCCAGTGTAGTTTACGAACTGCCTGGTTGCGCATTTGTGATCACTGAGGGTTCCCGATTGGGTTCAGCTCCAGGTTTATACCCAACGAGCCCTATTGGATCGTGGGTCAGGTGGCTACGGCCTTTATATGGAGTCTTACGAGACAAAGAGAATAGTCAGGGGCCTCCTGAAATACCCCGAGTAATTACCACTATAAATCCCTAAGCAATTAAATTTGGTATATACATGTAACGTGTGTATTAATACGGTCACGTACTTATATATGTACGTTTATGAAAATACATATACGGAACATTACAATATTACAACGTCGTATATGATAAATATAACGTCACATAGTTACATATAACTAAAATGTGACAAAAAAAAGGGGGCGCATGTAAATATACATGTCGTATAAATGACTAGCAACGTATACCATTAATAACGTGACATATTATATAGTCGCTAATGTATATAATAAACATGTATATAACATATACAAAAAAGGAGGGGAAAAGGATAAGGGATTTGCTCCCGCTAAGATTTGAACCCCGTACCTCTCGTACCCATCCCGAACACTTTAACCGGTTGAGCTATGCTCGTATTCACTAGAAGCTGCGCCTCCACCACATATAAGCTATTAAATGACTACAAAAAAAACAGAACAACATGTAAAGTAGCGCACTGCTACTGTCGGGTTCAGTTTCAAAGAAATAAAACATACAGATGCTTTACTCCTCAATGGTATTGCTATGTCATTAGTTTTAAGCAATCACCACCATACCCCCTCCCCACGTCTGATTCTAATATGGACATACAAACAATCAGGACCTACCAAATTCCATTACTGATTTGGTGTCATCTTGAACTCTGAAAAAATATATATATTATATAGTCAAGGGACAGCTTTGTTACATCAGAGGGTGCGCCTTCAATTTCCCACACCACCTTCTTGTAAATCGGAAGCACTAACTCCCTTAACCATCATCCTCACCCGACTCCCTTCTCTTTCCCTGCATGCTCACGACTATTCCAGCAAGTCCCTCCATTCTCCCTCTGTTTGTTCACGCTGGCTCCTGAGGATCTGGAACAAGTGAGTTCGAAGAAAAAAGAAGCTAGCAAGGTAAGCCAACAACAGACTTGTGTTTAAATCTCGCCCCTGTCCAGTTCTGTCCTAAACGCCCTGCTCAAGTTCACTTATTTTCTGTATTGGCCACACAAGATCCTCGCATGTCAACCACTGACAGAACTCTTGGCATTCTGAAGCAAACCTCTCCAAGAACTTCAACGGTAAGACAATGAGACCAGAGAAAAAATCCGGTTGCTTAAGTCCCATACTTCTTATGTTCTGTGGCTGCAAAATTTATTAACTGACCCCCCTTCTTCCTGCCTGTTTTCATGCATGAACTCCCTTAGTAAGACCCTCCAGGGAACTGCCAAAACCCTCCTGGAAGTAGCTCCAAATGCACCCGAATATCAACCCAAGGTGAGGCCACATGACCGTTGGTTTAATGCCTTCATTTCTGATTTTCGACTTCCAAACATAGTTTCTTTACCCATGTGTTCTCGTTCTCTCCTAGGTTGCTTAAATACCTGCAAGGGTAACATAAGAAACAGATAGGTGAACCCAAAAGAAAGGAAACTAGCTAGTGCAGTACAGAGGGAAAAAAAAACAGTTAGCAACTGAAAGAACAGAAAGGAAATTCGTAGTTCCTGCCTTTTGTTTCCTGTTTTCCGTTGAGTCTGGTTCCAGGGTTATGAAGTGCAGTAGCTTCAACCTTGTTAATTTGGGTTTGTGTAGATATGTTTCAGTAGGATTATCACTGCTGTTGTGGGTCTGCCATGGGATTAAGACTGTACTAAAACCCACTCACAGGAACTAAACAGCTGGGAAAGAAGAGGACTAGAACAAGAACTGAACAAGAAAAAAGACATGACAAATCAGATCATATTACAGTTTACCAGTTTTTGGGATCAGTTCAGGATTTCTATTTTCTTCAGTTTTTTAGGTGTTGCCTATTCTGTTACACCTTGTGAAATAACCTTTAAGCTCATGAGCAGCAGTACCTTACTGTTTTGGTTACCAAAAAAATATAAAACTAAACTTGAGCATAAACAGTTTGTCTATAATGATGGAATTTTGACTGGTTCTGTCATACCTGTCTGGAATGTGTTTCTGGGTAACTGATTACAGGAGATATATGATGTGACATAGGGGGTGAGAATGCTGTTGGAAACTTGTTAATTGTTTTAACTAAGAGTGTCAACACTGGGAGAAAACAGGAAATCAAATTGGGAACAAACTGAATTCAAGAAGTGCAGTCACGATTTCAGTTTCTTTTCATTTTCATCAGTTCAGGTTTCTGTTAGTTAGTTTCTGAAACCTTTGTCTCAATAAAGGTAAGTCCAGTAGATTAACAATGTTGTTTGGGGAGAGGTTGGAAAACAGCTTAATAACAAAACAGAAAACAAAGAAAAGAAGCAGGAGAAATAATATGGTATATCAGTAATTATGCTTTTTTCTCCTCTGCAGTATACAGGTTGTGTATAACGAACTTACAGAGTTGTGTACAGGGTTTCCTTGGGCTGGGGTTTAGCTTAGGACTGCTTATTACACTCATCTAACTGAGTAAGTAACTTTGGAAACAGTGGAGGTCAGATTAGAGGATGAACAGAAAGAAAGTAATAGGAAGAAATGCAGCAGCTCACATTTTCTATTTCCTTTGCAGTTTCAGATTTTCAAAAAGGGGTGTTGAGAGATGTTGTCTTGGTTGTTTCTGGCTAGATTAGAGTGTAAAACATATTAAGTCACCTAACTAAATGGGTTAGCAAGTTGGGGTAAACAGAAGAACAGATTTGAAAATAGAAAACAAACCTGAGAACGTAACAGAAAGACAAAAAAAAACCCAGATCATGCTCAGTCTGTTTATCGTTTGGGCCTGTTTCGATAGTTGGAGGTTCCAGTAACGACACTGTTGTGTTTAGGTGATTTGAGTCATGTTGAATTCAGTAGGTTAATAATACATTTAACTAGGCAGACAATCAGGTTGAGGGAGATTGAAAACTCAGAATGGTGAATAAACTGCAAGTATCAAGAGAGTTACCAGGTTTGGATGTATCAGTTTTCAGTTTTACTGAAACTGGTGCTGCTGTATAACTCCAATACAGAGAATTATAGGGGGGGTAATGAGTGGTTTAAGAGTTGAAAACATTGTAAATCCCATTAAACAAAATGTGCAAGCGTGTGTGGGAACAAAAAAAATGTAAGTCAGATTAGGTAGCAGAAACAAACGCCAGGAATCAGTTTCAGATTTTCAGTTTCTGATTACTGCAACAATACAGTCTCAGTGTAAAGAGTTTTGTTTCCTGTGGCATTAGCAATATTGTTGTGGGCGTGTTTGAGGATAAAAATCATATCAGGACCCTTAACCAAGAAGCTAACTGAGGTAGATTAGTAAGAGGCCAGGTTATTGACAATGGAAAAATGTAAGAGGATGAATTAGTTGGATGTCTCAGTTTTGGCAGTTTTTGTTTCGGTCCAGTATAGCCATGTACAGAGGGGTTAGAAAGGGTTGTACCGAGTTGCTAATGAAGCTAAAACCTCTATAACCCACATGAGTAAGCTATAACCACTTGGTGAGAGACATAGGGTAGTAGTTCATAATCGAACAAGAGAGGAACTGCACAAGTTTGTTTTCGGTTTCAAGTTTTGGATAAGTTGCTGTTTCTGTGTATTTGAGTAAAGGAGCTGGGTGAGTGTTTCTCTGGGTTGGTTCTGAGTTTAAGACATTGTTAACACCCTTAGCTAGATGTGTAAACACTGTGGTGAAGGATGAAACATTGGCTGAACTGAATAAATACAAGAACCAAGAGAGAATGTGTAGAGTGTTGTTTCAGTTTTCATTAATATCGTGGCTTCTGTATAACTAGATTTCAGGAGTAATATAAGGGTGTTGATAGGCTAATAAGGAACCCAAACCTGTACTAATTACCCAATTAGTTGATGGAACATTTTGGGATAAGCGAGCCACAGTTAGATACATTAAAAACATGTAATAAGATAAGATTATACACTAGACCATTATTTCGGTTCTGAAACATCAAGCTTCAGTATGAGGGAATTCTAGAAGTGATGGAGGAGTGTTTTGTGTAAATGATGGAATTAAAACAAAGCTATTTAGCTAAGAAAAGAATACCCCTTAGGCGAATGCAAATACATCTTAGATAAACTTGTTACATGTTAGTGTTCTTGATGCTCTAAAGCATTAACTAGAGGAAATGACTTAGTTAACGTGTGAATTGATAATGTGAATGTCCTAGGGGCAAGATAAGCCTAGGATTAATACTTGGGAAGTCCTAAGGGATAATGTAAACCAAGCACTTAACAACATACCGGGAAAAACATACGATATAAAGTGTCGTCACATAAAATAAAAACTGACACATTGTTTTAATTAACGCTAGGGCCGTAGCGAACTCCGACCGGGACTTCGAGTGTGAGACAACTTCTGCTTCTAATAAGGTATGGACATGTGTGGTTCGTATGTTGCCGTGTTACACGGCTTGTGTGCTGTGTGCCTTGTTTGTTTATGACCACAAGACTAATGCATGAAAACGAATGTTTGTTTTACCGTGCTTATTTGTTTGTTGTGAGCTTGTGTAAGGCATGTGAATGGATTAATTATTTTCCTTGCTTACCTGCTTGCTATTATTGTGCATATTGTTTGCACGCACACAGTAGTGTAGTCCCTTCTCGTTGATGAATCCTTGAGATGAAACACAACGAACTTCGTAAACAAACCAAAAGAACTAAAAAGGGAAAACTCCTCTTAACTATAGAGGACCTCTAAAGACACCCACTATGGTGTCGAGTTATCAAAGATAATGATAAGCCAATACATTGAGAATGAATAGGGAGACGACCCTTTGTATCGGGTAGACCAGAACATTGAGAAGGAATAGGGAGACGGACCCTTTGAATCCGGAGCAGAGCTAGTAACATTGAGAATGAATAGGGAGACGGACCCTTTGTATCCGGGGTAAAGACCATAACATTGAGAAGGAATAGGGAGACGGACCCTTTGAATCCGGAGCAGAGGCTAGTAACATTGAGAATGAATAGGGAGACGGACCCTTTGTATCCGGGGTAGAGACCAGAACATTGAGAAGGAATAGGGAGACGGACCCTTGAATCCGGAGCAGAGGCTAGTAACATTGAGAATGAATAGGGAGACGGACCCTTTGTATCCGGGTAGAGACCAGAACATTGAGAAGGAATAGGGAGACGGACCCTTGAATCCGGAGCAGAGGCTAGTAACATTGAGAATGAATAGGGAGACGGACCCTTGTATCCGGGGTAGAGACCAGAACATTGGAAGGCATAGGGAGACGGACCCTTTGAATCCGGAGCAGAGGCTAGTAACATGGAAAAAGGAATAGGGAGACGGACCCTTGGTATCCGGGGCAATGGCCAACATTTAAAAACAAAGAGAGAGAAAGAGCTATCCGGGAATGGAGGATTAGCTATGGACAAGAGTACTCCAAATTGTGGTGATAAGAGAATTCACAAATAACCCTTAAAGAAACAAGGAAATATTAGCACTACGTGAGATGGTCACGGGATCTAAATTACATCCCCAGACCTGGTGCAAGGAAAGAGAAAGAAAATACACTTTAAGGAACAAGAGAAAAGAAATGAAACACACGACGCTCGTATGATCCCATAGTGAGGATCATGGGTATCACATACCTATGCGCACGTCTGATGACTTACATGATTTTCGTTGCTATATAGCAGCTTATTGTGCTTGGTTTGCGTGTTGATGGGCTATGATGCCAGCCTGTTATGCTTGGATGTTTGTTGATATTGCTATGCTACCTTAAAGTGTTTGATATTATGATGTATTGTGATGTGCTTTACTGCTTTAATATAGCATGTAAATTGACTTAATAACATTCGACCAAGTCGTGTGTGGCCCGGTAACATGCGGGCTTCACACGTTCATACTCAGCGTAGTTTGCTGAGTCCTTTACACCCAATTTTTTTCAGGTATTGTGCCGGACGATAACGGAGCGTGGCGGGATGGCTACCATGGGGGTAGTCCATCAGGGCATGACTTTTAAGTTGTAGTAGTATGGGTAATATATGGGTTGATACTAAACCCGAGATGTAATTTTAGTTTAAGATTTGGTAACTTGTGTTTAGACACTCGGTAATTGGGAATTGTACTATGTATTGTTTATGAGTTTGTATTGAGGGCTGTTTCCAGTCATGCAACCGTAACTTGATGTGGTAATGTGGTCTGTCAACCACGTGGGTGGTTGGCGCCTGTGACACCCGGATGATGTTGAGATTCCGCTGCATAGTTGTTTTGTATTAAGGCTAGGAGCTTGTTGTACTACTGGATCTTTATTCGGGGGTGTTACACCTCCGGACCTCTGGTGAAATGAGCACCTTTGTGTGTACGGGAGGACTACTATCCATGGTGAGGTTACAGGGTTGTCTTAACATGACGCCCAACTGGTATTAATTAAACATGGTTGGATGGGGCCTTAAAGGCCAAGGTAAATTAACTATGGAAACTGTACGCCACGGCGAATGTACATTGTACATTATACTGAAATTATTCGATACGTTTGATATACAATTGTTGTTTGTGATATTTTATGACTGCTTGAATTGGATGGATGGTTGAGTGTTATGAATGTTTGGATGGAAGATTATGTATATTTATGCATATATATTACAGTATTGATTATAATTGTAAATGGAAAAGCATGAAACCAATCTAATAATAAGATGGTTAAAATGACTAAGTGACCATTAGGGTCCAGGCCCGGCATACTCAGCGTTTATCGCTGATACTACACCATTATGCAGGTTGTTGACTATTGTCGAAGCCGAAGTGCGGGAACAGGGTAATTAGGGTTTACTTTAATTACCGCACATGGAGTTTGTTTGTATAGCAATGAGAAGGTGAATTGTATTATGGTATAGTTATGTATATTTGGGATTTGGGTAGACGCTCACTTGTCGATGTTTATGAGTATGGACTTAGTATGATGTATAGGAGTTATTCTCGTTATCACAGCGGTTAGCAGTTTGTTTATGTTAAAAGTTGGATATAGTTTGGCTTCGTTACTTGCATGGGCGAGTAATGGCCGGTGACACCCGAGTGAGTATTAATGTTGTTATTGTTTCTTCCGCTGTAAGACGTTTTATTTATTGCTACGTGAGAGATTATTACGTGATTATGGAGAGGGGTGTTACATAACTGGTCGAACAGATCGTCAATCCGTGGCAACGGGTACTTGTTCTTCACTGTGACTGCATTAAGCTCCCTGTAGTCGATGCATAGTCGCATGCTACCATCCTTCTTTTTCACAAATAAAACTGGTGTGCCCCATGGTGATGCAATCGGTCTGATATAACCTTTGTCTAGCAGATCTTCTTACTGAATCTTCAGCTCCTTCATTTCTGCTGGTGCCATTATGTACGGTGCCTTAGCAATAGGTGTTGTGCCTAGTAATAAGTCGATGGAGAACTCCACATCTCTCTTGGGTGGCATCCCTGGTAATTCTTCTGCGAATAAGTCTGGAAAATCTGAAACGACCGGTATGTTTGATTGGGTCTTCTCCTCCTGCCTCATGTCCTGAACATAGCACAAATATACTGGTTGTCCCTTCTTCACCTTCTTCATCAATGTGATAGCAGATACTAGCTTGAAAGTATGTTCTTTTGGAATACTGCGATATGAAACCGTCTTGCCCTTCGGGCTCTTCAGTAGTAACCTATGCACTGCGCAATGCAGTCGTCCCTTGTATTTCTGTAGCCAATCCATGCCCATGATTATGTCAAATCCTAAATTATCCAGCTCAATTAAATCCGCTTGAAACTCTTCATCCACGATGTTAATCTGAATTCCCTTGTGTAGTTTCGTGCACCTCACTCTCTCCTTCGTCGGTAATGTGACCAGGAAATCTGAGAGAGGTTCAGGGGTTGTCTCCAACTTCCTTGCTGATGTAGAGGATATAAAGGAGTGAGACGCTCCTGAATCGAACAGTATCGATGCACTCACGCCATTTACTGTAAAGGTTCCCATGATAACATTCCCCTTATCCTTGGTCTCGGTCTTGTCCAACACATTCAGCACCGCTCCTTCATTAGACTCGAGGCCTGGGGTTAACAATTTGTAAGATAGTGCATGTCTCAAAAGTATTAAAATGCCATTCATTAATCCAATGATTCTCACATACAAGCTCCATAATTACATCAATATTGCCTAAATGTCAAATTTAACCGTCCAGGTTTTAAATGGGTAGTGTTTACTAAGGTTGATGGGGTTGTGTTCAACTTAACGCTCTTAATTCCATGGTATACTAGTCTTGATTCTCCACCAAATATCAATACATCTCCTGACTTTAAAATAATCTTTTTCGCCTTGTCCATCCTTTTCTGGTCACCGTATAAAAACTCAGCATCGTCTTCAATAGAAAATGATATAATTGGTATCCCATTGGTAATTGACTACGATGTCTCATATTGGTCCTGGTGTAATCCAAGTTTTCCCCCTTTCTCATAGAAGTTCGCAATACAAATGTCGGCTTTCATGTCTAGAATGGGGTTGGTTTCTAATTGTTGTGCAATCTTGACCGCTTCTATCACCAAAGTTTGAAAACTATCGGGTATCCTAGGAACTAGTGTCCCATCTACCTTTCTAACCTCACTATACAACCTAGTTTGTGGATTCCAATTCTTACCCATACACATCATATACAATTTGAGTTTTGATCCACTACCATATCCTGGAGTATAAAATCCTCCAAGGCCAATTCCCAAGGTTCTACATTCATTTACAATGGCTATTTGTTCATCTAAATTTAAATATTGCTTGAGTAGGTGATAAGTGGTGAAATAATGCTATTTTAAGAGCTTCATTTACCTTTATTCTATTGGATGCATAACTTGTTTCACCACTTAATAGAGTGTTTTAGTGATTAATAGTGAACTTATAGAGTTTGATCTCTTGATAGGTAAAAGCTCATTTTGAGCAAACTTTTAAGTTCCCTTGGAGTTAGGGGCATGCATCAACGGATTCCTCATCTTTCAAGCTTTCCAATGCCGCAAACGAGGAGCAATTCCGAGCCACAATGAAGATTCTAGGCCCAGAGGAAGTTAGAGCCAATCCCTGGAGCAGGTTCGACCCACTCTGGGTTGGTCGGATTGGTTTTTCTAGGTACCCAAGCTACTGGAATCGACCGACCCATAAACTTGGGTCGGACCTGGGTCGGTCATACTTAAAATTACTCACGTGATTTCTTCTTCGGAGACCGACCGACCCACGGGACCGACCCAGTCTGGGTCGGACGGACGGAAATCTGCCCAGATCTGTGTTTTTAAAAGCTGATTTTGGGGACTGTTATCTGATTATCAAACACTCACGACTGCAACCCTAAACAGACGAGAGAGAGGCGAAAATAGAGGAGAAAAGAAGAGGAGAAGAGAAGAGAAGAAAGTGAAGATTTCTACCTCCATTGAAGCTTGGAAGCTCCTCTAATGGTTGATTCTCCCTTTTCCTTGCTCTTTCTTTAGCTATGGCTGAGAGTTCTATTTGTATCCTAGGATGAGGGTTTGAACCCAGTTTGCTCATTGAATGCTAGAAACCTAACTCATGTGTTACTCTCGTTTTATTTCCTTCAATATCTATTAATGCACTAAACTGATCTCTTATTGCATTTATGGTGGTTCCATTCAATATTTGAGCTTGAGTTTGGAACTAGACCAAGAAGGGAGTAAACCCTAGCTTTTGCTTTCTTGATTTTGGGAGTAAATGCTTAGGGCTGTTGATTAAGAGTGCTTGCTTAATGCTACTTGCTGACTTGAACCTCCTTTAATTAAGGGGTTGATTATTTAGGTAAGAATTGGATCCCCCATGATTTGGGGATTCTTGAGCTAAACTCTAATAGGCGCTGAGATGATGAGTTATGGTTTTGAAGTTCTTTGAGTGAATTGGGTGATTCCCACTATCCTAGGGTACTCTATCCCCATCCATTCCATACACAAACACTTTACTATTTTTATTGCATTTCAATTAACAAACAACCAAGCTTGCCTCTGGCTAAACCCCCATTTTACTGTTTATTCGCACTTAACTACAATACCGAAGCTCAGGATTTGGAATCCAATTTCCTTGTGGATACGACACTTGTTTTATTACATCGAATAGGGTGCACTTGCCCATTTTGGCTAGGTTTAATTACTATGTTTGTAATTTTCCCAACAGTAGGATCATGTCGGGTCGAAGTACTTGGCATTCTTTCTCTGGATATTCCCGACCTTCGCTCATAGGCTCAGGTGATCTCGGTCTCATAGGTACGGGATAACAAATGTCAAACATCCTATTAGGTGAGAGATTTCCTAAATTAGGTCTCTCTAAATTTTTTTCACACAAAACACATACAAGTCTTTTCGACTGAACAACTGTAAACACACATTCATAGCATCATGCTCTTGATCTAAGTTCTAGGCTTACCGGTTTCACGCTGAGCGCTAGCCTCAGCGCCTGAAGTTCCCACTGTATACAGGGTGTTTCTACTCGGAACTATCTCCTCCCCCTTCTGGCTCCCGGATGAGGATGGTTGTCCTCCCGATCCCCTAGTGTAGGTGTTAGCCTGTGGCGCTTGGCCTCCTCTGGGTCCTCCAGTCTCTGTAGCCGGTGTCCTCTGCGAACCCCTCGATCCCTTGTATGCTCTGCTTGCTGGGTTGGAGATGCATTTGTACTCCCGGTGGCCTTCCTTCTTGCAGTAACGGCACTCCACCTTCCTTCCTGTGCAGTCTACTCCTGGGTGGTCATTCCTGCAGCGCTTACAATAGTAGTGGCGCTGGGTTGGCTTATTGCCTATTGTTTATACAACGTGGTTTAATACAGATATAGCTAATAAATATCTTGATTAAGTAAGAGGTGGGTATCCTTACCCCTAGGTGGTGCCGACCTAAGTGGTTGTGCATTAATAGTTGGGCCGGTCAGACGAGGGACCTGCTCCTTCGTCTTCTGACCATGGAAATCCTTCCGCCCCTTCTTCTTGTCAAAGAATCTCCTGTTGCAGGTTTAGGTTAGTGACCAAACTAAGTGTAGGCAATATATAGGTACTTCTTCTCAAGTAAAGGTTTCTTACTTCTCCTTCTTGTAGAATCCGCCAGATGTGGCTCCCCCATCTTCTCCCTCAGTGTTCTTCCTCTTCTTTCCCTGGGCTTCCTCCCTGGACTGTAGCATTAATTCAGTTACTGATGCTGCGTCATAGCACTCTTGGATGGTAGTAAAGCGTATCGCCCCCATGGCACTCTGGATACGAAATTGTAGACCTCCCCTAAATTTCTGAATCTTCACAACGTCGGAGTAGTCGACCCCTGGTATGTAGTCAAGCAGGCTGATAAATCGTGCGTAGTACTGGTCGACTGTTTGACTCCCCTGGATTAAGGTCTCAAACTCTTGCCTTTTTCTTTGCTTCAAGTGTTCGGGGTAGTATTTCTCTCGCAATACCTCCACAAAAGCTGTCCATCAGAAGTCCGGTGTAGCTCTATGGTGGCCCTCCACAGACCGCCACCAAGTATCAGCTACATCCTTCAAGTTGTATGCGGCGATGTCGACCTTCTGGTCCTCTGGAACTCTGACGGCCCTGAAAGCTTTCTGGTGTTCTACGATGAACTTCTCCAGTGCGGCGGGGTCTGGTTTCCCTGAGTAAGTCGGTACTCTTGCGTCTGCGACGCTCTTCAACCAATTGGTCTCCCTGGGCTGTGGCGGGGGGGGGGGGGGTATGGCTCCGCAACTTGAGCTCCTAGTTGTGTGGCGAAGGCTGCCATGGCCTCTGCTAGGCCTGGTATTTCTGGGACATTTGCTGGTGCTGCTCCACCTCGTCCTCCTCTGCCGCCTCCACGTGGTCTTCAGCCTCCAGACATCTATAGTATAGTACACTATTATTACTACTCGGTGCTACACCGTATTACACACACAATCATAAACATGTAATAAAGCTAACTACTAGCAAATAAAATGTCCCTAGGGTTTTTCTTTCAAAGTCACGAGTCCTCGCAGACGTTTCCCGTTATCCTAATATTCCTATGCTCATTGTTTTTGACTCACTATCCTTCATCAGAGCGGTACTCCGCTCTGATACCACTTTTTGTAACACCCCTAATCCTAAACCTGTAATAACGTCGCAAGTCGTAGCAAAATAAATAACGTCGCATCGGTAATTAAAAACTATCTAACCTTGGTGTTACATGCCGTTACTCACCCTTATGAGTAACAAGGCATCCTTACTCTTTCCAACTAACAAACTTCTCATGCTGTGATGAACCGATACTGAGCACTCTAATTATTACAAACCAACTCCAAAACTAAATGAGCAACTAACTGAATACAACAATCCTAAAATACAGTACATACTTAAATTATAAAATGTTTATTAAAACACAGCAGCTACCCTGTTCCCCGCACTCCGGCTTGTGTCTTCTTCAATAACCTGAAATGTTTGGCCCATTGAAGGGCTCAGCAATCGAAATGCTGGTATGCTAAATGTAGTCCTAAGTCATCTAGATTCCTTAAGTCGTTTTAGCCATCTTGATATTAGATTCATTACATAAAATACCGGTTTACAATAGCAACAGTAATAACTGTAAACATTAAACAGTTCACCTGCAACATCAGTGCACAATAAACATCAACCAGATAATCAACACCAATAATCCCAACAGTAACCAAACAAGTCACGCGTATTAATTAACTGTACTTGTTAGTAGGTCACATGACCCTTATCCTTTTAAACCAACCACTTAACTTTTCCAATTAATTCCACCTCAGACGTCATGTCAAGACAACCTTTTAATAACTCAAAAATGGACAGTGTGTCCCCTGGATTCCAAAGAAACCGTTACCAGCTGACCTTATGGCCCTGGATAATATTTGACCGATCCGGTCAAACCTGTGCACCAACAGTAGTGCCCTCCGCCATCCCCGAATGTGGCTGATGGATTCCCTTGAGTGACTCCCCATTGAAGTCTCTCGTAGTGATCACGATGCGCAACCAGAAAGTCGAAACAGTCTGGATTCCTCTCTTTATAAGTTAGCCCTTTAGTCAGTGGTACAATAACCAATACTTGAATTAAGACTATAACAGTTGACCATCAGTTAGGTTCAATAATACCTAAAGGTCAGTTAGTCTTGTTCCAGTTTAGATGTATAAACTTTTAGTCATAAGACGTTCGCGTATAAATAAAACGCAACAGTGTTGAGCAATCCAGTATACAAAATAATATACATAAAATCACAGATATCGCTCTTTAAACAATTAACACATAATGTCTGGACCTTAGGAAAATCCTTCGGACATTCAGACCACACAATTAACATACCGTTCACCGGGATAACAGCTAGCTTGACAATTCTTGCTCTAGTAATTCTTTTCGTATGTTGTTATTTATACATGCAATAATGTGTATTGTTAATATGATTGTCCACTAAATATTATAGTACAGTCATTGTAAAGTTTATATTCGTTGTATACTAACTCTGTATGTACTTTATTTCCCCCCGTTATTTAACAGTGGTTCTAGATAATCTAACAGTTCATTATTTTATATGGAGTTCACATGTGATATTGAATTTCCATTATATGGTATATCCTTACCTCATTAATTATATATTCATAATTGTTTCTATTTACTCTTTATATTATCACATTTGATTATTTTTTATTATGACCACAATTATTTTATAAACTTTATATTATATCCCATATTATACCATAATACATTATATTACTTAATCTTAATTCCTTTCTTCATCAAATTACAAACCAACCATAATAATTCGGTATTTATATTTTGTACCCAACAACTTTTATAAATTACCAAATAACCATATAACTTTTATAATTTATTAATTAACCACTTAATCATTTCGGTAATTACCAAATAAATATTCTAATCTTTATAAATTACAATTCAACCACATTTACTTTCGGTATTTATATAATGGGCACACAACTTTCGTAAATTATTAAACAACCACATGTACTTTCGGTTTTCATCAAATAAATTCCTTATATTTACATTTTAACCCTTAACACTTTACATATGTTACATATTAACTTATAAACTATAGTTTTAACATTTAATCCTTCTTAATTACCAAAAAGACCCATATATTTTTGCAAAATACATTTCCGCCCCTATCCAATTCGATTTTTACATATATACTTTTATAAATTACATATTCATCCCAAAACTTTTATAAACTTAATATTTTATGTCATAAATCATTTTAATCCAAAGTTTTTGGTCAACACTTTGACCGAGACTTAATTTCATAGTTAATACTTTAATATACCCATAAAATCATGTATATTCTCAGTTAAACTCTAAACTTTCCTATAATTACAAAATAGCCCCAAAACTTTATAAAATGTTATTTAAACACTTATTTAAATTCACCAAAATTCTTAATATTAATTTCTACCTTATATTATACCATAATTATGCCAAATAACACCTTATGTTCTCGGCAATTATTATTTGTACACTAAACTTTTCAAAATTTACATTTTAGCCACATAACTTATTAAACTAGCCATTTAAATACTTGTAGCTATTTTTAATATTCCCAAAATTTATAATATAAGTTAATACACTTATATATATTTCAAAATTCACCAAATATCACATATTGCTCTCGGCTTTAGTTATGTTTTACCATATGGTTTTAAAACTTGATTTAAACTTTATATTATGTATATATAAATGTATATAAGCCATATAACACTTCTAAAAATTATGCTAATGACTTAGAATGATTATAGGCTCAAAATAGAACATTAAATCCCTAGACCATTCAGTTTGATTATTTGTGTATCATAATTAATTTTTGTGACACAAATATATACCTTAAGGTAATAATCTTACCTTATATGTTATAAATTATTTTCTTGATAAAATAACCCATAGTTTTCGGCCTTAATTTATTTAGAGGTTATACAAAATTTTTATACCAAAGTTTGAAGCTAAAATCAAACTTAAACTTAATAAACCTTACTTATATAAACTTACCCCTTAAATCAAGACAATTCTTGTACTTGATTTTTCCTTGAATTCCAAGCTCTCCAAATGCTATCTTGGTGAAGAATTTTCGGCTCCTTATACATATTTAGGAGATCCATTTGTTAACTTCTAACAAAGATTTATAAATAAAATTTGAAGTAATTTTACAAGAGTTTACCTTAGGAATTTAACAAGGTATTTTTGATACACCTTGGGATGATTGTAGACCCAAGTTTCCTTCATGAAATAATGAAGAGAATATGGATTTAGAAGGTCTTAAATTTTGAAAATTGCTTAAGGTAATTTACTAGGATTTTCAACATAAAAATATACCTTAACTTGATCTTGTTGTTCCTTGTGTTGTTGTTGAATTTAGGAACCTCATTGGAACACTTATGCTTGGCGAAAATTGTAGGAGTTGCTAGGATGATTTCTTGCTTCAAGACTTAGGAGATTTAACTAGGAAATTACATTAAAATGGTGTTAGAACTTAGAACACCATTAATGGAGCTTAAAGCTCTAAAGAATTAACTTAGCAAAGGAAGAAGAAAAGAGAGAGCAAGGGAATGCTTACCATTTCGGTGAATGAGGGCAAAGGGAAATGAAAGGCTACGTGAGGTCTTAAGGCAAGAAAGACAAGGAATCAAATTGGAAATAATTGGTATGATTCAAGGCATTATTTTATGTCTTGTTTTTGATTAATTTGACTTAGAAATTTGACTACAAAAGTCTCTTAATTGAGACATGTTTTCGGCTGATTGAGAATGAAATAATGGAGACTTGTTTGATGATTGAAGCTAGAAGACAAGAGTTAAGGTAGGTAGTTGTCTTCTTTGAATTTTCTAAGTCAATTAACATGTTAATTTCTTCCTTCTTTTCCTTATGATTCTCGGTTGCTTAGGTGGTAGATAGCAATTGATTTTTGCTTGATTGGAGACAAGGGATAATGCTTGTTAGGTTTGTGTTTTATTGACTAATTAATGAGGCAATCAAACCTCATTATTTTTGATTGAATTCGGTAGTCAAGGCTACTACAAGGACTTTGATTTTGTTTTATTGTGACAAGTTAGTCATGCTAGTTAGGTATTTGTCTATCTTGATTAATTTAGTAGCAATTATACTCCCCTTTTCCTGATTCAAATCGGCACCCACATGCCAATTGAGCAACTTGTTTTCTTGTTTAATTGCCTAGTCAAAAGTATGACTAGATTTGCATTTTAATTCCATTATCTTAGAATAAGCTAATCTTCATTGTTTTCTTGCAGGGGAAATCGGTAATGGAGGTCCAATTGACTGATTTAAATTGACATATTATCGCATGGTACATGCTAAGGTGAGTCACCATTCCATAAGTCAATTTACAACTAAAAATCTAGTCAAAATCACCTAAAATGGCGCCTACATTGTGGACCAATTGGGATTTATTTTTTATTTGATTTTTGTCACACTATATTGTATTAAGACCATATTATAACATGTAATAGGTCACAACATTTAATTGGTACATTTATACTAAGGTATAAGATGAAAGTTTTAAGGTAAAAATACTGATTTTAGGTACCTTTTTGGCCCAAAAAATCGCCTCCACTTGTACTATGAATTTAATACTGGAATTAATTGACTTAGATGGTCAATTTATCCCCTTTTAATATTATCAACTCGTGGCTCCTCAAAAACTTCAAGGCAATTGCGTAGAACACATTTTTGTGACACCCGAAGGTGCGTTTTTGTGCTTTAAGGATTTTCTGGAAAATAAGTAGTCGCTATGTGTTACAAGTGTTTATAAATATTGTTTATAGTCAATAATAATATGTTAAGGTGTTACATTGAGTTATATGGGGTTATATCATCTCAAAACACAATTCCCGGGCTAACCGGGGCAAAAAGGAGCGTTAAGAAAATCTCCTGAGTACTTTGTTTATTTTTGAGAAAGTAGCTCGACCAATCTCTTTAGAATGATTAATAATGATGTTAGGAACTCTAAGAATTAATTTTATAGGAGTTCGTGCCACCTCGGCACTCCTCCGGGGTATTCCCGGGGGTTTATGGGACCCCCTTAAGGCATCTCCTAGCACTTTGCGTTTAACTGAGAGTTTAGCATAAGGACTTCATCTTATATATCTAATAGAGTGTTATGGTGCATTTGGAATGAAGTGTAATGTTTTACTTCATCCTATAAGGTATTTTCGGGACTTTCGGGCCTTTAAGGGAACTCCCGAGCCATTTGTATTTTTATTCAATTTTAGATGAGGTCCTGCGTTCTAAGGGTCATATAATGATCCTTGATTAACTTCATATGAAGTTTATAGCTTATATAACTTGTTTAGCTTAAGGTCGGGCTTTAACGCACGTTTTTGACCTTAAGGAGTTTAGGTGCGTTTTTAACGCCTGAGTGTTTATATACTCTCTTAGGGTTTAATAATCCCCTAAATAATATATATTTACCATTATTTAATTATTTAAATGTTAGGGGTATTTCAAAACTATAGCCTAGTAGGTGATAAACTTCATCAGCTGAGAATGCTCAAAACTAATATTGAACATATACATATACATAAGCTTAGAAAAATAGACCAGAAGTCATAGCAGAAATCAGATAAAGGATGAAGTTTCCTCAAATCAGAAGAGAAGCATGTCAGAGCCGAAACCGAAGTTTGTCAAATTAGAGCAGAGAGACAAAAGCTGAGTAAACTGAACATAAGTTTAAACCAGAGCAAAGAAACCCACAGACAAGGAAGTTCAGAACAGAAGCTTAATCAAAACAAAGGTCGGACCCTAGACACCAGCTGACACATCAAAAGGGCAACACTATGGCCCAATGGATCTGAAGATCCCACACAGAAGCCGTAGAGACAGCTATGGACCCGTCGGTTACTAAACATCCAAGGGGCTCTAAGAGATAGAACAGAAGGGAACCCGAAGAACAAAACAGAAAGAATTCCTGCGCAGCATGCTACGGGACAGCCAAACCCGACTATCCAAGGCTCAGAAGCTAAACATCTAGGTCCCAAAATAGAAGCTTTGCAAAACAGAGCAGAAGCCTTTAATAGAACATATCAGAAGATAGAAGCTTATCAAACAGATCGGAACTCTTAACAAAACAGAAGTCGTAAAGCGACTAACACATACAAAAGTGAGACCGAAAATAGAAGCTCAAACGCTCTTTCAGAGCAAGACAGAGGTCGGAAACTTAACGAAGACTTTCAGAGCAAAATACTCATAATCATAAGCCCAAAACACATCAAAACATATAGCATTCAACAAGAGGAACACAACGCCGCGCATGGCGGTCAAAACGAGCTAAAACACAAAAGTTGTGCAAAAACAGACACGTGTCTGGACATGCGTCCGACCTTACATGTCCGGACTCACTCCGAGGACATACTTACACATGTCCGGACTTACGTCCGGGTCACAAGTCCGGACATAAGTCGATTTTTGAAAATAAGAGGCGTCCGGACATCTGTCCGGACAAAGTCCACAAAACAGTATACGCGCATCCGAACTTGTGTCCGGGCTTACATGTTCGGACACAAGTCAAACAGTAATCCCCGAATTCGTCCTCGCATCCCGTCCTGACTTACATGTGCGGACGGATGTCCGGACACGGCATAACTGACGCCCAGAACATGCGTCCGAGGCATCCGTTTGGACTTTCCGTTCGGACACGGCAAAATGTTCATAAAACAATGTCGAAACAGAGGGAAACCAGAGGGATCAAATCACCATTTAAACAGCATTGCTTTACATACCAAAATACTCAAAACGAACACAGAACCATGGGGCTTTAGCACATCGAAAACACAACTTGGAAACAGATCGGAAATAACGTAATCAGAGAGACAATTAAACATATACGAAAATGAAACGAATCAGAAATCCCCGTGGCCGAACACACACACATGAATCCGTCTACCACCTACCTCACATCCGACACAAAGCCATCTCTACGGACCCGACAACAAGCTCTACTCGAATCCCCACCCGAAATCACGAACTCTCGAACAATTTGGAAGACAACCGGAACCGGAATGAGGAGTGACGAAACCAAATGGAGATTGACAAAACAAACTCAGGATCTCCACGCTCAAGACCTGACAGACTCGAATTACCAACAGCAAAGCCAGAACTCCAAATTGATCATTTTGCAGAGAGGAGGAGAAGAAGAGGAGCAAAGAGAGGGAGGTCAGCAGAGCAACAGTTCGTGAAGTTAAACGGGAGAATGAACGAGAAAGGAAGTGAAGGACAGAGGAATAAAAATAGAAATTAAGAAAGGAAAGTTAGGAAATAGTAAAAGAGATATAATTCCTAACTCATTAAATAATGACAAACTAAAAGGAGATAGTTCTCCTTCCTTAAAGCTCAACATAATAATAATAATAATAATAATAATAATAATAATAATAATAATAATAATAATAATAATAATAATAATAATAATAAAATAATAATCGGAGAAGACACAAACTTATTAGGATAAGTTAGAAATAACATACAACTCCCTTTGCGAATTAGAAACGGAATAAAAAAAAAACTAGGGCATAACATAAATACTATATAAAATGCTCGTAAATTATAGTATAATACTCATAAACTATATATTATACTTGCAAACTAATATACTCATAAATTATACAATAGACGTATTTTAAATCAACAGTACTATTTGAATCATATCATTATTATTATAACTAAAATATACCAAGTTAACTAGAGAAATACGAGGATCATTAATAAAATTACAATTGGCCTATTTTAAAACACGTTGTTTATTAAAATGAGTTCTTTTTAGTAAATAAATTACTTGTTACCCACCTAATTTATGTATTCGTAAGATATTTAATATATTTGCAAACTATAATATATAATCGTAAGATATTTAGTGTACCTTAAACTATAATATATACTCTTAATCTATTTTATATGTTTGTAGATTATGATGTACCCATAAACTATATAATATATACTTGGAACCTTTATGATATACACATAAACTATATAATATATGTATTTTGAAATTTAGGGGTATTTCAAAACTGGACAAGAAATAAAAGCACCAAAGAGCAAAAAATAAATAAATGTGAAAAGGATGAAGAAAGGAGTAGGATAGAAAACTTAGATATCAAAACCTGGTTATGAGGTAACAATTTCTTAAGGTTAACAATGAAAATACCAAGATAGAACACATAGTAAAAAGAAGTTTCATCCTTTTTATAATTTTAGCAAACTACAACAATATGTAACAAAGGGTGCAACTTATATAAGATCAAAGGAGGCAACAAATAACTTGCCTCCAAAAGAAATGCAATGGAGACGAGCTCATTAGTCGCCTCTTTTAGTTAGATCAATGGAGGCAAGCTCTTTAGTCGCCTCTGTTGTATCAATGGAGGCGTTGTGTTTACTATACGATCATTGGATGCGACTTATAGGTTGCCTCCATTGATAAGTTCAATAGAGGCAAAACATTAGTTGCCTCGGTTATTCTTGTAAGCATACGTGGCCTCTCTTGTTAAATGAATACTTTACTTTCTTAACAATGTTTTATGTGGGGGGGGGGGGGGGAACACAAATGAGTGCTTTCTACCTCCCGCCAATTTACAAACGCACACTATGCGAGATTTGACCAAATGTTGCAGAAAATTCTCGTCGTTGCATCCTTACCACAACCCCTCTCTTTTGTCAGTGTCAAAGTGCTCTCGGAACCGCCGCTGCACTCCAGCTAGACTCATTTCCTTTGCTTCGCAAGTCAGAGGAGTAGAAACTCCCCCAAACGAGGGGGTTTCATGGGTATCTGACCACCCAAACCTTTTGACTTCTATGTTCTATGTAAAGGGCTTTTCCCAGATCACGGAAAAACGCCGGAAAGGCCCTGCATTGTCTCTGCCTGAGGGGTGCCTTGCGGGAACAGCCTTCTGTCGGCAAAACCAAGCTGCCTTGCTATGGAATTTAGAAGAGACGATACCCGGCAAACTGTGGGAGAATAGAGATCAAAATCTGAACTTTTGAGACCTTGAAAGGTACGTGTAGTTCTTACTCAACCAGAGAGCATAGTTCCTTATAAAATCCCCTTCTGCTTTTTTTTAGGTAAGAGAGTTTTGCTTGTTTTTTAAATGGTTATTTCTTTGTTTGAACTTTTTTCTTCTCTTTGTCAGATCATTAAAGTACCATCATCTTGTTAATTAATGGTGAAAAAGATAGTAAACTCTTAACTACCATGGTCTAAACAGGAATTAAAATTTTCAAAAGCATATTTTTCTGTGCATTTGTATCTGCTGAATTTTTGCAAAAAATGTGTAGCAGTCACAGTCATCTCAAGAAAATACACGATTTTTTGCTGAAAAGTTGTCCAATTTGCCTGCCTTATTTTCTCAGTTGCCAACTGTGATGCATTTCCAAGTTTGTGAAATTTTACTACCATTCATTTAGACTTCCTTGCTTATAATGACAGTGAGAAAGGTTTTACTTCTGGTTTGGATGTTGATGAAAACTTGTTCCTAAGTTGTATTCTGTAAGAGGTTTTTTTGTAGATGTTTTGGGAACTTGTTTGTGCTTATACTGGTGTTGTCTCGTATCTATAGTCCAAGAATGCCAAGCCCTCGTGGCTTGGTCGGTAGAGGGGTGGTATCCTCAAACCAATGGTCTTGGGTTCAAAACCTACCCCACTTATCAAAAGAATCTATAGTCCAAGAATTAGCAGTATTATGTAACTGCTGCTTCTAGTCTTGGGTTATTAAAGATACCAGACAGACAGATCTCTATCGAAATGTGTATTGACTTACTTCTTGGAACCTCTGGCTGCCGCTTAGAAGTGCAAATTGACAGCAATCTGCTTACTTATCAGACAAAATAAGATAGAGATTCCTTTTCTAGTATTATGTATTGAATTGTTATACTGTTAACTTAATTTGATTCTCGATCAGAAATGAAAAAAAAGTGTTTGAATCTGAGAGTATTTGTGCATTTCAAATCTGGGTTTCATCAGAAGATACTGAAGTTAATGCAGCGAGAGAAAAAACAGGTACCATTGATCAAACAGACAAAGATCCAAACTCAGAAACTCTTATTGGGGTCCTTGATATCTATGGTTTTGAAAGCTTTGAACATACAGGTACCATTGATCAAACAGAAATAATAAGTCATTAATTTAATCAGAGACTTTCATCACCAACGAAAAAGCTCCAGGTATTGCTCAATTGATTGTGATCCAAGAAGTATAGGCATATATATATATATATCAATATATTTATATACTGTAATACCCTATCGATCTTCTATTTTTAACTCAAATATACTACTTCTCACCAGATGCACACTCACACATATACTATTTTAGTAGATGATGCATGGGTCTGTGTGTCTGTGTAGGTTGCCTAGCTTGTCGGTGGTTCAGTGATGTCGGCGCAGCAGCATGCAAAGTTACCAAACCTTTGGTATGGTGTGTTTAATACCTTGCACTGTTCATTTTATTAATAATGATTGATTTAGAGACTTTTACTGCACAACTTTACACTCTGAAATTTCTCCATGGTTTTAGCTTTTAATTCTGAAATCTTTGTATACCAGAAAAGCAGATGCTCAATATAAATATATTCCTTTCCTCATTTGTAATTTGGCTTTTTCACTGTCATTATCTTGCTTCTGTTGTGCTTATGATGATGCTTAAATGATATTCTGAGAGTAAGAATGAAGGTTGTTGTTTTGGTTTGAAGAGTGATCATGATGGGATATGGCAGCTACAGAAGCTCATGCCTCAACTTGTGCTAGAGCTTGCTGGTGTGTGATGCTACTCCTGCTTGGTATGTTAGAAGCCTTTTATAATTTTGTTAACTTATCTGCAACAACGAAATGGTTCTCTCTGATAAAACTGAAAATTCTTGCACCTGTTAAAGGTAGTTAAACTGTCTCGAATATCATTCGAACTCTTTTTACAACTTTGAATGACTGAAATCTGAGCATCCAAGTGATCTATAAAGAGTGGTCTAAAAGCCCACTAAGGGTTCGCGGCCCATTTACATGTTTTAACCCATTTACCTTGTATTTCAGTCCATAGTTCAGTACTTTACTTCTATAAATAAGATCCTAGCGGTGTAATACAATACGATGGAATACAATGAACATTACATTTTATCTCCGTTAAGCTTTTATGGTATCAGAGCAATGCCTTCGCTCATTATTGCGAATCAGATCTGAGGCCTGAAGATCTCGCTTCTTCTTCTTCGATGGCGGATGATGGCAGCATCAACTCGTCACCAAATGAAAGCACACCTGGAATCAATGCAAACACAAATCAGCCACAAATACAAACCACCCCTAACTCTCACTCCATTCTATCAGTCGCAGCTAACATCATCAAACTCACACCAGAAAACTTCCGATTATGGAAGGGAATGATATTGCCCTTTCTTAGAGGAAACGATCTATACAAATATGTGGATGGATCGTTTCAATGCCCTAAGTCTCAACTAAATGGCTCTGCTAATCCAGCCTATTCGAAATGGATCCAACAAGATCATATCGTTTTATCTATCCTTTTTCTTTCTCTTACCCTTGAGATTGTTGCACAAGTTATAGATCTGGAATCCTCAGCTGAGGTGTGGAAGGAGCTTCATGATAGCTTTTCTGCTCAGACTGTGGCCAGATTTGGCCAGTTACATCAGAAACTAGCAAGTTTATCTAAGGCCTCCGATGAATCTATCACTAGCTATTTTAACAGAGCCAAAGAACTCATCTCCTCTCTAGCTGTCACTGGACATAAGGTCTCTAATCAAGAGTTCCAATCCTTTGTTCTACAAGGCTTACCTCAATCCTATATATGACTCCCTGGTTACAAATATCTCCACTAGATCTGATTTCTGCTCTCCACAACAGATCTACAATTACCTTCTGCCTCATGAAGAACGCCTTGTTCATTCCTCTAAAACAGTCCCTGATGGTGTTTGTTTAAATGCCACTACCACTACTACCAAAGCGAACTATCAGTCTAACAGAGGAAGAGGAAATTCAGGCAGATCTAATACAGGGAGAGGAGGGGGTACTTCTGGTCGAGGATCATATGGTAAAGGCTCTAAACCACCTCAGTTGTTTAATGGTCAACCTGACCATAGACCTGTTTGTCAGATCTGTGGGAAGAAAGGACATATTGCAGCCATGTGTTACCATCGCTATAATCACACTTATCAGCCCAATCCTCCTTCGAGCTTCTCAGTCAATGCTACAGGACATTCTGTCTCATCAGATTGGTTACCTGACACTGCAGCTACCAATCATTTCACTGGTGATTTCTCTCGTCTCAATCTAGGAGCTACTGATTATTCTAGCCCTGACAGTGTTATCCTAGGGGATGGATCACACCTTCAGATTACTCACCAGGGGTCTGGTTCTATTCACTCTCCTAATGGTGATTTCCTTCTACCAGATATCTATCACTCTCCTCACTTAAATAAACATTTAATTTCTGTGCGCCAATTTTGCCTGGATAATCAAGTTTTCTTTGAGTTTCACTCTACTTATTTTTTGTTGAAGGATCTAGCAACTCGCAAAACTCTCCTACAGGGACCAGTTAAGGGTGGAGTTTATGTTTTTCCCACATCCAACTCTGCTCTCAGTCACACTCAGTTTCTACCTGGAACTAAGGTTTCTTCTGAGGTTTGGCACCAACGTTTGGGCCATCCTTCCACTTTCATCACTAACAAAGTTTTGCACATTTTTGATTTACCTAGATCTGGTGTTTCTACTTTCTCTTTCTGTAATGCTTGTGCTCAGGGGAAACACCATGCCTTACCACACTACTCTAGAAGTTCTACTTCTAATTTTCCCTTTGAGTTTGTGTATATGGATGTATGGGGACCTGCTTATATAAAATCAGTGGATGGTTTTAAATATTTCTTGCTCATGGTTGATGACTACAGTAAATTTGTTTGGCTATTTCCTCTAATGGCTAAATCTGATGTTACTGCTGTGTTTCATTCCTTTGTTAAATTGGTGAAAAACTATTTTTCCACCACCATTAAAGAGATTCAGACAGATAATGGGGGAGAGTTTCTGGCTCTCAAACCCCTGGTTACACAGTTTGGTATCTTTCATCGTTTCTCCTGTCCCTATTCTCACCAACAACAAGGGGCTGTAGAGGTCAGAAACAGATACCTAGTGGATAAAGGCCTAGCTCTATTGGCACAGGCTTCCCTACCCTTTCAGTTCTCACTAGTACAAAAAAAGTCTATTTCGGCACCCCTATTTCGGCGGTTGTACCCCAACCGCCGAAATAGGGCCCCGAAAAATTCTCTGTGTTAAAAAAGACACCTATTTCGGCGGTTCCTAGCTAGGAACCGCCGAAATAGGGCCCCAAAAAATTCTCTGTGAAAAAAAAATCACCTATTTCGGCGGTTCCTAGCTAGGAACCGCCGAAATAGGGTCGTCCCGAAATACGCGCTTTCAATTTTTCACAATCCCGGTTTTTTTTTAGTCTATTTCGGCGGTTCCTAGCTAAGAACCGCCGAAATAGATGAAATTTTTTAAAAATCGCGCCTCTCTCCGCCTTTTTTTCTCACGTTTCCTCTCTCTCTCTTTATTTTCTTCATGTCTGCGCCTCCTCTCCCCCTCTATTCTCTTCTTGCATCTGCTTCTCTTCTTGCGTCTGCTCCTCTGCCTCCCCCCTTCATTCTCTTCTTGTTCTGCGCCTCCACTCCCCCTCTATTCTCTTCTTGCGTCTGCTCCTCTGCCTCCCCCCTTCATTCTCTTCTTGTTCTGCTCCTCCGAACCGGTAATTTACTCAAACTTAACATATTAATGCATACATGCTCTGTGTGTTTTCATTCTGTTGTTTATGTCTGCAAATATATTCATTCTCTTCACTATAGGTAATTTTGCAACTGGAGAACAAGGAAACATGCTCTGCGCCTCATGGTAATTCTACAACCAGAACTGGCGAAAAAGGAACATGCTCTGCGCCTACAATCTCTTTACTCATGGTAGCTTTGCAACTGGAGAACAAGGAACATGCTATGCGCGCCTCTCTTATCTGCGCCTCTGTAATTTTGCAATCGAAACTGGCGAAATGAACATCTTTGCGCCTCTAAAAATTTGCAACCTGAACTAGCGAGGTTGAAGACGGGGCTACAGTAACAATTTTTTTTAAAAAAATTACACCTATTTCGGCGGTTGTTAGCTAGGAACCGCCGAAATAGGTGTGTTTTTTTTGTTCTGAAAACAGGCCTATTTCGGCGGTTGTTCAACCGCCGAAATAGGTTCGCACACCTATTTCGGCGGCCTCCATTTCTGCGGTTCAGAACCGCCGAAATAGGCCCTGAACAACCGTAGAAATAGGCTGTTTTTCTACTAGTGTCTGGTCATTTGCTTTCAGGACTACAGCCTATCTGTCCAATCGTACCCCCACAAAAATACTAGCCTACAAAAGTCCTTATGAAACCCTCTTTCACAAATATCCAGACTACACTTCCCTCAGAGTTTTTGGCTCTTCCTGCTGGCCAAATCTAAGACCCCACAATGCCCACAAACTAGCCTACAGATCCAAGGAATGTATATTCCTTGGCTACTCCCCAAATCACACTGGCTACCTCTGTTACTGCCCCATAACAGCCAAATTCCTCATCAGTCGTGATGTCTTATTTAATGAGACACACTTTCCCTACAAAACCCTTGCCTCTACCTCTATTGGATCTTCTCCACCCACTACCCCCACCATTATTCCTGTTCTGGTTCCCCATGACAACTTTTCTACTTCTATTGCACCTACCTCACAAGCAGTCCTTTCCTTTCCCACTGTCCATTCCCCTACACCACCTCTGACAGATACCCCAACTCAGACAGATCCTCAATCTGTCCAACACCAACCTGCTATCACCTCTAGCCCTACACCTGCCCCTCCCTCCCCTCAGATGGTTACCAGGGCCCAACACAATATTCACAAGCCTAAAATTCGAACTGATTGTACTATTCCTTGGGCCCTTGCCACTCGGTTGTCTGACTGTCCTGATGAACCTACTTTTACACAAGCACAGAAATACTCTGAATGGAAAGAAGCTATTTCTAAAGAGTACAATGCTCTTATTTCCACTAGAACATGGGATTTGGTTCCTCCCACCAGAGACATGAATATTCTGGGAGTAAAATGGATATTGAAACAAAAAGATGTGCTGATGGTCAGATAGAAAGAAGAAAGGCCAGACTCGTTGCTCAGGGTTACAATCAACACTCAGGGATTGACTATATTGAAACTTACAGTCCTGTTGTCAAAGTAGTAAGTATCAGGCTTGTGTTATCTATTGCTGTATCCCTAAACTGGCCTCTACATCAGCTGGACATTCAAAACGCTTTTTTGAATGGGGAGATTGAGGAAAATGTTTATGTCAAGCAACCCCCTGGCTTTGTTAGTCAACGGTACCCTACCCATGTCTGCAAACTCAGAAAGGCCTTGTATGGGCTAAAGCAGTCTCCTAGGGCTTGGTATTCTACCTTAAGCTCTACTCTAGTTGATATTGGTTTTACTATGTCTACCAAGGATCCTTCTCTGTTTATCTTTAATCAGAACAAACAGACAGTTTATGTGCTAGTGTATGTCGATGACATTCTTATTACTGGCAACTCTCTTCAACTATTACAGGATCTAAAAACCTCTCTCTCTCGAGTGTTTCCTGTCAAAGATCTTGGATCTCTATCATATTTTCTGGGAGTCTCTGCTACCCGCTCTCATACTGGCCTACTGCTACAACAATCTACTTACATTCTCAACCTCCTTAAAGCCACCAAGATGGACAACTCAAAACCCATTTCTACCCCTCTTACCCCTAACCTAAATCTTGATGATCCCACTTCTCCTGACTATACTGATGTCACTCACTACCACAATATAGTGGGATCCTACAATACCTTGCTCTAACCCGCCCAGACATTCACTTTGCAGTTAATAAAATTTGTCAATATATGCATCATCCCAAACAAATACATTGGCAAGCAACAAAACGGATTTTGTGTTACCTCAACTCAACTCGCCATCTGGGTCTCTTCATTCCCGCATCTCCGTTGACCTCCATGACCATCTTCTCTGACGCAGACTGGGCGGGTTCACCAGTAGACTGTTGCTCCACCGCTGGATTTCTCATCTTCCTTGGCTCTCATTTGATCTCCTGGAGTTCAAAGAAACAGAAATCAGTGGCAAAATCCTCTACAGAAGCAGAATACAAAGTTATCGCTACCGCCACTGCTGAGTCTATTTGGATCTTACAACTTCTTCGCGAGTTAGGGTTCCCTTTACTCGACTCTCCTACCATCTACTGTGACAACGTAGCTGCCACTTACCTCACAAAGAACCCTTCTTTCCACAGTAGGATGAAGCACGTCGCCATTGATTACTTCTTCGTGCGAGAACGTGTTCGAAATGGTAGCTTCAAAGTTCTTCACATCCCCGCCGCGGAGCAGCTCGCTGATGCCCTAACCAAACCCTTATCCCCAAATTTGTTTCTGAATTTTCGGTCCTCGCTTCCGCTGACCTGCAGTTCGGACCGCGGGGGAATAAAAGCCCACTAAGGGTTCGCGGCCCATTTACATGTTTTAACCCATTTACCTTGTATTTCAGTCCATAGTTCAGTACTTTACTTCTATAAATAAGATCCTAGCGGTGTAATACAATACGATAGAATACAATGAACATTACATTTTCTCTCCGTTAAGCTTTTATGGTCAATATCTAACTGTTTTTTGAAGTATTCAATACATAGACATTGCGTTTGACTAAGTTTGCCTTTTTAATCATTCTCTACTGCATTATGAACGATGAAGGTTCTGAAACGAAACTTGGAGCAGCTCCAAAAGGATTCCAAGAGCCAAGTAAGCATTATTCTGCAAACCGTTAAACTGTAAACCTTGTAGTATCTAAGATTCTTCTTGGTCTGGTCATTAGATGGGAAATAGGCCTAGGACATTTGATCTCATGTATGTGGTTCATGGTTTCTAATAGAGTAATATTTAGTTGTTGAGTTTTAGTGCGTAATGGAGAGGATTTTACCACCCCCTTTGGTTGAATGTTAGTATGTATTCCCTTGACCTATAATCTGAGTATCTGAACCAAATCACTGTATCATATAGTCATTTCAAAATTTGATCAGCCTCTTAGCAGTTATGACTTCTAGCCCTGTTAAGGTAAAATTACCCATGTTTGGGGTTACATATCATGTCTAGTATGCTGTCCGAGGAGGTCATCAGGCAGGCACATTGATTCAGAAGGCGGGTCACTTTCATAACAGTGCATCTTATTTTATGAGTAGATTGTACTCTGCGAGACATCACTTCTGCTTTGCTCAAATGCTAATTAGTCATATTGTGTATTATTGCCACTGTTTTAAAATTTTTTATGTACTTTCAAATGTCCTTATGTGGTGTTTAAATATCCTTATGTGCGTACTTTTTTGCTGAAAGTCTCCTCATCCTCTCAGTTGCTAGTCGACTAGATACAATAGAGTTTACCTGTTTCTAATTATGTAAACTGGCGGCCACTTCCTACTAATCTAGGTACTTAAATGTATCCATACTTCATCTGAATTCCTTTTTATACTTAGTTAATTAGTTATATGCTCCCTGTTATAAAACCGCATTTATCCTTCTGCATATGAATTCCTTTTCTATACTTAGTTAATTAGTTGTATGCTCCCTGTTATAAAACCGCACTGGTTTCCGATTCAATCTAATTATTAACCTACCAGTAGTCATTCTCGGTTGATGACTAGGAAAGCCTTACACTGAAACATGTTAGGGCTTGAGAATTAAATATCTTGTCTATATTCGTATTACACTCTGTGATAGGTATGTTGTCTTTTCAGTATATGATACTTCTTGTTGAATTGACCAGAAAGGGAAATGCACTACTTTTTGTCTTCTTATGTAACAACACGGCCGAGGTACATGAATCTGCTGGACTGACGTTTAGCACTCATTACAAGGTGAATAATGTTGTAATCATTTTTGACATTCTAGTTTCAACCCTCCTGTTTATGTGTGTTGGATCATTTTTTTGTCTTTGAAGAGTTTGATCTTTAGGTGATTCTATTTATTATATGATTGTTGGAATGCAAGCTATTGATGATGAGACCTCAGATACTGCCCTTGATGGCCTGAAACAAATATTGAGGTTAGATGCCTTCAAATTGGGAATAACTAGATGTTGAATGTTTTATAGAGGTTTTTCTACATGGAGCCAAAACATTGACTTATGGTTTTGACGTTGATAGAATACGGTGGATGGAGATTTTGCAGGTATATCACTTCATGTTTTGAATACCATTTCTTTCTTGTTGGTAATACTCACAAATGCTGATCAACAGAGTCACTCTTGCCGATCAATCAACTTTTGATGCAAAAGTAGTTAGGTTTGACCAAGATAAAGATGTTGCGGTGTTGCGCATTAATGCTCCCAAAGACAAACTGAGACCAATCCCTATTTGCTCTGCAGACTTGCTAGTTGGCCAAAAAGTGTATGCTATTGGGAATCCTGTAAGTGGGGACTCTAATGCAGAAGAGCTTCTGTATAGCTTAAGGTCATATAACCTGTATATCCTCACCAGTATAGTTAATCTGGCAAGTCCTTAACTTTTATGTTCCGTGTGTTTAAGGGTTGATGCATGATGATGCTTCCTTTTTGTGTTTAGCGGTTTCCTGTAAGATCAATTGCTTGGAGGGTGATGGCACTGACATGCTTGTTTGGCCGAAATCACAAATATCTGTGGGCACTTCGTAATTTTGAGAGTTGCTATTGATTGTTGAAACTATGTTCTTACGTTATTCTGCAAGTTAAGAGACTTCCCCTTACTTCCATGACTCATTTATTCTGGGACAAGTCCTAAGTAACTTCATAGCTTCATGGTTTATGAAATTGTTTCTGAGCTAATATGTTATAGATGCAGTTTGCTTGAGCTGTATTATATTAGTAACTTTTGCTGTACACATTTATATCAACATCAGCAGCAAGTTTCTTTGCTTGTACTTTCTTGTTCAGCAAATGCTTACAAATAACAAGTAATTATTTTTGTATACTTCAGCCGTGCACTAACTGGTAGGTGCTTCGTCTGCTGCTTTACCCAACTACTTGAGCATTTGCCAATGTTTCATGTTTTTTAATTAACCTCAAGGCGTTGCAAGCATACTGGAGGAGCTTCTATGGATTGTAGAAGTCACAACAAGTAAGATGTCAATCCAAAATTCAATGTCGAAGATTCTTCATGAAAATACTGCCTATTTATCTGGAGTGGGTGATGTTGTATTGAATCTTGCATTTAGGTCCGATCTTCTTGTACTGAAGACAATAAAGCAGTCTATTGAGATGAGAAATAGTGTGTGCCATAGTGCAACAATTCATGCTAATGCCATTATGCATGCTGGTACAACGTTGATATGTTTCTTAGATAGAATCTGGTAACAGTAGAGCTAACTTGCCATCTCTACGGTTTACTTTTATCACAATTGGAGTTTCTGTTATTTTAACTCGCCTAGACATTTTTCTTTCTAACATTTATGTATGAATTTATTTTTTTTTAAATAAAATATCAATCGAGGCAATTAAAATTGCCTCTGTTGCCCTACTACTGAGGCGAGTTTTTATGACTCGCCTCCATTGCTCTGATTCCTACTTAGACAAGGGGGCGAGTTTTACTACTTGCCTCCGTTGCTCTGCTTCCTACAAAGATAAGAGAGGCGAGTTTTGTGACCTGCCCCCGTTGCTCTGCTTCCTACATAGACAAGGGAGGCGAGTTTTGTGACTTGCCTCCGTTGCTCCGCTTCCTACATAGACGAGGGGGGTGAGTTTTAACCACTTGCCTCGTTTGTTGAAGATCAAAGGAGGCGACTAACACTGGTTGCCTCCGTTGCTTATGCTTTATTGTTAGCCTCACATAGCTCAATGGAGGCAAGATACACTTGTTGCTTCAGTAGTTTAAGAGCAACAGAAGCGAGTTGAAGCTTGCCTCGGTTGTTTAAGATCAATGGAGGCGAGAAAAGTTACCTCTGTAGGTCAAAACAACAAAGGCAAACGTTTGATCGCCTCCATAATCTACTGTGGCGACCCTTTGGAGGCAACATAGAGGCAATCGTTTTGTTGCCTCTAATTATCTACAGAGACAATTTTTTGATTTACAGAGGCAAGAAAAGTTACCTCCATAGATCTTATATGTAGTAGTATGTTTTATTTATGAAAAATAGTTAAATTTTCTATTTAAATATAGAATCACATATATAACGATTTCCTTTCACATAATGATACGGTCAAAAAAAATTTGTCCCCCTAAACTTAATTCCTCCACTTCAAACAACCATTAGGTCCACATTTCAACGGATGAGAATACCTCCATGTACGCCCACGGTTTTCATAGTATGTAGCTCGGTTTCCCCATGGTAGATGCACGCTTGGTTGTACGAGATGAACCTTGAAACTACAGCTAATATGAATGTGGTTCATATTCTTTGATCGAAGTTCATGAGAGAGTGCAAGATGGTTGCACTTGGTCTCTCTTCGAGATTTCAAAAGAATCGAAGCTAAAGAAATAAAAAATGAAACAAAAATTAACTTTTTCCTATCAGTATTACTATGGTATTGAGAAAACCACACCTTTTTTATGTATTAGATTAGTTAAATAGAGCCACAACCCTAAGAGAAACAAAACAGAAGATGTAGGGGAGTAACCTAAACAGGGTAAGAACTAACCAAGGCAACCACTAAACATAACCAATTTCTCATGAGGAGTTGCAAAGTAACATCAAGCCAGCTAGAGTTTATCATCCTCGAGACAAGCAGAGAACTAGAAAAATCATACTTCAGTAGAGGGAACAAGACATTATGAAACAGAATCAACTAAAACAAAACTAAATTAGAGAACAAAAGCGGAATACATAAAAGAGCCAGACATGGATCAAACCGAAAAGAGCCAAGCACAAAACAGACTAACTGAATCCCTGAAGGAGAGGACCTACAGACGGTGACAAAAGGTGAGGGACCAAGACTTTCCACCATGAAGAGGACGAAAAACATAGTCAAGATAGGGTGGCCTGGCCAATCGAGTTACATGGGTCAGCCTCCTCAAGCTCTTCATGGACTGATAGCTCAACTACCAGATTCGGGATTTGTTTACCCATTTTAGAGCACGGTTCTCCTCCATCAGGTGAGTGTCTTGCAAGACAATGCTTTCTTGCAATAGTAAACATTGGGGGCTCTTCCATCTTTGGTTCGAAGGAGAAACCATTAGAGATTAGGGGGCTCTTGAGTTGCGAAGGGCGCTTACTAGGGCCCAGGTTTGAGGAACTAGCAACAAAGTTACTAGAAGGGCCCATAACCTCAATCTAACCTGTTTCAGATGCTGATAAATGGGGAATTTATCTACGTTTATATGTTTTATTGTTTATTAATTTAAGCTTTAGTGTTACGTAGTTCCCCACTTAAGTGCTTAATTATACTAATGTTTAATATTATTCCTCACATGTGGTTTTACACTTAAACATGTAAAAATAATGAAGAAAAAAGGTCTAGGAACACATGCATGTCTCAAGCTTAACGATCAAACCGGGACCGAATGAGAGTAAAAACAGCCTTTCTGATGCATTTTAGGGTGTATCCGAACATGTGTCTGAACATACATATCCGGACTGTAACATACTGCCTTAGCAACTTCAAATTGAACTAATGCAAAGGGATGATTAGTATCAAAAGAAACTCGAGGAAATGGTTGTGTCCATAGAGGAATTAAAGGGGAGAGACTTCTCAGGAGTTATGAATGAAAGAAGGAAGAGAATGAATCCCGGGAGACGATTATCACAGAACAAGAGGACTCCATCTACACGAGCCTCTACGACTTCTTTGAAAAAAATAAGAAAAGCAAAACTTCCACCGCACTTTGTGGCAACCGCAGTAGAAAAATACAACAGGACCGCGGACCTTGCTCAGCATATAAAAAATTAATGTTCGCCATGAATACATAAGGGATAGGATCAATGGCCCTTTGCAACTTGTTCCCCGATACGCTTACTAAGCGGGCTCTCAGCTGGATTTCTACCCGATCATCGCAATCCATTACAAGTTTCAAGCAGCTAACCGAAGAGTTTCAGCAGTATTTCGCTGCTAGTAAAAAGGTGAAAAAAGAAACCATTGAACTAATGGATATCAAGCAACAAAAAGGGGAAACAGTAAAAGAATACAGTGAGAGGTTTCATAGATATGTTGCCGAAATTGAGAAGTAGAGGAGAAAATCCTCATTAAGACCTTTGGTAATTGGCTGGCTAACCCAAGACTCGTGGGGAGAATCGTCACCAAAGCCCCAAAGACTCACGGGGAACTCTCGGACATGCCGCATGAATTCTTGAAGTCGAAGGTGGTAGAAAATAAGATTAAAGAGCTAGCGGCCAGTTACAAGAACACTGTTCCAACTTGCAAAAAGTCTGGAGGCGGAAATTACTATGAAGGAGGAAGTTATTCAGGTGGGGGAACAACATCTAGAGGTGGGGGAACAACGTCTGGAGGTGGGGGGATCAAGGTACAAACCTTATGTCAAAAATTAGTTAATCTCTAATCCTGCATACCTTGGAAATAAGGTGATTCAAATTAATTTCGGGTGATATTCCGTGGTAAACAAGGGAGGCCTTCTCCCACCACCAAGGAAGCCATTGCCGGGAGAAGACGCAGTGGCATTCTGCGAATATCGTGGACACTATTATCACTGAACAACCAACTGCGCTATGTCAAAAGAGCTTAACAAATTGACAAAATGAAGACAAAGGGAAAGTAATTCTCCTCCTTCACTGACACTAAGCTTACTCCTGATGTCGTTGCTACTATCTCAATGTAAAAAAAAACAGGATTTAGCCTCCGATGTTTTCAGACTAAACATTAAAAAATCCGATTACTATAGAGACACTACAAGAAAAAAATAAATATAGTGTCTGAATTTAGCGTCCGATTACAAGGTCAACATTTCTCGCACATTGTCGCCACATTGATTGTTAGTTTTTGCTAAAGCGAATTAGACCCTAGCGCTGGTGCACCTTCTTTGGTGGCACCATTTTTGTATTCTCCTACTTTTGTCTTTATGTGAAATTTTAAAATATCGTAGTTTATTATATATAAGTTCAAATAACATAAACTTTATACCATTGTTCATCATAATTCGAGCTCTTCGAAATAAGACCCGACATGAATATGTTTTGATAAATTTAGAATTTTATATTTTGTGTATGTACATATTGTAGGATCGGACGGCTGACTCAAACCAACTCAAGGTGTTAGTCTACGAGATGGTTTGACTCAATTGGATTTTGTATGTGAGAACACTTGAAACGCAGAAGAATTTGTCGAATTAATTGAACTAAGTGCGCGGAAGAGTTAGTGAAGCTAAATGGGTTAACACTCGAAAGGTAGAAAGACTCTGTGGAACTCAGCAAGATACACAAAATAAGCTATTTTATTTTCTGGCCAAAACAAAATAACTTACAATGCCCACTCAGTAGAAAAGATCTACTTCGCGGTTTTTCACTCACTCACCCAATACACTTTCTGATCAGCTCAATGGTAAGTGTAGTAAAACTAGGATCTTCCTAGAAAGAGTCTATCTAGATGCACTAACTAATTTGGTACGAATTCTCTCTCTGAATTACAATGGCAATTCTCTCTCTAATCTCTGGAATATTTCTCTCTTAAAGCGTGAAAGAAAACTAGCTATTACAAGACTATTTATATCGGTTCTAACAGCAACGGCTCGAAAGAGTCAGTTCCGAAATTGTAGGAACTAACTTAATGGAAAACGTCTTCAGGTATTTCTAGTTGGACTTGGGCCGCAAACTTCGGATACGACTGGGGTAGTGATATGACCGTTGGAGCATTGAAGTGTTGACGAATTCGTTCCTTAATATTCGCAACGGCATGAAAGGGTCTGTGGTGCTTCTTCAGTTGCGCAGACTCTTTTGTAGTTTGGCGTGAAACTCGTTCTTTGTGTTTTGTCGAGGATGGGTGACTCCGTCGAGGTGATTGACTATCTCTGCAACACTTTTATGTCTCAACAGTTTCCCCCTTGTTGCTGATGATAGCAAACCTTCGTGAATCCCGATTGAGTCAATCATGAAAAGACAGAAACACAAAGAACTAGGGGAACCGACCCTGTCAAAGTTCCCCCTTAATAGCAGCATTAAAAGATTAGAGTCCAGAGACTCCATTGTGGTTCCCTCTTAATCGCTGAGAGACTCCAGGCATATAATAACATAGCAGATAATAAGTAGGCATTTAACCGGCATAATAGAGTAGGCAGTTAATCACTAATCCACATAGTCCAGCAGCAAGAATTCAGAAACAGTCCAAAAACAACAGAATTGCCTGTACACCAGACGAGATTCACCGCTTCCCCCTTTTTCTTTCATCAGAGGGAAGCCCGATCAGTCACAAGGAGTCAGTCACAATATTCACGAATAAACCAAAAATAGTGTTTAGAACTTTAAAACAACCCAAGTTCTAACACCACACATTATAGGCTAGGGTTCGGGGATGGGGTTTATCGCCGCTTGAATATCAAGGAGGTTGTCTTGTATTGCCGACACATCCGTATCAATTCCAGTGAGTCTCTCCAGCATCCTAGAGTTGCTCAGAGTTAGCTCTGCCGCTTTTGAGAGAAGTCGCTCGACCTTCTCCAGAATTTGAAGAAGAGTGTCTTGAGGGACTGTCTCTTGGGAAGTCGAAGGACCAGCCGTTGTCGGAGTTAACGGTGGAGGCAGCAGCTTGGATTTGTCGATTGAAGTGAGCCGGTTCAAATATCAGAGGTTGATGGTGTCTGCTTCCTCGATGAACTCTGGCGTGGATTTCGTTAGAGGTACCTGAAAGAATTTGAATATTCGAGGGAGCCAGAACACGTAACCTAGGGAGTGCTTTGGAGTATCGACAGACTGGGCCAGATGATGGAGAATTAAGTGGGCAAAATTGAGAGGGTGACGGTTGAGAATGCAGTACATAATGGTTTGATCTAAACAGTTGACCATTTGATTTCCCTCCTTTCTTGGAACAATGTTTTTGATGACAAGGATATGGAGAAGGTGGTGGAGTATCGAAAGATCACCTCGGGGGATCGGGGAGCCCACTTTTTTTTTGAAGAGAAAAAGCGGTAGATTTTGTTGTGTGGAACCCCAGGAATTTCAGGAAGGACTCCTTTTTCATAGAATTGTAGACCTTTATGAGGGACTCCTAGAACTTTTGACAGTTTCTCAAGATCAAAAAAGATGGAAGTGGAATTTACGAAGGACTGTGCCGCACCATTTCGAATGACAAGGTTTTGGTAAAAGTCGAGAGACTCTTGCGGATACCATTCTCAAACTTCAGAAAATAAATGTGTCCACCCCTGAATCTCTAACATTTTGACCAACTCTCCGAGATTAGTAGACAAAGCCCAAGAAAAATCAAGAAATTTACCCTTTACAATGTTTCGATCTGCAGTAGGATCAGAAAGCATGTAGCGTTGTGTGAAGGGGTCTATCTTTGCACTACGTCGCTGCGGCTTGGGTGGCTTCTGGATTCTTGTTGAAGTGGCACTGGTAGAGGTGTCATGACTGTTTGCGGGGAGTTCTTGGACCAGGGAAGACTCACCAGAAGCAAAGGAGGCTGGTTAGGTCTTTACAAATGAACGTAGGACTCGTTTGGCTGTGGTTCGGGTGGCTGGTGCTTTTCTTTTTCGGTTTTTAGGCTTAGGAGATGGAGGAGGTGTTGGTGTTGCAGATTTTTCATTTGATTGTTGTGGGGTGGGTGTTGGAGATTTTTTGGGTTGAGGTGGTGGTGGTTGATGGTTGGGTTCGTCGGGTTTAGGGTTTGGTGGTTGATGTGGTGGGGACGGCGGTTTGGTTGGGGGATGTATGACTTGGATTGGGGTGATCTCTTCAATATCAGTTTCAAGAATCTCAGTCCTGGCGGCAGATGGAGGTGTGGGTTGTGGGGAGGTGTTGTGGGTGGAATGTGGCGGTGTAGCAGAGTTTGTGGGAGAGAGAGTGGCGGTGGTTTTTGTGGGCGAATGAGTGGTGGCGGTGTCTGTGGGTGGATTGGGGGTTGCCATAGACTAAAGGTAGGCTTGAAGGCGAAGCGGATCTTGGAAAATGTCAGCTGGGATGTTGATGCCATTGAAGTTAATTCCCGCCATTGTTAGGAGGCTTTAGAGTGGAGTGAGAAGAGAGCGTGGGTGAAAGAGGCTTGGGAGTGATGTAGGCTAGATATAGGCTAAAGGCGTTGGCGGAAGATGCAGAGTTTGTTGTTGCGTGTGTTAGGCAAGAAAGAATCGGGTGTGCGAGATCAAGGGCGAGGATTTTGCGAAACGGGTGTGGATTGGTGACGTGTGTGTGTAGCGATAGATACATAGAGTTATTCAAGCAAAACACAGTTCACAAATTCATTCACAAACAAGGACAGACTCAGTGAGACATAAGGACATACTTGCTGACGATTGCAGTAGGAGCAAGGAGATGCGACCGTCTAGGTGGACGGAGTCAATCCAATTGCGGATCGAAGTGCTTCAAATCTCGCTATAGACAGAGGTTTAGTGAAGATATCTACAAGTTGATCTTCTGTGGGAACAAAGTCAAGTTGAATTAACTTTTTCTCGACACAGTCCTTTAAGAAATGAAACCGAATTCGATATGTTTGGTTCTGGAGTGTTGGACTGGATTTTCGGAAATTATGATTGTGCTTTTGTTATCACAGAAGATTGGAATTTGTTCTTGGGTAACATGATAGTCTAGGAGTTGTTGTTTCATCCAAAGAAGTTGGGAGCAACAGGCTGCAGCAGAAACATACTCTGCCTCAGCTGTGGAGAGTGCGACAGTTTTTTTGGAGGACCATGAAACTAGACACAGTCCTAGGAATTGTGCATTGCCTGAAGTACTCTTTCGATCTTGGAGTGAACCAGCCCAATGAGTCACTATAACCAGATAAAGTAAAAGTAGGAGATTGAGGATACCATAGATAGAGTGTACTTGTACCTTTGAGGTATCGAAAGATGCGTTTGACTGCTTTAAGGTGAGACTGCTTTGGTGCTGCCCAAAAGCGAGCACAAAGACAGACTGCGTGAAGAATGTCGGGACGACCAGCAGTCAAATAGAGGAGGGACCCTATCATTCCTCTATACTCTATGGCATTGACACCGACTCCATCGTCATCAAGATGAAGTTTAGTTGATGTGCAGCTGGGGGTTGACATGCTCTTGACATTTGTGAGATTGTACTTATCAAGGAGTTCCTTGATGTATTTTTGTTGATGGATTTTGATCCCTTCCATTTCCTGTTGAACTTGAAGTCCTAAGAAGAATTTTAACTCACCTAACTCATTCATGGAGAACTCTTTCTTCATAAGGTTAGCAAAATATTCACAGAGGGTGTTACTTGTAGAACCGTAGATAATATCATCAACATAGATCTGCACTAGAAGTGAATCATGAGATGAGTGAAGAATGAAAAATGTTTTGTCTACGTTACCTCTAGTGAAACCATTTTGCAAGAGATATGTAGAGAGTCTTTCATACCATGCTTGCGGAGCCTGTTTAAGTCCGTAAAGGGCTTTACAAAGTTCATAGACGTAGTGGGGATGGACGGAGTCTGTGAAACCCGGTGGTTGCTCGGCGTAGACTTCTCTGCCGATGTAGCCATGAAGGAAGGCCGTCTTGACGTCCATTTGATATAATGTAAAACCTTTGAATGTAGTAAACGCAATTAACATGCGAATATCTTCAAGACGTGCAACGGGGGCGAAGGTTTCATCATAGTCAACCCTTCTTCTTGATTATAGCCTTGAACAACCAAACAGGCTTTATTCCTGAAGACTTGTCCTGCATCATCAAGTTTGTTACGAAATACCCAACGAGTGCCAGTGGTTTGTTGATGTGAGGGTTGAGGGACTAATTCCCAGACAGCATGTCTTTGTAGAGAATTAAGTTCCTCCTGCATGGCAGTGACCCAGTCACTATCTAATAGAGCTTCTTTTATATTCCGCGGTTCAGTGCTTGAGAGAAAAGCACCAAAGGCACATAGGTTTTGCATAGATTGAAAACGTGTTTGAACACCTGAATGAGGGTCTGAAATAATGTTTTCAGGAGGGTGAGCTGATTTTTGTTGGAACTGGCGATGTGAAGCAGGAGGGGAGTTTCTTTGTCGGTGGAGTCAAAGTCCAAAATTTCAGGATGGAGTGTGTCAGAGTTATTGTCAGTGTCTGTGGAATCTGAGGAATGGCTTTTCTTTCCTGGGGAGTCGTCAAGGGGAGTAGACTGGGAATCTTGGATTTTGATTATGGGTACGGTGATGAAGTGTGGATCAGTAAGAAAGTCGTCTGGAGCAAAGTCAAGTTGATCAGAAGATGAGCCAACATTGTTAGACTCATCAAACTTGACATGGGGGCTTTCTTCTAAACATTGAGTTCTCAGATTGATAACACGATAGGCTTTGCTTTTAGAAGAATAACCAAGAAATATGCCTTCATCACTCTTGGGAGAGAACTTACCCAAGGTATCCTTACCATTATTATGTATATAGCACTTACACCCGAAACGCCTGAGATGAATAAGATTTGGTTTGCGTTGACGGAGGAGTTCGTAAGGAGTCTTGTGAAGAAAAGGGTGGATCAAGGCGCGATTTAGCACATAGCAAGCTGTATTAACAGCCTCTGCCCAGTATGATGGAGCTAGTTGACTATCAATAAGCATGGTACGCGCCATCTCGACCAAGGTCCTATTTTTCCGTTCGACGACTCCGTTCTGCTCTGGAGTTCTTACGGATGAAACTTGATGATCGACTCCGTTATCCCTGCAAAACTCATCAAACGACTTGTTGCAAAATTCAGTGCCCTGGTTTGTTCTCATGGTTTTTAACGTAAATGAGAATTTGTTGATAAGTACTTTATGGAGTTTGACAAACTCCGTAAAGGTTTCATCCTTAGCAGACAGAAAGATTACCCAAGTCCATCTAGAATAATCATCAACTATGACCAGAATATACCTCTTACCACTTCTACTTTGAGTACGCATGGGGCCAACAAGATCCATGTGGAGCAATTCTAACGGAGAGCTAGTGGAGAGAGTTGACTTACTTTTGAAGGACGACCGGGTGTGTTTACCTTTTATGCACAATTCAAGACGGAGTCTGTGTCAAAGTTTGTATCGGGTAAACTAATCACCAAATCCTTACCCTTAAGCTTATTCAGCAGCCGATGATTTGCGTGACCAAGTCTTGAGTGCCACAACAGTGAATTTTTGGAATGCACATTTAGATAGACTTGATCATCTGGATTGATTGAGTTTAAGCACATTTTGTAGAGATTTCCTTCTCTGCGTCCAATAGCTTTTAAAGAACCTGTACGCTCATAAAAAACCTTACAATCTGAAGAAGAGAAAAGTACCAAATTGAATCTATCACAAATTTGAGAAATGCTTAACAAACTGTGTTGAAGTCCAGTGACCAGATGGACTCCATCAACTTTAAATCTAGAGGGGTTACCTACAGAGCCAACTCCTACGATTTCACCTTGGTTGTTGTTTCCAAAAGTAACCTTACCTCCTTTGTAGGATGAAAGCGAATTGTATTGATTTGGATCTCCATTCATATGATGAGAGCATCCACTATCTAAGTACCAGCAGTCTTCATTCGCCTTCACCTACAAATATAAGATCATTTGTTAGTCTTGGGAACCTAGATGTACTTGGGTTCCCTTTTCGAGCCAGATTTTTTTAACTCTTCTCTAGCTTCAAGAATTAGTCTGACTCGTTTGAGATTAAACGAAAGATCTTTATTTAATTTATCACAAGTACTGTCCCTATGTCCAAGGCTCCCGTAGTAACCACAAATCTTAGTAGGAGGGAGATTAACGTATTTTTACTGTCCTTTCCACCAAGAATCAAAATTTTCTTTCTGTTGTTGTCGCTTGGCCATGTTGTTGGATTTGGACATATTTTTTTGGATGTCGAATTTACCCTTATGCCACTTGGGCTTGGATTGAGTGGATCCAACTCCAGATCGCAGATTGACGATCTCTTTAGAGAGTTGTTCTACCTTTTTGCGAAGATCATCACGATCTCGACTGACTTCCTTGATTTTGGAGTTAGCCCACTCAGGTAATTCGGTGGAAGTAACTTGTTTGATGAAATTGACTGGTTTGAGAGAGAGTGCATGCTCTTTTTCTTTCAGTTTTTGAGTGAGATGTTTAACAGAGGAGTTTAAAGATATGACTTTGGATTCTGAAGTATTTAATTCATTTTGAAGAGAACATCATTTGTCGGTAAAGATAGTGAGATCACGCTTGAGAGAGTCAATCAGAGTGAGTGACTCTTCTTGCTTGCTTTGGTTGGATTGACTAAGACTCTTGGTGTCGTCGAGTTCCTTTTGAAGGGAATCAACACGGCGCCGTGAGTCCTGTAAGTCCAACCTAAGCGAGCAAGAGATAGTCTTGTGTTCCTCAGCTTCATCTCTCAAAGCGTACATGAGACCCTTTGAGATCTGAGTTCCTCAGTTAATTCAGAAATTTTGCTGGTGAGACTAGCTTTAAGGGAGTTAGTCTCAAAGACAGTTTTAGCAATTAAAGTCATAAAGCCCATAGGAGATATACGATAAAGATCTGTCTCAAGATGAGAGCGGGTTACCTCATTGTTGGGGATCATGGACTCAGTTGGATCATGTGCCATGAGGCATACTAGACCGCTTGACTCTGTGTCTTGATCATCAGAGTCTGAGTCACCCCAACCGACGGCTGCCATCAGTGACCTCCCTTGGGATTTTCCATACTGGTTTTTGAGTAATGGGCAGTCCTTCTTGAAATGACCAGGTTTGTTACAGTTAAAACAGGTGACAAAGTTGAAGGCTTGCTTGGAGGTATTTAAGAACGACCGACTCTGTCGATTTGGTTGGTTACGCATGAATTTTTGGAAGTTCTTTACTATGAAGACAAAATCTTCCATAGTCTCAGCCTCACTTTCTTTAACAATAATATCCACCAACTCGGCCTTAGCTTGTCTGATTTGAGTATCAACGACATAGGCTCCTTCTTGAGTGTACTGAGTCGAATTAACCTGCAAGGATTGGTCACTCAAAGTAGTAATTTTACTGGAAAAAGAAGAAGATGTATTACCACACTTCTTTTGAAAGTTCTTCTTGTACTTATCTACAGATTGTAGATAGGAACCCAAGTATTGGCAGCTCCATTTGGCTAAGTCCTTGCATGCTTTGGTGGAGATTACCGTCTCTGCCCACTCTTCTCTGAGACTGTCAAGCAGCTTGTGCAAGACACTCTCTCTATCCGGTAAAATGTTCACTTCATGCATAGTAGTTGTTAGTAAATAAAAACGATCAAGCACTTCTTCCAGAGACTCACCTCGTTTTTACAGAAAATTCTCATAGTCCATTCGAAGTTCTTGAGCTTTGCATTTCTTGAGTTCAGTGACTTCTTCGTGGGTAGCTTGAAGGAGAGTCCATATCTCGTTTGCAGACTTGCAGTGATTGACTCTTCTTTGTTCTGGAATGGACAGGCAAGTGTAGATTGTGCGGGATGCTTGTCGATTTAGCTCATACCTTTTGCGATCTGCAGCAGTCCATGTGGATCGATCTGGATTGACTGCGAGATCTCCTCCAGTGACTATCTCCCATAGTTCAGAGTTGATTGACTCAATGTGTTGCTCGATCTCATTTTTCCAATGATCGTAGTTTGTGGAGGTGAGTCTAGGATGCTCGAAGTGCATTTTGTTGTTTGTGAAGAAGCACCACGGACTCTTTCATGCCGTTGTGAATATTAAGGAACGAATTCGTCAAAACTCCAACGGTCATATCACTACCCCAGTCGTATCCGAAGTTTACGGCCCAAGTCCGACTAGAAATACCTGAAGACGTTTTCCACTAAGTTAGTTCGGATAATTTCGGAACTAACTCTTTTGAGTCGTTGCTCTTAGAACCGGTGTAAATAGTCTTGTAATAGCTAGTTTTCTTTTACACTTTCAGAGAAATATTCCAAGATTAGAGAGAGAATTGCCATTGTAATTCAGAGAGAGAATTCGTACCAAATTAGTTAGTGCATCTAGATAGACTCTTTCTAGAAAGATCCTAGTTTTACTACACTTACCATTGAGCTGATCAGAAAGTGTATTGGGTGAGTGAGTGAAAACCGCGAAGTAGATCTTTTCTACAGAATGGGCATTGTAAGTTATTTTGTTTTGGCTAGAAAATAAAATACCTTATTTTGTGTATCTTGCTGAGTTCCACAGAGTCTTTCTACCTTTCGAGTGTTAACCCATTTAGCTTCACTAAGTCTTCCGCGCACTTAGTTCGATCAATTCGACTAAGTGCTTATACGTTTCAAGTGTTCTCACATACTAAGTCCAATTGAGTCAAACCATCTCATAAACTAACACATTGAGTTGGTTTGAGTCAGCCGTCCGATCTTACAAGTGATATCAGAGTCGAAGGTTCGGCCTGGGGCTATCGTGGAAACTCTGGGTGAGCCACAGTGGTGGAAGTCAAGATGTTGACGTGCAAAGTGACGATAGTTGAGATCGATAGGGGGAGAGGAGTTCACACATGAGGGGGAGAATGTTAATGCATTGCACATGTGAGCTGTAGAAAACCACATCGGAAAAAAAAACCTTGAGTACTTAATAATTAAGAGGGCTACTCCACCTATTGTCAATTGGTTTAAGGATGGAATCCTGCTTGGTTATTGAGCCTCATTGAGCTTCCTAGATATATGGGCTTTTACGTGCATCTGTCGATCTCATGCTTACATAGACCCATCACCACCTCTCTGATACGTGATGCGCTATGTATATCCTATGATATCTGATACTCCCTCCGTCTCAGTCAAAGTGTCCAATTTACTATTTAGACGTGTCGTTTGATTTAATTATTTAACATGTAAGATAATATATTTTTATAAATCTATATTTTACAATGGAATCCTTATGTGAAAAACTATATATTATACAACTTAATTTTTAAAAATTTTATCTTATATGTTTAATATTGAAGTAGAAAAACATGCCAAAAAATAAACTGGACATTTTAACTGGGATAAAAACCCTATGTATCATCTTTTGTACAAACACTTCTCATTATTTTATATTATTATCTTTTAACTTTTAAAAAATTATCGATTGCTAATCCAGTTAACCCTACAAAAGTTCAAACCCTGCGCACCACTTGCTAAACCGAACGTATATGGTAGACGAGACACTGTTGACATAAGTTTCACAAATTCTTTTGTTGAAATCCAAACCTCACCTCTGCAAGCAAGCTAGCAGTAACTGACTGAAGCGCTCGACGAACCCCTCCAAAAACTGAAGTTTTGACTTATCTTTTTGGGATCTCGCCTACCCCGTTCTTCATTTGGTGGAACTTCTTTTCTTCACCTTGCTAGCTGGAGCGAAGAAATAACAGGAAAGACGAATTAGGTTGTGAGATACAGAAGTGAATAGCATGGCGCTACTTCTCTTCATTCGTTCTTCAATTCTTGGTCGCTACAAACCCCAAAATTTTGAGGTCGCCTCTCACTCCAGTCAGCAAAGTTGGTCATCGTACCGTCTGACGAGGAGATGAAAAGAAAGAAACCGGAAGAAGAAAGACTTTAGTAAGCAGCAGTCCGAGGAGCAAGAGATTTTTATTCAAATCAGGGAAGCATGGAAGAAGGCACCGTTCCTACCGTCTATTACGAAATCCTGCCATTAACCAATGCTGCATCTCCATTGCCAATGATGAAGACCTTCTACAGAATCTATTCAGCACGCATCCTACCGATGTCTTGCTTGATTAATTATGTTTTTGGCTGTTAGAGATTACCACAATGGATTGCCAACCAACAGACGACATGGCTGACAGCAGGGACAATCAGCACTTTGACTTTGGTCCTTCTTCACAGTGACTTTGCCAAGAAACTGTTCTAGCACACTAAACAATTTTTTGTCTGTAATCCGCAAGAGTTGATGTAGGATTAAGATATGACATTAATCCTACCACATTTTCAAGCCACGATCTATACACATTAAGAGCTGAGGCTGATCCACACACACCAGAAACTGCTCACTTCATTTAGTCAAAGTGGCTAATAGTAAATATCAGCATATATTTTAGACAATAACCTTCAGAGTAACTGAAACGGAGCGCCTAATTCCTCCTGGGCCACCTTCTGATGCTACATGCAATAACCACAGTTGCTTCATGGTTGATGTGAGCTATGATCCTAAGCTCACCATAAATAAGCAATCTTCTTCCTCATTATTCATTTGACAAGGCACTTCCTCGCTGCAATGTGTCCATGCAAATGCACTTTATAAACATCAGCATATTCCCATTTGCAAATAACATTTTCTCTCAACTTAGAGAGAAGAGTGAATATCAAAGACATATGAGTCAAGATTACTACCTATATACTTTTAACAGGTTAATTTAAGATAGTATAAGAAACTTAAATCTTAAGGCTTGATACCTACGTTGGCAGAAAACTCATCTTAGGATGAAAGATCTCAAAGGAGGGGTTTTCATTCTCCCTTTGATTTTCATTTCTACAGTCCAACAAAATCATGCCAATGATATCTACTTTATATCTGGTTCCACATCTTGGAGCCTGGATGATCTTGAGTTCATCTTCTATAGCTTCGATCACAAGTATATTTGACAAGCTTATGTTCAGAGTTTCACAACAATTCAACCACCATGCCTGTAATAAGAATGAAACAGTCATAAATATGTATGAAAGATCAGAACATGTTACTTCCCACAATTAAGATTTACAGTAGCCATCAAAATGTAAAAGTTCTATACCTGGTTGAGAACAAAGGAGCAAGAAAGACCGCAGAGCCTCCTGCCCAAGATGCAGAAGGTTTTCCAACAACACTCACAACAGGTTCTCTTCATCCCTCACATATCAACTTCAGAGCAATACTAGGCAGCTCGAGTTCACAAATAAAAGGCACCATATTTGTCTTTCCAGGTACTAAAGAGACAATAGAATCCTACTGCTCTTAAGTCCAAACAGATGAGATCAACCTCCTTGAACTATCAGATTTAACAATTCTTCTTCTTCTTGATTACCCTCTACCTTACCCAAACTATAAAAAACTGCCATATGTGTCTTCAAATTTGCTTGGATATTGTGGGTCTTCATTTCTCCTAGTAGAATTTTCGCCTCTTCAGTCATTCCTTTTCGACAGAACCCACCTAGCAAAACATTATAAGAGATGATATCTGGGGGAACTCCCTTAGCTCTCATTTCAGAGAACATTTGCTTTGCGCTGTCAATCAGCCCTTGTTTGCACAAACCGCCAATCAAGGTATTATAGGAAACTACATCTGCCTTGAAGCAAAGAGCAAGATCAGCTTTTCCTTCCGTGGCTTGTGATTTTCTGAAGAATCTATAAGCATCTTCAACTTTACCACACTTGATATAACCCTTTAGCAAAACATTAAATGTAATAATGTTAGGATCAACTCCTAAAGATCTCATATACTTGTACAAAATCAAAGCTTTATCCATCTTGCCATCTTGACAATATCCATCAATCAACACAGTAAAGCTAATAATATCATGGTTGCAACCAAGCTTTTTCATCATTTCAAATAGTTCCTCGGCCTTTTCCACCTGACCATTCTTGCACAAATTCTTCATTAGCACATTGAAAGTCACTACACTAGGTCGAACACCCTGTGCTACCATCTCCTCAAAGAGCAGCTCTGCCTCTTTCCACATTCCCAATTGACAGAAACCATCTATTAAAGAGCTGTAAGAAACAACATCAGGAGAAATTCCCGTGACTTTCATATCATCAAACAATTCTTTTGCTTGGTCTATCAGCCCTTTCTTGCACAAACCATCAACCAACGTACTGTAGGACACAATATTGGGCTTAAATCCCACACTAGGATAAGCAGTTCCAGGGGTCTTTTGTGACTCTTTAAACAAGATAAATGCATCTTCAAGTTTACCACTTTGAATGTGCCCCTTTAACAAGGAATTTATAGTGATGGTGTTAGGATGAATTCCAACAGATGGCATATCATTGTATAGCTTCAAAGCTTTATCCATCTTCCCATAATTACAATATGTATCAATCAATATGTTATAGCTATAGACATCACAGCCACAATCATGTTTTGGCAACAATTCAAACAGTTCCTCAGCTTTTCCCACTTCCCCTCTCTTACAAAGATCACTTAGTAACACATTCATTGTTGCAGCACTTGGAATGATGCGTTTGTCAAGCATTTCAGCATATAAGTCTCTAACCTCGTTGGCCATACCCACACTGCACAACCCACCAATAAGTGAGTTGTAAACAAAAACATTTGGGTCAACACCGACAGTCTTCATCTCCGCAAACAATTCCTTAGCCTCATCAACGAGCCCATCTTTACAAAGACCATCGATTAGACTAGCATAGGACACCACATTAACTTTTAGCCTCTTCCCAATATAATCTTTCTCCTTCACCAATTCCTTGTGAAACTGAAGCGCGATGTTGGACTTTCCCGTTTTGCACATACCGTTGATTAATGTCCCACATGTAATCACATTTGGTTCACACCCCAGCCGAGTCATTTTCTTAAACAGCAAAATAGCTTCATTGATTTCACCCACAGAACAGAGTCCTCTAATTAATGAGTTGAAGGTTATGTTGTTGGGCAGAAAACCATTTTTTAAGATGAATCCGAAAACCATGAACGCAGCATCTAGTGACTTCCAATTACAGTAACAGTTGAGCAAAATGTTCATGATGAGAAAATCAGGGGTGTAACCAGCGGAAGACATCCTTTTGAAAAATAAACAACTAATGAGTAATGCTCACTTTTGACAAGACCGTTCAGGAGAGTACTGAAACAGGAAATGGGTTTCGGTGGTGTCAACAAAATCAAGTAATCAAAGAATCTTTTGGCTTCCCCGGGATTAATCATTTTCCCTGATTTACACATGGTGTTCAAGAAATTATCCAGAGCTATCGTATCAGCGGTGGCCGAAGTTGAACCATCACCAAGTGAAGCCGTTGAGAGCACAGCCTCCTCGCCTCTTCTAGTCGTTGAAGAACCAATATTTCTGGCCAGGGCTGTCCAATTTAATTCCATCTTGTTTTCAGGATAATGATTTGCGAGATAGATAGAGGAATTTAGGGTTTAAAACAGAAAAGAGACAATATCAGGCTCAAGAATCACTCTTTAACTATCTAGTTACCATTAACAATATTAGAACTAATACACTCTTCAGGATGAACCCAAAAGCTACAAAACTGTGCCCATGGACGTCAAGTTGCGGTAATAGTTAAACAAAGTATTCAAATAGTAAACACAGAGGAGAAACTGGATGGAGAGTCGGAGTCGTTATCTGATAGCAGGAGCCAACGAGAGGGCGATCCTATGTTTGAAGCATGAAATTAGAAACTGTATGATGAAATGCTTACCTCTTCTTCCTCTAATGGCCGAAGATGAAAAGAGTTTAGTCGCACCTCGCATTTTGAATGAGTTCTTCTAAAGATACAGAACGAAGTGAAAGGACTAATACGAAAACAGTATCTTTGTTCAAAAAAAAAAAAAAAACACATAAAACGAAGTAGGCATGGCATCTCTCTTGTTTTTTCTCAATAGTGCTCAATCTGAGCTCTCGGCAGGATAATACACTCACTCATTTTTTTTTCAAAATACATTATTAAACCATATATTATTCTCCCGTTAATTAATATCTTTAGGATATGATTCTTGTTTAAAAATATCTGTCATTCTAGCTTTTTGACACACTTCTTTCCACTTTTATCCCTACTATTTAATATAAAAGTAATTATTATCTAAATGGAAAAGTAAAAAGTAAGGGCACATGTGTCATTGTCCTACTTTTCTTAATAAGTGTGCAAGTTTATAAAATGACAGTTATTGTTGAACGAAGGGAGTAATGTTTTATTTTTTTATTTATGTTAAGCATTATTGCTGAGATAATAGTTGTTATTGGTCCTAGAATTATATTCTTAAAGATTGTAGGAAAAATCTCGTGATTTTTAGTCTATTTCTTCTATCTCATTATTCAATTCATTTTCTATTTATCAAATCCTAAAAAAACCATTCTCAGTATAGCTATGGCTGTGTTCGGTATAGTATAAATGTGGTAGTTTTGTGGCTGTTTTGTGGTAGTTTTGTTGGTTATTTTGTGGTAGTATTGTTGGTTGTTTTGTAGCTGTTTTGAAAAATAGTGTTCGGCAGGCGACGGTTTCATCTGATTGTTTTGAAAACTAGTGTTCGACAGGTGGCGGTTTGTCTGGTTGTTTTGAATAAGTTAGTTTTGTGCAGTGCGTTTACCGTTTTTTGTGTTACAATTAAAAATTTTATATTGCATTTTAAAATAATTTTTTGTTAATAAAGTTAAAATATATGTAGATATTCAATTATATCCTTTAATTATTATTATTTTTATTAACATTTTAGTGACAATTAATTTATAATATGTATACATATTAATTTAAAAATATTTTTTTACATATATTAGAAAAAAATAAGAAATAAACCATTGTGTTTAGAGCAAATATATTAGATGTTACATATAAAAATAAAATTTTATGGATTATTATTAGTATTTAATATAACATTTCAAATGTATTAATACTTAAGATTATTTTAATTTTTAATGGAATAAATAATATCATTGAATTGAAAAATAATTCTTTCTAATAATAAAATAATTGACTGTAACCGAATATATAATATGTACACTATCATTTATTATTTTATTATTATATATTATTTAATTGTTGATAAAATATTTATTTTAAACATATATTTGTAGTTAAAACAATATATTCTATTCAATTAAATATTACTTAATGAAATTCAAAAACATAAATTTAAATTTAATACTGGATATGCGAGAAAAAAAAATAACATATATTAGCATATAAAATTATTTTTAAAATATAATTATAAGTATTGAAAATTTAAATTAATTTATTAAAAATTAATTTTTAAATATTAATTAATATTATTAAAATATTCTCGCCCACTTAATTACAGTTTTCTGGCTCCGCCTCTGTTTACGGTATTCATTATTGCAGCATAAATTGTTGGTTGTTTTGTGGTTGTTTTGAAAATGGTATATTTGCATTTTGGGTCAAAAATGCCAAAATAAAAATGACACATTTATGCCACATTTAGGCCATGTCCGAACGAAGCCATATCTTTGTCAATATTCACCTTCTCAACTTTAGTGGTTCTCCCGGGATGTTTGTTTTTAAACTAAGAGTAGAGAATCAATGCCAAAAAAGGGGTATAGGAATACATCAAATCTCTTCATCATGATTTCCACCTCCCACTAGTGATCAGATTCTCTTTCCCCGGTATTATTTGAGCAATAATTGGTAGCCATTGACCGATGTTCTACAAACATTGACTAGTGGATTTGTTTGTGATGTACTCTCGGGTTGAGAAGTTAAGCGGGTATCATATCGATCTTCCATAACCGGTGCCACCATTTGAAGACCCCACAGTTCCAGCAATTATAGTAAATGAATCCTGCTGATTTCCGGTTGTATGAAACTTTGAGAGTTGTTGGAACTCTACACTTGCAATGTATTGTTTGAAATTTCCCTTCTATTGTGGTTGTGTATGTGGGGGGATACATGTTTGATGTGCTATGGGTGAGTATGGGAGAGAAATGGACATTATACAGCCCTACAATGAGTTTTTATAGCACAAAAGGGGATCTAAATGAAGAACTAGCCGTTGGAAACAGAAAAATAGCCGTTTTTGTGTTACAAGGGCATTTCATGTACTTTCGTAAAGTAGTAGTGGCATTTCATGTACTTTGTAACGTTGAAGTGGCATTTCGTGTACTTTCGTAAAAGTTGTAGTGGCATTTCATGTACTTTGTACATTTTTCAGAAAAGTGACCCTTGGAACCCAAAAGTAGCCGTTGAACAGTGACATAAATTTTTAGGGGCAAAAAGATCATTTTACAAAAAAAAAATCTGACATTGGACGGAAAGTTAACGTCCATCCGGGCGGAGGGGCATTTCATGAACTTTTTGGATTATATAGTGACATTTCGCGACTTTTTTTTTAGTGGAATTTCATGAATTAGGCAAAAATATAGTGGCATTTCATGAAATTTCCCTAAATATAATTATAATCATCTACAACTATATTTAGACAAATTCTACAAACATGGATAAATTCTGAAAAAAAAAACTTAAATTTGTAAAGTACATGAGTTCAAAATCAAACTAGAAATATGTTGACACACTAGTTTGTAACTCTGAATTTAAAGTAATCTTAACTATATAAATGTGGTGTGCTGATAGCTACATAAATGCAAACTATTATTAGCTCAACATTATAAGTTGATAAAACATGTTGAACATATAATAAGTTGAATGACATTAATAAGATACTTTGGAGGAGAATTAACTACTAAAAACGAAAGGGAAATTTCATAAAATACCACTATGTTTATGGATAATTACTAAAAACAACAAATTTATAAAATGCCACAACAAAGTTATAAAATGACATAATATACTGGTCATAAAAAATGACATATAGTATTGTGGGCAACTGTTTTGAAAAGCTAAACGAGGAAGCCCTCCCTCCTCTCCCCTCCCATTTTTTCTCTTTTCCTAATTTTCTTTTTGCTTCTAGCTCCTTCTTGCTTCTTCTTCAAGCTTTTTCTAGCTACTTTTAGCCATTCTCTACTCACAATCGAACATTTTTTTAGTTTGGGGATAGATTCACAATTGCATGTGTGGTTCTGAGGTGTTTGTGGACCATTTGGATGGATTTTATGTTGTAACACCCCGAATTTTCTAACAAGTTTACTTAATCACTTATGTTAATTTAACAGCGGAAAACAAACTAGCTAAAATCCATTCGAGGTATTACCGCCACACTTACATAAGTTAGTGCTAAGACTATCAGTCATTCTCATAATACTCAAAATATACCTTGTATTAATAGATTAAGATCTTACATGTTTTCGGTACAAGTCTACAAAAAGAGATTCTTCCAGTACAAACTTCCGAAAGATCTCAAGACTACACTACTGTCCTTCCGGTAAAAACTACCGGAGTGATTATGCACCTAACTAAAATTATTTACATTAGTTACAACTCAAAATTTATTAACTAAGTCATGGCGTCCCTTCCCAAATCCTCAGTACATCAACCTTCATCCCGCGACCATAAATCACAAACAAACACAGAAAGGGGTTGCACAAATCAGTAAAACTGAGTAAATCCTTGCTTCACCTTATAAAATTCATTTTGTTTACAAATTTTTTGACATAATATAGAACACAACGGTATAGCTGATTCAATACAATAACTCAACGACATTCCAACAAATATAGTTCCATCTATCACCATACAATATCACTATGATAAGGGAAGAAGCCTTTCCATCAACACCCTGAAGGGAAAAACCTTACGGGCAACCAACAAGAGGGGTTATGGTCCATCCATCAATATCAATATCAATATCAATATCAACATTCAACCTCACTTTATGTCCTTAAGTGTGCACACTCCCCATAAGGTACTTTTGACCAAAAGGAGTAGATAATAGTAGATTCACCGTAATTCATTGGTAGCGGTGTAATTTCAATGTAAGAACTTGTTCAATCCAAAGAAAGTTTCCCCTATCAAGCATACAAAACAATCATGTCCGAACACCAACAAATCCAGTTTAATCACACCAAGATCACAAGCATCATCTCCACAATCTTACATCTCCAACGCTTTCCGAAACAGAGTATATCAATCCACTCAAGTTGTTTAAGAACAATTCCAACAATCCACACCATAGTTATTGGTAGCAACAAGTCAACAATCATGCGCTAAGGCATAAAACAACAATTTACCAACAAAGTATACAATTTTAAGTGAACACAATGATTTACCTTGGTATTTTACTCCACCAGCTACAAAATAACTTTCCCCACTTGTAACTAATCTCACACGTTAAACAAAGTACTCCTAACACCAGCTTCGCCTTCCTTCTCTGGTTGCTAACTAACTCTCAGTTTGGGGTTCCTTAGCTTCTAAGTAAGTTACGACAACTATCTTGTAAATACGAGTGGGTAATGCTGGGTTTATATAGAGACTTAAGTTTCAGTATACTAACGGTAATATTAGTGGTAGACAGTGGATTACTTCAACTATAGGTACTCAAAGACAGCTCCTTAATCCTAAGGTAATACACATGTAAAGTTATTACAAAAACAATAATCAGATTAGGCATGTGGCATGTGTTGGTAGGTTAATGTTGAGGTGAACAATAAGAAGAGAACACATGGCAAGGGCGGTGGTAAATTACGGCTTGAGGGTCCCACTCTCCCTACCGAAATTCATCCCAACCTTCTTCCAGTAAATGTTTTCGGAGGATTCTTCCGGAAGGCAACAATCCACTCTTCCAGAAGGTAACATTAACCATTCTTCCAAAAGGTACATTACCCACCAAGCTCATCTTCTGGGGTATTTCAACTTCTTTCGGGACATTGGATTGGGCTAAAGAAGAGGTCCCCTCTTCCACTATGGCGCCTCCACCATCTCTACCACTTGCGTCACCGAGGGTTCGTTTCCGGCTTCCGACGCCCATCGCTCTCAGATCTAGCCTCTCTCTAACTTGTTGTGTCCAGATCTGGTGTAGATCTAGGTATTGCATGTTGGTTTTGGGCTTCCAATCTGGACTTCAGCTCTTCCCGTCCAAGATCACACCATATCGACATCGATTTGAAGGCTTTGGAGTCGAGTTCGAGCTTTTGGACCTTTTGCATTTTGGTTTTTCTTATATTTCTATGTTGTTTTCAATTCTAGCAATACATCTAGGTATGATGTTTCTGGATCTAGTAATAGATCTATGAATGTTGTTGGATTTTGGGATCTACCCTACAGGATGGGTCCTTGTTGTTGTTGATGAGCTTTGAGCTGGTTGGAGCTCCTTCTTCTTTCAGTCAGTTCGATTTACGTCCACAATATCACTTTTGGATGTACTATCAGATACAGACAGTTGGCTTTACCACTTTCATCTACCATCTGACTGATCTTTGGTTATAAGATACTCAACTATGCACTAATCATATATAATGCAAATTTGTCTTTGAAAAAATGGCATATAGCAAACTATTCAATTTTAAGCAATTGGAAAAAGAACTAGTTATTAAAAAAGTGGCATATTGTGAACATGAAACATGGTCTGCAATATCGAGGTGAAATAGTCATTTTCTAAATTATTTAATGAAGCAACGACATATTGGGAATTACTTTTTGTTCATGGCATATGGTGAGCAAGTTTCAAAATTGTACTTCCTTGGTCCCATGTGTAGTGTCCCAATAGCATTTTCTTTTGTCTCGGAATGATGTCTTATATAATGAATTTCATTTCTCTCTCTACTTTTCCCCATAAATTTACTTGTAAAAGCAAATAGGTATGCACATGGTCTAGGGGAGTAGTATTTTGTGAATTATGACACTGTTATTATAAAATTTTCTTATAAAATATGTTGAAATTAGTTTCTCCTAAATTTTCTTTTATAAAATCTAACTTTAATAGTAAAATCTATGTTATTATATATTATGAAGATAAAAAAAAATTAAATTTCTAGTTTCATACAAAAAGTAAACTAACATTTACAAGTTGCGGACCTTACTATCCCACAATCCGAGCATGAGTCATGACTAGGGAAAAATCCTATCTGAATGAATGGGGCTTTTTTTATTGAGAAACCGAGTTAGTTTACGGTAGACCCGACTTTGAAGAAAATTGTTGTACGAAATGTTATCAGCTTGCATTGAAAATTCAGTAAAAATCTGTAGCTACTACGATGAAGTCTGTTTGTAGTCCATTTTTGAAATCCCTTACTGAAATCTCCGTAGCCAAATCCTTATTAAACATGCACACATAGCAACAAGATCATAAAGCAAATACCTGGAATATCATAGTATTCAAATCAAAGACAATATAGTAGAGGGATAAAATGAATTGGTAAGAGCGATATATTAACTTCAAACGTCCTTGGTCTATGATTGTCAAATGGGGGGCTTGATGAACTTGAAAGCCAAAAAAGTTATAAGTACAGAGCATTACTGCTTCCATGAGAATCGCCTATCTTATGAACTGAAGGACCCACAAAAAACATGACAATCTACATGTTAGCATATAAAAGGAATGTTACCTTACAAAATACAACTTCCATTTACCTAACGAGACTATCAACACATACACGATTTACCATTACCCTACACACAAATATCAACTGACCAAATCAATGCTCCCAACCATGAGTGATTCAGCTTAAGAATCTCACTTCAATCAACATGCTCAGAATTCCAATCAAGCTGTAAAAGAAAATCAGCCACAAGTGTTGTTACGGAAGCGACTGGGTAAGAGAGTAAATTATTGTACTAGAAAATCACTCCGTACAGGAAAATTGCCAGGTCGTGGTAGGGTCACAATGGTCCCGCTTAAGAACCACTTCCTTAGACAAAATTCCCCTGATTGTAATTTCTTAGCACAATAAAACACTACAAAATTACCCACAATAGCTGCTAGATAAAACTATAAAGAAAACACCAAAACCATAACTGATTTTGTTATTACTTCAGAAATAGAGAGAGAAGACAATACAACTTAACTATGTAATAAGTTGCTAGTTGAAGGGATGAAGAGAAAGGAGAAGGAACAATTCATTTTATAACAAAGGAAGTGCTCCTTTGTTTTCTAAACCCACGATGTGGGATGAACTACACTAGCCCTATATATAAGCAAGAGACTAGTATCTCTATTCCTATATTTTTGATGTGGGATGAACCACATCTCACAATTCTCCACCTTGGTTTATCCCACTCAAAACAAAGCACACTCTCTCAAACCAAACAAAATGGAAAGTGTCTTCAAATGCGCCTTCAGGAACCAACTTCAGTGTGCAGGATGTTGGTTAAGTCCAATCAATGTTTGAACTTAACTGTGGGTACCACCTTGGTCATGTCTGCGGGATTCTCAGTTGTCGGATTTTCTGAACTAGAATATCCCCTTCTTCGAGTATCTCCCGCACAAAGTGATAGCGAACGTCAATATGCTTCATTCTTGCATGATAGACTTGATTCTTTGCTAAATTGTAACACCCCATCCTCGAATCTCATAATTACCCTTAAAACATCACATTAACCCATAACATCGCAGCGGAACTCTACATACAACGGAGGGTGGTACAATGCCGTTAGCCACCCACGTGGCTAACCAGGCTTAACTCGACTACTGCATCGGTCTGATGGACCGGAATAACCGAGTACTCAGTATAAATACATTACTCATTCATTTCTAACCGAGTCTCATATACAAATCTCAATTCCATACTTTACTATACCGAGTCTACAATATACGGATGCCGATAACATATTCGGTCTTACACCTTATTCAAATACATGAGCAAAATAAATTCTAACTACCCATGCTAACCATCGACCCCGTCCTACTCTCGAACGGTATCATCTTCGGTGTACCTGAAAAATAAAGACGATGCCCCTAGGGGCTCAGCTTAACGCTGCATATGAAATTCGCATAGCCCACGTGCTAACCGGGGTACGCCGACTACTTTTGTCGAGAGCATGGAGTTCATTTTAATTCAACCAACATGCATATAGTAATACATTATATATGTACACTACACTAGGATTCGACAATCAATCACGGGATACAATCTCTAACTAACATAACAAGGTTGTTAGTTTGTATCAATTTACTCTTAGGCCTTGAGGGTTCTACCTCACTATGCCTTGGTTACTTGCTCAATATCTCACCCACTCCTGGGTACTTATTAATTATCTCACCCACTCACTTGGGTTACTTATTCTTTCTCTCACCCACTCACTTGGGTTACTTATTCTTTATCTCACCCACTCTCTTGGGTTACTTATACTCAAGCTCTTGTAGTTCTCGAGACACTACAGGTCTCCTACGTCATGCTTGTTTTCTCTTAATACATCCTTAAGCCAAAACACATGGCTCTCGAGCATAGTCTTACTTCCCCGGTTTCGACCCTACTCTGGATCTAGCATGGTGAGAAGGTTCAACTAGCTCCTGGAACTCTCTCTTAGTTCCTACTACTTTCTCATAGGTCCGACAACTCTCGGACTTCTCACATTCCCATACACTCCTCTCTCGGAGTTATAATATAATAATGTATATTAGTCTAGAAGCATCACTCTCGATGTTCCTAATGACTTCGGGAATTTTTCTTAGGTTTGGGTATTCTTAAGTTTAAGGGTTGCCCCAAACTTCTGTATACTTATACTTTCGGTTATTTTCCCATACCGGGTATAGTCCTCATATAGGAGGTCGACCATGTCTCAGGGGAGTTAAATGGTCCCTTAGGTCTCTTTTACTTTTCTTACAAGTTCACATCTTTGAACTATCTACAATCCTCTAGATGGAGGTTCATTTACCTTTCCACATTTATTTATTTCGTGGATTGTTTCAATTTGGGTTTTCTAACCTTTATCGGGTGTTTACTAACCCGTACATCTCCCTCACATACTAGTGAGTTCATAAGTTTACGATATCGTTGTTCTTAAATCGATAGTTTGTGTGTTTGCACGTTTTCGTTATTTACGATACGACCCGATCTACGATCTCTAGCCAATCGTCACTCACTATGAGTCGGTCTATACACTAAGTTAGACCACACCGGCATTCAAGTATGTTAGTCCATACAATACACACCAAGACATACATATCAATGCAATAATTCATTTTCATGCCTTTATCTTGATTAATCCGGCACACAAACACACAAATCAACGTAACATGGTTAGCATACGGGGCATGAGAAAATCATACCTTTCACCGGGGTTGGCTTTACCGTGTGACCTCACGTTCCTTGGTTTACACTTGTCCCACTGATAACGTTTCAAACATTATTATTAATGCCAAGCTCATACGGTATGTAAATAAATACTACTCTCGTACTTACCCCGTTATCTCGGTTTTACTCTTGTTAATTTGAGCTCTTACTTCACACTCACTTCTAACACCTTCTTACACTTCTTAGGGCCTTTACATGTCACCAAAAAAGGCCTAAAATCATTAACATACAAACCCCCATCATATAATCCCTTTAAAAGTGCTCACGGGACAATTCTGGGGGTGGTCCGGGATTTGGTCCTTACCTAAAGTCCCGGACCAATTGTTTTCCTAACTCTCGGCTGAAAAATGGCTATGGTCCGGGACCTTGTCCTGGAGTATAGTCCCGGACCAGGTGTACAGATCAGTTATCGGCCATAATTTAGGGGTGGTCCGGGACTTTGTCCAAGGACCAAGTCTCGGACCCTGCTAAAACCTGCTCCAAACTTAATTTTTCAACCCCTAATCAACCCTTAATCCACACCTAATCATTCCCTAATCTTTCCACATGTTTTCTACATGTTTAATCACCTTAAAACATGCTCTAAACCTCTTCAAATCATAGGTTTAATCCTTACTCAAGTTCTTGCTCAAATTCACAAATTTTCCATTCTCATTTCAATACTTTGCACACTTGTGCATTTTCTAACTTCTCTTGGAACTTGCATTATTGTTCTCACTCCATTTGACCATTCCAAATCATTCCTAGGCCAATGCACTTCTAAAACCCAAGTTCATTCCTTGTTTCACAAGTTTAACACTCTTGTTCATCTCAAGCCATTCCAAGACTTTCTCACACATTTATGCTATAGATTTTGCATCCTCTCTCCACAATCTTCCTCTCACATCCTAGGGTGATCATTTACCCAATTCAAGCTCTAGCAACCCCTAGCTAAACCTAGGTCATTCTTCACTCAATGCATCACTTAATTCACTTCGATTTCTACCGGAATTTCGCCATAGTCCGGCTACTTTTCTAACATTGCCCAAAAGCTCATATCATCATTTAATTCAACCTAAAACTAGCCAAACCACAAGGGTTCTATCAGCACACAACATTTCCTCATGACTCAACCAAAATCTCATTAAGCATCATAATGCATAATTCATCAAATACATAGCTCTTAATTCAAGCATTAATTCATAAATACTTTCTCACTTGCATTAATACCACACAAGCACATTACTACCACAACTCATGTGGGGTTCATTCATTTTATTAACCCATCCCAAATTCTAATACATATAGAATATAAGTCAAGGTGGGTTTCTTACCTTGAATTATCAAACTCTCTTTTTAATACTCTTCTCCACTCCTCTTCACACCAAAATCGGTCAAGGAAATTCTCTTGCCCAATTATCTAGACCAATGTACCAATGGACACAAGGAGTACTAATTAGCTCTCCTAGTTTGTGAAAACAACTCATGAATTCAAGAAGAGGGCTTAAGGCATAAAATTTTAACATTACCTTTGGAAACCCTAGAATTGATTTTGCCAAGAATCAAGGGAGGAGCTCCAACCCACCATTGGAGGTTTGAATAGATGCTCAACAAGGTATTAAGAAGGGCAAAAATCGGCCAACACTAGAGAATGGAGAAAAGGAGCTTTTCTCTTGAAACTTTTTACCTTGTTTGAAAGAGGAGACTCCAAGCTCCAAAATGGTGTAGTTTACTCTTCAAATGCCCAAAACCCATGGAGGTCAAACTCCTCCATTTGAGATTTAGAAAAGAGAGAATGATAGGGCTTGATGAGAGGAGTTCAAATATGTAATTATTTTTGAATTCGGAGCAAGGATGAAGCGTGGGCAAGAAGAAGAAGGTGGAGAAGCCATGCTTGGGCTTCAATGTCGTTAAACACAGAGAGAGAGGAAGAAAATCGGTGGATAAGGGGGGAGAAGGAAGAAGAAAGGAAATGGGAGGAGAGAGAGGGAGGGAAATGCTTTATCCCTTTTTACTTTTTACTTTTTCCTTTCTTTTTCTTTTTTTTTCTTTTCTTTCTTACTAGCTTAGTGTGTGAGTGAGGGGGATGACTCACTAATTAAAACCGGCCCCTACCTTATGAATGGGCTGGAGCGTTTTTCGTCTTTTACAGAAAACACTCGTTATTTTACCCAGTTCGGCACTATTCACTCACTGGGCCCGTTATTCAGATTTTTCTCGTTTCTTTATTTTTAATGGTTCTTAAGCTTCCATTAATACTTAATTATAGTTACATAATCGACTATAATTTTTACGGGTCTGTTTGACCACTCAAAGTCACGTTTTCGGGTTTTCTAAAAAAACGTGCTTTAAGACTCCGTTAGCGTTATAATCCATTATTTGGATCCGTTTTCTTCGGGAATCATTCCCACATACTAATTAGGCATAATTAAGCCTTAAGAATCCATCTCGGACCCTAACAAGATCATATATCTCTCATACTCATTTAATGCATGTTTTAGCGTTTTACGCATTTTCTCATTTCTTTTGGTTTTATTCTCTTTACCAATGCTCTATAGGAACCATTAGGCCTTTAATAATCATATTAGAATAATTTAATCACCACTTTTAAGTCCGGGGTATTAAAATAACGGAGTGTAACCCCCAGAGAAGGGTTACCTCCCACATCGATTGGGAGGAGAACGAAGTGTGCCGTATAGGTGCATGGATACCTCTCCCTTGTGTGACGCGTTTTGGGGTGAAACCCAGGAGCAAATCCGTGCGGCCTGCGTGCCAAAGTGGACAATATCACACATGTGGGACCCTGGGCTGTTACAGATGGTATCAGAGCCAGACCTAGGTCGGTGTGCCAGCGAGGACGCTGGGCTCCCGTGAGGGGAGGAGAACGGAGTGTAACCCTAGAGAAGGGTTACCTCCCACATCAATTAGGGAGGAGAACGAAGTGTGCCTTATAGGTGCATGGATACCTCTCCTTGTGTGACGCATTTTGGGGTGAAACCTAGGAGCAAATTCGTGCGGCCTGCGTGCCAAAGCGGACAATATCACACATGTGGGACCCTGGGCTGTTACATAAATGAATAGCACTTTGACTGTCACAGTGCACCGTGATGTGCCTTTGTCCAATTCCCAAGTCTTTAAGCAACTCATGCAGCCAAATACTTTCCTTCACAGCCTCTGTCAGAGCCATGTACTCCGCCTCGGTTGTAGACAAAGCAACTGTAGACTATAAGGTAGATTTCTAACTCACTTTCGCCTTGGCTAAAGTGAACAAGTAACCAGTAGTTGATCGTCGCTTATACATGTAACCTGCATAGTCAGAATCGCAATATCCAACCATACCTTGACCACCTTTAACATCCCGCTCAAATAGCAGACCAACATCTACAATACCTTTAATATACCGTAGAATCCATTTCACAGCATGCCAATGACCTCTACCTGGGTCCTGCATATACCTGCTCACTACTCCAACTCCAACTGCTTGTGAAATGTTGGGCCTCGTACACACCAGTTACGCTCTGATGACTGGAACAGAGAAGTACCGAGCATAGGAAAACCTGAAGTTAGGAATTCTGATAACGGGTTAAGAGTTTGGGTAGTACGTGAGGCGCGTTAGTTAGAGTTTTCACCAGTGTTTACTGGATACCTACAGACACCTACACCCGACCTCCACATCCTTAGTTAAATTCAGGAAAAGAACGGCAGAGAGGTAGAACCTCCTCTTACTCCGGGAAACCCGATCTGGCATCTACTCAATGTTATACAATTTAACCTACGGAGAAAAACTATGCTACACAATAGCCCAAGACGCAAAGCTCTGACTAGAGCGTGAAGTTCAAAGACGTTTCCAAAAGAATAATACCCATTGAGGGACCAATTTTAGCGACAACTTGGGTCGACATGCTTAGCAGTCGATAGGACCCTACCTCACAAACAAAGAGGACCGAAATACCCTAAAATTTAGGAAATAAATAAAGCTAAATGAGCAATTAATTAAGCCAAAAAGAGGGACTAAAATATTCCTAAAAATAAAGAATTAAATGAAGCTTGGCTAAAGAATTAATTAAGGTGAAATGGTTAAGTATGGATAAGAGTGCTATGGAAATAAATTATGCAATCCATATACTAGGGGGAATTAATGCCAGTAAACCTCCCCTGAAATAACGAAATAAAGGAACATGATCCGAAACAACAGTAATCAAGTAAATAAAGTTGGTACAGACAATGGTACCCAATGCAACGTAAAAAAAAAAACAAAATCAGCGTACCAGCTGCTCCAATACACGGTATTACCGTACTCTCCAACATCACCCCAGAAATGTGATCTCCCTTGTAAATATCTAAATAGAAATGCGCAATGCCGCTATTACGAGATCATCCTTCCAAACACACTCCATTCCAAGGACAAAAGTTCCTAAATAGATTCTGAAGAGAGGCCTCCTTAATTTAGGAAAGGCCATAACAGTCACAATTATAATCAAAGGACCAAAGAGGAGCACCTAGTAAGACTAATGGGTCTTGACTAAGAAGTAAGCCTTGAATAATTAAACACGAGGAACTCTAAACAAAATTTATCAAATTATATATTTACAAGTGTACATACATGCAAACCAAGGGAGGCAAGATATCAATAAAACTCAAGGACAAAATGAGGTGCAACTAAAGAAGGTCAAGTGATACTGTGTACAAATTGGGTTTTGAGAATCGGATACTTTTGCTAACAGACTTATGAGACGCTTTTGAAAAAAAACGCAAAAAAGGAATTTCAAACAGGAGAACTACTTGTGTCAATCTTTGTAAATTCTCCCTTTGACTCTAGATTTTGCTTCATCCATGAGCTGAGTCTTTGTTGTGACGTGAGCGCGTCTTCATTATAAACAGTGAGGGGCTGTATATCCCTGTCCAGAGAGGACGTTGTGAACAGTGAGGGGCTGTATATCCCTGTCCAGAGAGGACATTGTGAACAGTGAGGGGCTGTATATCCCCTGTCCAGAGAGGACATTGTGAACAGTGAGGGGCTGTATATCCCTGTCCAGAGAGGACATTGTGAACAGTGAGGGGCCCTGTCCAGAGAGGACATTGTGAACAGTGAGGGGCTGTATATCCCCTGTTCAGAGAGGACATTGTGAATAGTGAGGGGCTGTATATCCCCTGTCCAAAGAGGACATTGTGAGCAATTGGCTTGTCCACTCTTGAGTAGTTGATTCTCGGATTTCTCTCATTCATTCCTAGTCCTTGTGACTACTTGAGTCTTTCTAATCCTAAGTGAAACTGAATTTAACCTAAGCATTGGATGATTCTCGAAACCCCTACAAGTGAACACATAAACTACAAATAGATGTGGAATTTTATGAGCTTGAATTAGTAAAGGGCGAAGGAAGCAGTGTTGATACTAGATGATACGATCATATGAACACATTGGTACATGATTCGAAAATTAGAGATTACCAATATGGGAAGACTTGAAATGATGTTACTAGCAACCTAACGGTTACTACCTAAAATACATACCATCGCAATCAAATGCAATATGTAAACGGTAGTAGCCAATGACTTTAGTTCCTGGCGGAACATAAGAATAATGATGATAATAAGGAAAACTAAAGATCCTATGTTGCACATAATTATGAGCGGTAATACAAACTAGACATGTTGTTGTAACATTCAAACACCAAGAACTAAATAGTTACTATAGAGAATGCATGCATTTAAGCCAGAGGTCAGCCAAAAAGAACGCTTAAAAGCGCACTAAAAACATGAAATTCTGACCTCGAGAGTAAATAGATAAGACTGGGTACAAATTCAAATACCCCTTGTCAGACAAGAGATTATTACTCCTATACAATTAAACCATGCACTGCCTTGGAAGGCATAGTGAGGGAAACCTAAACCTGAACGAAATCAGAGTCGCACAGCAGAAGCTGGTGGACCGTATCTCACACTTTCTGGTTGATAGATCGGTATGGATACTGATAAGAACCCTTGAGACATAAACTGAACCATTAACATAGCCAAAACTTTTGATAGGATTATAAGGTGAGCTACATTGCATAGGAACCAGAAAGCCCATGAGACTTAAACATCGTGAACCAAGGTTCAAGGATGATATAATAAGGATTACGTGGGCGTAATCCATTTTAAGGGGGGTAGGCGCGTTGCGTTTTTACTGGGTTATTACCCGTTTGTGGTGTTGTTTTGGATGCTATGTGTGTGAATTGGGTGTGTATTGTATTGGATGTACACTGTGCGATGAATGAATGTTGTATGTTGGTTTTTATGGTGTGACATGTTGATTGTTGCATTGGTGATGTATACGTGAACTATCGTGTATGTATGTGATTGGTTTGGATTGGAAAACTAGTGGTAGAAGGGAAGGTTAGGAAAATGTTGGAACTTTAGAGTTGATAGGATTGAATGGATTAGAACCATGAGATTCGTTGGGTGGTTAGGTATATATTCAATTGAGACAACTTCGGGACGAAGTTCTTTTAAGGGGGGTAGACTGAAATACCCCGAGTAATTACCACTTTAAATTAGTGAAGTCTAAATTGAATTGTGTGCAACAATTACCATAAAACCATATGGTTTTTAGAATATGTATCCAAACAATACTTATACCGCAGATACATATCGGTACGTGATACACAAATATAAGCTCATATGAATGCACATTTCTAAACCGGAAACACGAATATAGTCGCACATGTATATATATACAAATATACACGTATATCTGTATATACGACCAATGTTATATATAAGCAACAACATGACATATTAATACGGTCACATACACGTAATACATAATGTTACAATATTACAACGTCGTATATAATAAATAATAACGTCGCATAGTTACATATAACTAAAACGCGGCCAAATAAAAGGGGGCGTATAAATAACTAACAACGTAACAAAATGAAGTAGTCGCGTATAAAATTAATAACGCGACATATATTATATATAGTCTCACATATATATAGTAAGCATGTATAGGGCTTATACAAAAAAAAAGAGGGAAAATGGAGCTAATGCACTCCCGCTGAGGTTCGAAACCGGTACCTCTCATACCTCTCCTAAACACTTCAAACGGTTGAGCTATGCTCGAATTCGGTAATAGATACTCACGAATTAAAACTAGTATGAGACTACTTAAGTAACTGCAACAAAGAAAAAATAGAAACATTACAACACACACTGTTTTTCTTCCTGATCAGACGCACCCAAATCCCCGAACAGCAACAAATTCCTTTTTGGTCTCGAGCAGTTCAATACCAACATGCTTGGTCACGTGCTCCCAATTCCAATCCCACCATTTCCTTATTCTGTTGGTTGCCTCAACTTCCTTTCACGTGTTCTCTGTGGCATCGTGAATCAGAATGAACAACAGATTGGAGCAGGAGCATTGCTGATGTTCAAACTCAAAACAAAAAAATATATACAATTACCGTGGACAGCAGAATCGGTACTGCAGATTTTTTTTGCATACAATGCCCTCCGTTCCCTTGAAACCTGAGACCACACCACTCCATTGGAAATTGTAGTCACTAAGTGCCTCAACTAGTTATTCTACCCACCATCCTTTTCCCCCATTCTTGCAAGCGCCAGTTCCTGCATGTGCAGAACTCTAGCAAGGTAAATGAAAGCAGCTTCTGTGTGATCTCTCATCTGGTGTGATACCCACGCGTGAAGGTAAGGCCAGTCCTGCATGGCTGTGTTCTGTTCTTGTTGACTTCTTCCCCCCTGATCAAAGAAAAAACTCTACTCTCTCCTTATAACAAGAGCTTGCTTGCACGCCACTGCGCTTCATCTAAAATCAAACTGATTAGTAACCAGCAACCTGGTTGAACATCAGTTTCAGGTAAATTCCATCAAACCCTGCTGTATTGCCCTCCTAATCTTCTATTTCCTGACCCCTTCTTTCCTGATAAAAAAACCCACACTCTCATCATTTCTTTCTGTATCAGTAGGTTCAAGCTCTTGCGATTCCCTTAGTCCCTTGCTGCATTGTGGAGTTTCAGGTGTTAGAAAACCAGGAGCAAAAGCATCCCAATTCTAAACTGTAACAGGGGCCCAAGTCACTGCTCTAAAGATCGGCCCTATTTGTTGGAACAACCCCTCAGGTAAACTCAAACCTGATAACCAGATCAAGTTCTGGAGTGTTTGTGTTCTGTATAATTATTTTTTTTAGGAGCAATGTGATGGCGGTAAGGGTTAGATAATATACTTAACACCTAGCTAACACTCTTACCTAATTAGTAACTCATCTGGTAGAGGAAGGGAAGATCAGTCAACATATTAAAACAGAAGCAAGCCACAGAAGAGTGCAAGAGTTAAATACCAGTTTCTGAAATTTTCATGCTTCTGTGTATTAACTCCCTGAAATAACTCGGACGCTGTATTGGCTTAGTAACCAACCTAGAAGCTTACTAAAACATGGGCTAAGTGTAAAAGAACTGGGAGACTGGAAAGAAGGAAAACACAGCTAACAACTTAAAGCAACAGAAAGAAAACAATGGGAAAGTACTGCAGCAGTTCCCGTTTCTGGTTTCTGTTTCAGGTTACAGATTGTGTGTAAGGAGGTTTTAATGGTGCAAGCATTATTGTCCTGGGTTTAGAATCTTGATAGAACATTTAATTGCGTGGAGCTCAAGGTAGGGGAAGTTGGGAGTCATGTCGTATAGCAAAAACAAAAAAACAACAGAAAGGAAAACATGCATCAGGTTATCAGTTTTGCAGTTTTTTTTTCGGTTCTTGCATTTCCATCAGTTTCTGCATAAAAGAACCCCTCTATTAGGTTATTTCTTTTTGTTTAAAAACCTTACTCAAGCCCCTAACTAAATGGCTAGGTAATCCAGGGAAAACTCGAGATCAAATTACAAAACAGAAAAGAGGGTCCAGAGAGAAAATTATATCAACACATGGTTTAGTTTCCCAGGTTTATTCGATTCAGTTTGGGGGACCATTCAGTAGCCTTACCTTATTGCCTTGGGTCTATTTTGGGGGTAAAGCTATGATAAAACACTTAACTAAGTATGAAATACCCCTAACCTTTAAAATATAATTAAATGATCTATTAATGATCTAAGATGATTAATAAACATCTAAATATTATTGGGAACAATCTAAAAGATCGCAACAAGGCAAACCCGCCTTAAGATCGGTAAAGCCAAAAATGTGCTTTAAGACACCATAAAGATTGTATGACCTCAAATAGGATCCAAAGTGGATTCCTAAGTATTATAATGAAGTAATGAACACAAAAAAACCGTTCTCAAGGAGAACTAAGCCCGGGAACACCCTGTGACACAAAAATGTGCACTAAAACACCTAAAGCACGTTTTTGTGAGTTTGCCTTCTAAATTGATTTTTTTAATGGGCTTAAAGGTTATAATTACCTTTAATATGATAATATATCACATTATATCATATTAGGAATTTAATTCCAGAAATTTACGAATTTTTACAAATTTAATATTAAAATATTAATAAAACCCTAAAGTGGGGCCCGCATGAGTCAATATTGACCAAGTATGGTCAATGGTCAATTAATTGACCCACTTGGACCATGGAGATCGGCAGGCAAGGAGGGAGGAGACAGCTCACAATCATTAGTAGACAAATTGCTACCTAACATTCAATTTGCAATAGTAAAACTTACTTTTTCAATTATTTCAAACCTTACCCATCTCTTTCTTCCTCCTTGTCCGATTCCAGACTGCCCGGCCGAGTCCTTCCCCTTCCTTGAAGCTCTCAAGCCTTGTTCTTGAGCATGGAAGGCAGATCTAACTCCTAAGCTCTTAAGGTAAGTGTTTTAAGGTCATTTTAGCCCCTTTTCTTCATCTCTTCACTACCTACACCTAGATTTCGTGGCTCATCAATTCCTATGGCTTATTCTCAGTGTTCTAAGGTTAGAACAAGAGCTAAACTCGGTTGAGACAAGTAGAGGGACCAAGGTTGCTCAAAATTGCATTTTAAGGTAAAAACATACCTTAAGCCTCTCCACTCTACATCCGGTTTTTCCTTCAATTTTTATGAGTTTATACACTCATAATCTTCATATTTACATGTTCATTCAGTTGGTTAGCCATTTGGAGCAAGGGTGACCAAGATCCAAAGGAAATACCCTCTTTTAAGGCATTTTCCAAGGTAAAACCTAATAACAAGGTAGCTTGTTGTGATCTAACTATTTCCTATGTCAATATGGTGGATCTAACACCTTGTGGTGTGTTTGGTTCAGGTCGAAACCACCTAGAACTTCCCTTGCATTTTTAAGGTGATTTTTGCCTTAAATCTTACATTAATTATTCCTTATGGTTAAGCTCAAGCTTGGAGTGTAACCATATCTTGTTTTGTGTATTAAACATGTCTAAATCATGTGGTGAATTTTCCTACAAGAGGCGAGTGCATACAAGGAATAACCAAGGTATAAACACCTTAAACTTATGATTTTTATAATTTTTAAGCATATGTATATATATGGCCGAGAGTGAAATTACATATAGGTCATATTGACCTAAAAATGAAAAAAAATGGCTAAGATAAATTAAGCTAGTCATTTAAGAGATTTAATTAACATAATGGTCAAATTATGACATTATGTGGAAAAATAATTAAACCAAAGTGAGGCCGAGAATATATGCTATATTTTGAGACATTTATTGTGTAATTTATTTTGCAAATTCAAGGTTGTAATAAGGCCATGTCATTAGGCCATTTTAATTTAAGTTTATAAGCTTATTTAGTTTTATTTATGCTTATAATTAAATTTGGGGCCAATTCGTAATTACTAGGAAATTAGAAAGCCGTGGGCTTAATTTAGAGCAATTTAGGGTTTTTAAATGAATTTAATAAAAATTATAACATTTTATAAAGTTTTGGGTCAAAATTGTAAAAATAGAAAAGTATAGGTTATTATTAGTGATTATCGAAAAATTGGTTCCCATTTGGTATTAGAAGTCAAAGTTGACTATATAGGAGACTTTGACCAAGTTTGGAAAATTTAAGAAATTAAAATACTACCTTATATTAAGATAAGTATTAATTTGTAAAATTTAAAAGAGATGGGGCTATAGTGTAATTTCCGAAAACTTGGGGTACTAAATGGAGTTTAGTACAAACCTTAGGTTATTAGGAATTTTTAGAAATTTATTTGGTTAAATTTGGAGTTTATATGAGTTATATAAGTATAATATAAGACACTTTATAACATTGTTACAAATGGGTAACAAAGGGGTGAAAACCGAGAATTAAAGGAGTATAAGGTTAGGAATAATATTTATAACCTTTTGGTATAGTTTGGTAATTTTTGAAATGATGTATAAGGTTTTAGAAAGATATATGTATAATATATGGTTTAAGGGAATTAGAAAACTATGTATTATAAATTGGGATGGAATTGTGATTTATAGAATTTTAGTGGTGTATAATGGAAACCGAAAATATAAGGGGCTATTTGGTATTTTATAAACAAAATATAACTATAGGTTATAATTGTTTTAAATGACTTAAATGTCATAAGATAGGTTATATAACAATAAATAACATTATGTAAATGTGTGGTGGATTTTGTAAATACTTAAGAAAGATAGGTGCTGTTCGGAAATATTAATATTTTTGGATGAAATTTATAATATGGTTTTCAATGTTATAAGAGTTATAACATTTATAATATAAGAAGTATTCATTAAAAAGAATGGATATATATTATAAGACTTACCATGTAATGAATAGTTCCATAATACATGTATATAAATAAATATATGTTATGGTGACATGGTTTAATAACTATAAATTATCATAATTAAAATGATAATAGATGAAGAGGAAGGAATTATAAACATTGGATATGGGATTCTAATGTTAAGAAGTTTACATGGGATAATAAGGATTATATGATTCAAAAGTATTGTTTGCGTATGAATTATACCACATTGGAAAAAAAAAAGGAGACAAACCTTAGAAGAATAAATACTAAGGTGAGATGTATACATGCAATAAAGAAACAAACTATACGATATACGAATATACATCAAGTTACATGCGATAACACAGTTCAAAAATAAGTATATTAATATACAAGGCAAGACTACGCATGTAATAAAACGTTACCAATCTCGAGTTAAGCTGAAAACCCGACAAACATTGACAGTTTATAACGGGGGATTAACCGGGAGGTATTAGTGACGGTACGGGGTACCGTAGAGTTGTACTGTTATACGGGATGCTAATCAGTAGCATTATGTGTTGTTAGACTGCTAGAGACGACACACGGAGCATAGGACCTTGCTGATTCATACTCCACCGTAATACAATCGGGTGAACGGTATGTTATTTATGTGGCTTGATTGTCTCTGAGGATTTCCTCAGTTCAGACATTGTGTGAAAATCTGTGATAAGATTGAATGTCTGCTTGTGAATTAATATGCTTGAGTTGCGTATTAATGCTGCTTTATTATTACTGTTGTGCGATAACAGTACCGTTCGTATATGAACATATTATAAAACGAACTAGCGGCAATGATGCTATCTTATATGTGTAATATAAGGAACGTAAGTAAAACGTTGTAGCATTAGGATAATAAGATATATAAATATCTGAGACTTATATACGGAGCATTGGCCTCTTTAACGCCGCTCTCGTATCTAGCACTGGATCCGAGTCGACATACTCAGGATTGGACTACGACTTGGTCTGCTGTGTTAGAAAAAGAATAGTAAAGCGATGCGATGGTATAGATAAGTTTATCAAGGATGTGGCTCTTGCTGTGAACTGTGATCCATTAACGATACTAGGACACCGTGTGGTAGCCGTAAGTATCTGGATAAATTTCCAACGAACTACAGATTGTTCGTAGGACGGAGACTCTACCGCTGGAGTGGCTATTGCCGTGGGTGACCCGCCATAAGAGATGGGTAACTTAGAGACACGTCGTTCTAACGAGACGTTGTCATTAGACATGACTGAACAATTACGAACGACTATATTAACTCGTACATTAGGCGAACATTATTTGGGCTTGCATGCCAAAGACGAGAGTTCATACTCGTTTATAATTCTCGTTACTTCGCCTTGTTGTTCATTGGTTGTGCCTTGTGGTTATGTGTGGTATGTTGGTGGATTTGTTTGAACGAGCCATTGTGCTCATATTGTGTGTTGTGAACTGGTTGTGTCGAGTCACCGTACTCATGTGTGGATTGTGGTTGGGTGTTTGGTCGAGTGAGTCGCTGAACTCAATTATGAATTATTAAGTGTTTGTTGGAATGGAGTCTCTGTACTCATATAAGCGCTGTAAACGCTTTCAGTGGTTTATTACGATGCGATGTGTGAAGCCGGGGGCTGTTTGTTATTTGAGATTACTGCAATATATATTGTTGTTTTACAGTTTCAACATTGAACTATTTGTATGGAAACGAATTGCATGCTCTCGACCAAATAACTGAATGGTCCGAGGGTGCATGACAGTCAGGTAATAACATACTCAGCAGGGGCTGATTCCATACCACAAACTACCATTTTTGCAGGTATGCAACTTCCGGTGTCGGCAAAGAGAGTGACGCGCTGGGTAGTTTGATTACAGTTATTTAAACATGCACTGTTGCATTTTAATACGAACCTAGAAACATGTATAGGTTTTGGATACGTAGAAAGCTCACTGTGAATGTATTTTATATTGGTTTTGGGAGTTTAGATCTATCTCTTGTTGTCACTGCGAGAAAATGTTTCGTATTTAAGAGCTTATCAGGAAGCACGTTATTACTCGTATGGGCGAGCAAGAACGGTGACACCAGTAGTCAATTGTTGAGATTACCGCTGCGATTATATTGTTAAGTAAGATGATTAGGAGCCGAATAGAGTAGGGGTGTTACAAAAGTGGTATCAGAGCGGAGTACCGCTCTGATGACAAGAGATAGTAGGATTTATACAGTGAGCATAGGTTATGGGAATACGGGAAACGTTGTGAGGATACGTGGCCTTGCGGGGTTGATGCAGTGCTTAAAGCTTGCACACCATAGCCGTGGAGGCACTTCAATAATAAATGACCGAGACTACGGTATTAGACCAAGTAAAGGTCTAACCCGTCCTCTTGACTTATGTCAGAGAGAGGTCAGGGTAACAGTACTAAGGAAGAACACGGAGCAGCGGGGGTGGTGAAGGTCCAGCAACCCTAAGTAACGCGAAGATGGTATGAACCGCTCGCACTCGATGGGAGAGCATCCCGGGAAATTTGCAATGGTATCACCCGCCGCAGCCCGTAACTCGAGTGCTATCTAGTGAGATAATGAAATGAGAAACACCACGGAGATAACTCTCCTGATCGGAAAGACCCGATGTGGATGCTAAAAGGATTATGTTAAAGGTAGAATAAGACTTTGTGTTTTGGTGTAATGTTTAGGACCGGGGGTCCTGGTAATGACGTAATGTCTACCATACGAGGCTGAGATAAATAATAGACCGAGTTTGAGGAGAAACTCCCTGTAGGACTAATGGGGCTAGCTTGCTATAAAGCAAGACAACCCTGTCTTACATCCAGGAAGCACCGATGGTGCGCTTGGGGAGAAAAGAGGTAAAACGGCGAGTAATGATTAGTTATGATACATGTAGTATACGGAAGGAATTACCTTTAGAAGTCTCACCCGAAGCGAGTAACTCTAAAACCATGCAACACTGAAGGTTCAAGATGGCCCGATGTGCATGAGGAGAGATCATGAGAACTGTAGAAACAAGAACTCGCTAAGTTGCTATCATGCAACACCTCGTGAGGAAAGTAAGAACTTACTACCACGGTAAACTTGTGGGAACAAGTGCGGGAGTGAGACTGTATTAATTTGAACAAGAACTTTTGACCAGAACAGGAACCCGATTAGGGAATAACACTGCACTGACACACCGTACTGGTGGCTCAGTCTGCATGGTGCGCTTGCCACTGCAAGTGCCACATTAACCAAAGCACTAAAATTCAACCTGCCTTGCGCACTTGCTACAGCAAGTGCAGCGACGGTAAACTAACCCTAAAGGACGTGGTGGTCCAGGCAGTTACCAATAAACACTAAATCTTATGTAAGTCTGTAATGCAATAAAGCAGGACACAACCTTTTAAGGGCAGGGGTACGAAACCCTTGGGTTTGAGGTCGATAAAACCTCGAGAAGACCTAGCCGGTCTGACCATTAAACCTGAAAATAATACACCATTTAGTAGAATATTAAAAGGGGAGTAAATGAGAATAACAATAATTAGTGCCTACAAGTCTAACCCCAGTGCCGGTATGGACATTAAACGTCAATCATTACGGTGGGGAGTGACGGGTCTTCAGGACCAGCATAACCATATTTAGAGAGTGCGTGACACTCGTGGTTAAACCACTACCATCGAACATTGCCAGAGGGCAAGAAGTGAGCTATATGAGTCAGGACCTTAAAAAAAATTAATAGGCAGATGTGAACGTGCAATAAAAAGGGGCCGATGTAATGCCCGCACCGCACACACCGAAGGTGTTGTGTGATCCATTATGCTGCTAGACTCCGTATGGAGGGCAGCGGATATAAACAAAAAAGTGAAAATTGCCTGATGACGGAAGATACCGTTACCTCAAAGAGGATGGAGGAAATATGAGTTGAATAAGAGTAAGGACCACGCAATGAAGTGGAATGATTAGCGGAAACCACTAAGTTGTGGGTATCCAATTGTAACCTCAGGAGAAAGTATTAGAACCAACTAGGAATAAATTAAATAACAAGACTAACAATCATTTAACTATCAGAATAAGTATTGAGTCTGAATATCGTATGGCATAGACCTACAGAGGGATACCTTAATACCACCAAAGTGACCCAAAACTAGGGGAACAAGGGTGATGAATCACAAGTACTAATTAATATCAGACTAACGGGACTACCATAAGACAGGGGAAACACGAGGTGTCAACCTTTATCATGGAGTCCGAACTACACCATGGGGTGTAACCCAATAGATTAGGTGGAATTCGAATACTGAAAACTCATATCTGAAGGCGTTAACAACCTAGGAGTGAACGGGAGAGACAATAAGCAGTTACTGATCCCCACTCACAAATACCAGAGGACGAGCATGTGGAAATCAGAATTAGAGCGATAAGTCGCAAACACCTATCTTGGAGAAAGTAAAGGAAATACACATTAAAAAAAAACCATAGAACCTAATATTAGGGCCATTCTGACATTAAAGGTTAAGAATTGGCAGCTTAGCTACTCAAACATAAATTACCGAGACTAAGAGTACGATAATCACCAGGTATGAACGCTACGAGTGCACTAAACGAGACATGGGACGACCGCACTCTAGGAGCTTGTGGGCCTGACAAACTATACTAAGTTAGTTGGGTAAGTAGTAATGTATCAGTATGGTACCCCATGCATGTAAACGAGTAGTGTAAGGACCCAGGAGATAATCAACTCTGTGTCTAAGTCAGCGAATGGAACCCTGACTAGGTAAACATGTAACGAAGAGAGATCTTAGCCAAATTAGCAAGGTTAGGAAAATCAAGGATAGCTTAATAATAAAGTGACATAAGGCCGCAACTCCACAGTGGAGGAGTCAGAACATAAGTTTTACGGATTTTGGTAAACGAGGAAACTAAGGCCAATTTAATGGTAATGGCAAGTTGAACTCATGACTGAGAAAAGGAATTGTGGTATTTAAGGAAGTTATATTAGAGAAACCTTTGTGATAATAGATGCTACCCAAAAAGGGGGCACAGAGAGAGTTATACCACGCGCTGAGGGCGCTGCGATGATGTCGCATTAAATAATAATAACCACATGCTCAATCCATAAACGTTAGTATGTTAGTACCAATTAGGTTTGAACAGAAAATGAATACCAAGCTAAAACCACAGTCGTATTGTATGTTTACAACAGATGAAGGGCAAAGGCGAAGCATTACAAGAGATACGGGTCTAAGCTGGAGATTAGATACTCCATGCAAACCGCAATGGCGGATAACCGGCCAATCGACTGGTACATGGTGCGCAACAAGCGACCATTATAATAACTGTTAACCGAATTATGCAGGTGAAATCAGAAGGTGGAAGATCAGATGAACAAATGGATTCCCCTAATGGAGAAGAGGGATGAACCATATATGCGGATACTAAAATACCAACACACGAGGTACGAGTTTCACACTAGCAAAAGCGGACTACAAGGTACCCAAAGAACGAACTCATTCCAGAGGGAAATAACTTGGAGTCATGAGGCGCCAGTTAGATGCGTATATCAGACTCGTCTTGATATTTTAGAGACAACTGATGTAAGCACTAGATGCTAGAGCATAGCTCGACACACTTATACCGAAGGTTAGTTCGGTAGGGTGGCATGAACTCATGGAATATACCTTGAGCATGTATAGAATTCAGGAGGATTGAATAGAATGGCTAGTCGAAATAATAAGCGTGTGTGACTAACGATACCCCACAGTCAAATAATTACTCCATTCCCATAATTATGGAAGACCGTGTAGAAAACACCGTCACATGGAGTTGAAATCGACATAAAACTACTACCTAAGAGGGGTAAACTAACCATAAGGTAGTTGGGCATACTGCTTGCGGAGCGAGTGGGCCCATATTGCTTAGGTTTGACGTACCTAGCGGGTTAGGGGAAACAAATGACGTGTTTACATCTCCCGATCAATTGTATATGAATATACATACACCTAACCAAGATAGACAATATAACCTGAGGGGCTAAAGCCCGACCCCATAAAAAAAAGGGGTAATGAAATATGTAGCACATTGGTGCACGAATAATCCCACTGGAAGGGAACATCCTGAACTTATTTCTTCACGATGATATATTCGTAGATTACGTGGGGTGTAATCATTTTTAAGGGGGGTAGAGCGATTAAATTATACCGTACGTAGGAGTACGTAGCGCATGGTACACATGCTGTAAACTATTATTGTACGTAGAGTACAAGTATTATGACTGTGTTATATTACTTGAGGTAATATTGTGAGTATTATGTGTATGAATATATATATTTTAGTTCGCATCCCTGTGGTGAATAGGAAAAGGAGAACAGATAGAGTGTTCTTATCCTAATTCCGATTATTTATGCAAACGTTGCGAACACTAAACACATAAACGCCTAACTTGTTAGCTCCGGTTGAGAGTTCAAGTAGGTTTATCTGGTAGCTTCGGTGGGAGATGGCAAGCAGAAGGAGTAGAAAGCTCCATACTATATGATTTGTGACTCGGTATGAAACCGATTATTGGAATGCGATGAGTGAGTCGGCATGAGACCGATGTATAACCTAGTGGAGGTAAAACCTCTAGGAATTGTATGAATAATTATAAGTCGAGTGAACTTGGTACTTGGTTAGAATACATGATCCTATATGACGGTGATTAGATTAATTATACAGTTACTTGTGTATCTATAGAACACAAGGTGGCAAATATCAAGAGGAAACAAGATTAGAAATGAATAAACAATTGATTGATTGAAATTGACGTGGGAAGTTGAACTTGATCCTGGTCCGATCAAGGAAACCGAACACAATTGAGGTGAGAGATAGTTCAACACTGACGCTGACCACGTCGGGGTTTGAATGATTCTCGAAACTTCCTACAACTGGACACAGATATGAATAGAAAATTGGAATTTTAGGGCGGCACTCGAAGAGCCGTGACCGTGGGAGCCTTCGTGTCGTCATTTGACCGGTGTTCTGCGAGTGACATCACCCAGAGAGCCTTTGACCGCAGATGAAATACCCCTAATATTATAATAGTGGATTAAGGGAGATAATCCCGTAATAATTAAATTGAGGAACAAAAAAATAATAATAATAATTACGGACACATATAACTCCTAAAAGATTTAAGTAACACATAATAAGCGCTAAACTTAAAGAAAATAACAGTCGGTGACATATAGGTTCATAGTTAGCCATAAACATTATTACTTGTCTTGAATTTAATACCACATGCAAGACATTATTACGTGTGTTAAATACCACTGGAATACCTTATAATTTTATAAATAGTTATATACCCTAAACAAATTAGAGTCACAAACATGTACTTATATACACTCCTAAACTGAAAATGTTATAAGTAACAATGTGATATACAATGGTCACACATTTATATATATGTACAACTAACATTACAACATTAAAAAGATGGAAAAAAAAAGAAGAAAGAAATTTCAAATCCCCCATTTCCTTCCTAGCCGCTGCACCCCTAGGAAAAAAAAATATATAGGACATCATTAGTAAATTGTAAATCGATGACAAGTAAGTACATCCCAAGCGTACTGCCATCAGTCATCTTGACTTTTCTCCAGTTCTCTTCTTTTCTGATAATTTCATCTTGTCCCACATCAATCGCAGCAGCCCCTATTCTCTGCCCATTTTGAACTGCAACAGCAAGTGATCTCCTTTCTTTTTCCTTCACGCCCTCTACAGCCCTGCTTGCCAAATCTTCTTCTCCATCACAGTAGCATCACAGTAGTCTTCTTTCCCCTTGTTACACTCACGCACCACAGCAGCAGTAGCGGAAGAATTGCAAACCTGTAAGTTTCTTCTTTTTTTTTCCTTCCCTTCCCGGTTGAACTTTTCTCACCAAATTCCTACTTTATTCTTGCTAGAGTAATACTGCTCTTCTCTTCTGTGTTCCCACACCAGCAAGCCTCTTCCTCTACTTCATTTACCAACTGTAACAGCGGAAGAGAGGAAACAAAAAAAAATGTAACAACAGCTTAATCATGGTAGAAGCTGCGGCAACAACAAACCAAGAAAATGAAACGTAACAGCAGCAGGCACTCCTTGCTGAGCTCCACACTCCCAGCTCATAACAGCAAGCAAGGAAAAACAACAAGCGAGCAACATAAACAGAAGAATGAAAACCGGTAATGTTCACTCCTTCTTCCTCTCTTAACCTCACGGGTTCCAGCCTTTCTGACAAGAGTTTTCTTTCCCCCATTTTCTACATAATACAGCTCTTCCTCCTCCATGAGACAGTCCCGGTTCTGGAGTTAAAAAAAAAAAAAAGAACAAGAGAAACAGCTAAGGAACCAAGGTAAACTGCACTTATTTCCTCTGCTTCTTATGCGGTCCTGCAGCTGACTTTCATTCCCTTTCTTCGGTACCCCTCTCATCACTTTCCTTCATATTCCAAGGCGCAGAACCCCCTGGTTGTAGTTGTCAACAACTCTTTTCTCAAGCCAATGAACTACACCAGAGGACATACACAGAAGGGTAGTTAAATGAGTTACTGAACAGCTGCCGTGGGAAGTTTTCAAGGCCAAGGTAAAACCGACAGTGACATGGCTTTGTAAACTGTCTTTCTCCTGCATATTCCCTGCAAAACACTAAACTCTTTTCCTTGTTTCTAGTTCACCGATACAGCACACAAACCTCTGCAATATAGCAAGGTAACCACTCCTCCCTGTATGCTCAAAAACCGTGACCACTATGGCTGTCTAAGCCTTCTTTTCCCCTTTGCATTTTCATACAGAAACCGAACTAGTTACCCTGCTTGTAGCTGCCGAGAACACCAGTAAAAACTCTTCCAAAGACTGAGGTAAACACCCTCTCTTCCCACTCAAAAACTATACTAGAAAGCCCCTTAATAAGTTAGTTGTCTATGGCTTCTAACTAGCTCTCCTTACGGTTGGAACGATGCAAAAAAAAGGGGGAAGAGGTTTCTGCACACCAAAGACTGCCAACAAGGCGTACAGAGAGGGAAACTCCAAGTTGTGGAAGGTAAATGGAATATGGAAAAATCCTTGAAGTCAATATGCTTGAGCAACTTAAGCTACATAAACAAAAAAAAAACGGTTGTAACCATAGTATATGCGTTTACACATATAGGCTGAGGAAGTGTGGCTGGTGAGAAATTTGTGGGATCCTCTTGGAGATTTACAAAGGTAATGGTAATTTCTACCCAATTTAATACTTACAAATTGCTAGCTAAGTGTTGAGTGAAAACCGAACAAAAAGTATATACATGTGTGTTCCTTGGAATTTATAATATGTAACTAAATAATTGGTATATACATGTGAGATGAAGCTGGAGAAAAATTCCCTTGGCAAATTAAGGCAAGGTAATTATGTATAAGTACCTATTTTAATGCTCTAAAAAGGATTATTAGTAAGTGCGGTTATGGAAGCCAAATTTTAGGCGTATCATTGTGTGTATTTATGCTAGTAAATACTTGAGGAGTAGATATGGGTTAAGGAAAATAAACCGTATTATATATACAATATAGCTAAATCAAAATATGTCAAAAAAAAATGATAAGGAAATAACTTGAGAAAATGGTTTAAAAAGGGTAAAGTAACATGCTGAATAAACCGTGATGTTGGTACAGCTTTAGAGAGATTTAAATGCCATTTTAAAATAATTGTGATAGATATTTTTAAGGCCATATATTTAGGCCACCTCATTATAATTATTTTAAGTTATAAATAGTCATTAATTAATTTATAGGTTGATTTGTAAAGTTATATAAATTCCTAGTGCTAATTCTTTTTCTAGCGATCATAATTACTTAGTAACACCTTGGAAAAACAAAGACATAATTATAAGCTTATATATCATGGCTTAAATGAATTTTCAAAACCTTGTACGAATAATTTATATAAATAAATAAATCATATATGGGGGTAAACTATAAATAAATGAAATATAGGGTATAAATAGTAATAGTAACCGAGAGGAATGATTTTAGAGATTTTAATAAGTATAACATATGAATTTTATGGAATTAGTGGTTAATTGTAAAACTTAGGGGTATATTATGTGGTTACCAGAAATCTAGGGGTATAATAAAGAATTTGTAAGACTCTGGGGGGCTGTGTGCAATTACGAAGAAGAGTTTGGTTTAGGATGAGGATTTAAATAATTAAGGTGTATAATATAAGGTTTTATGTAATAAATGAAAGTTTATAAAATAAAAGGGTTTGTAGTGTAAATATGAGGAAGATGTGGGGGAATAACTAAATCTGAATAGTCTACGGGATTACGCGTAATATATATATACATATGTATATTATAACGTTGAGACATCTTAGATTATAAATTAAAAAGATTGGAAATATAACAATTATAGAAAATGGGGTAGTTTCGTAAATAAACAAAACTTGTGAGAATGGCATGAAGATTGCCAACAATAAAAGGGCAGTTCGGAAATTAAATCCATGAGGTAAGTATGTGGAAATGGTTAGAAACTTTAGATTATAAATTAATAAGTCTAGAAATGTAGTAGTTTAATATATGGTCGGTTTTATAGAAAAATATGTGGGGGAGAGGTTAGGATTACCGAAAGTACAAAGGTTGTTCAAGAGTTTCAAAATATAGGCAGCTTATATATTATAAAGTCCGAATGATATATTGTAACGTTGTGTTAAAAATGAGGAAGGATAGGTTATGGGAGGACCCGTTACGGAGCGATTGTATATTATGTACAATTTCATAAAGACATGATTAAGTTGACAAATGTTGGAAGTATATTACAAAGTTGGAACTTTATTATAAGGGGCCCTATAATGCACATAATATGAAATTACAATATCATTAGCAAGATATATGTATAAACGTGAAAATAACGGCAACGGCGTTATAAACAAATACAAATGCATAGAGTACTACATGCACGTGAAAGGGTGCGCAAATGACGATGCATAACAACAACTATAACCTATGCGTACTAGAATATATATTAAATACTCGCGCATTTACATAAATATAACTACAAGAACTAGTTCGTACAACACAATGTTTAATTGTCATGCATGTGCGCGCGTAACGTTGTTCCCGCATGCATGTAACCCGACGATACGTAAACAAATTATAAACGTAACTTCCATGTAATAAATGTTAACCTCGTAGCGACAAGAATATATATATGTACTCGTAAAATATAACAAGTAATGGAAATGTAAATTCCTAAGGTTAACGAACATAAAGTTGAACAGGAAAACAACTAAGAGTGGCTACGGGATGGAAGTAAGGGTTTAATCAAGGATGATTAAGTAGGTTCGAGTTATATAAATATATATACTGATATTAGAACCACATGTATACCAGAGGTGCGAGTGGGTAGACACGAGCATTGTGAGCACTAGAGACTGCGCGGGGATTTTTCACGAGCGCTCAACGGTGTAAGGTATGTTCATTGTGTGGTCCGAACCTCTGAGGGAAGCCTCGGTTCGGGTATTGTTTGACTATGTGACAAGAGCGATATGTTTGCTATGCATGATTGTGTGGATTATTTATAAGCTTGATAAGCGATTATTATTGTGCACGACGTCTTCGGACAACATTACTATGATTGTTTATGCAGTTAGAATACTAATATTCGGGAACTTTATCCCTAACTGACCTAAGTAAAACACTTAGGAACGAGACTCGGGATCCCCAGTCTCTAGAGCTTGATACCCGAACATGACTATAACCTAGACTATGTCTAGGGAAGTACGTAAGACTTCAAAGGTAATAATGGTAAAGACTTCTTCAAGACCTAAGTATTTACTTAGGGTTTGTTATTAAGGATTAATTATACATTGGAGAGTGTTGGTTATGGTGAGTGGTAGGGGAATCCAATTAGTTTCGACTAGTTGGTTGCGCATTGGTGATCACCGGAGTATAACGTCCATATTGGACCGACTCCCTCTATATTCCGACGGGCCTAGATAGACTGTTGGACCAGGGTGCCGACTTTGGCACACGGCTTCGGCCATTCATGGACGCCTTAATTAGGCAAGTGGAAGTTCCGGGATTGAATGATCCTTGGCAATGAGCACTTCGTGTGTACGGGAGGACTACTGTCCAGTGAGGTTATTTACGGGTTGTCCCAACACGACACCCATGGATATTGAGGTTAAGACTTAATGGTGGCTAACATAATTTTAAGGAAAAATTACTAACATCTCGATGGAAGTATCTACGCGTTTGTATTAAGGTTTACAGTACATTGTATGATCTTTTATAACACATGGTACCTGGTATGTTGTGGATTGTATGTAATGTATGGGTTGTCACTTGATGGATTTCTGTATGCTTATGCATGTTATTTACTGCTGTCATATAAATCGTAAAATGAACCAGCATGTAACCAACCTCATGTTCAGACGGCTAATTGACCTAAGTAACCTAAAGGGTCTAGGATTACACTTTAGCATACCAGCAATAGTTTGCTGAGCCCCTTTTGGGGCCACACATTTCAGGTTGTGGATCGGGACGTGAAGCCGGAGTGCGGGAATATGGGTAGACGACCTCGACCTTTATTTATCGCATGTTTAATATTAAATCGGTTAGCACGTTGAAATTCTGGGAACTCTTTAAATGCTCACTTGTCATAGGTATTGGATTGTATATAGGATAATGTAATAAATATCTCGTTCATCACTGCGGTTAGTTGTTGTTCATTGTTAGATTACGGTTATGCTTCTTTACTCGCATGGGCGAGTAATGGCATGTGACACCCAAGTGAGGATTAATGTAGTTTAACTTCCGCTGTGAGACGTCTCTAATTATGCTACGTGAGTGATTATACGAGAGTGATTATTACAAGATTAACGAGTGGGGTGTTACAGCAGAGCCCTTTGTCATTAGACCGGTGTGTCTGTGGGTGACTAAGGAAATAAGGTGATACTGTCCGAGGAGCCGTGGACCGCAGTGTCCTTCGTTATTAAACCGGTGTGTCCGCGGGTAGTAGACGTTGGCTGAGGTTGGGGATCGTCAAGTCCTGGTCTTTAAGACTGCTTCCCTATGAACTGTCAACGTTAACTATATGTGCACGCATACATGTGGAATGATGTGTGGGTATCCTCGCGAGATACTAACATGTAGATAGGGATGCGTGGAGTATCCCTTGCAAACACCTTTGAGTACTTTATGAGTTTTTGCACCTTGTCTAGTGCTGTGTATTATGAGTTTTGCACCTTGTCTAGTGTTGTGTATTATGAGTTTTGCACCTTGTCTAGTGCTGTGTACTATGAGTTTTGCACCTGGTTGAATATATAAATAGTACCGCTGAGTACTTTTGTGGATGAATTGGATGTGCACCTTGTTTAGTGCTATGAAACGAATGAGCTTATACCATGAGTTTGACTACTTGATATATGCTGTATGTATAGACTAGGTCTGAACCTAGTGGGAGTTACTCCCTAGCAATGGACTGTTTGGTTACTTAGTGTAACTTGATTCCTTAGGTGAACTGTAGAGGGTTAAGGACTTCGGGACGAAGCCTTTTTAAGGGGGTAGACTGAAATACCCCTAACCTTTAAAATATAATTAAATGATCTATTAATGATCTAAGATGATTAATAAACATCTAAATATTATTAGGGAACAATCTAAAAGATCGCAACAAGGCAAAACACGCCTTAAGATCGGTAAAGCCAAAAATGTGCTTTAAGACACCATAAAGATTGTATGACCTCAAATAGGATCCAAAGTGGATTCCTAAGTATTATAATGAAGTAATGAACACAAACAACCGTTCTCAAGGAGAACTAAGCCCGGGAACACCCTGTGACACAAAAATGTGCACTAAAACACCTTAAAGCACGTTTTTGTGAGTTTGCCTTCTAAATTGATTTTTTTAATGGGCTTAAAGGTTATAATTACCTTTAAATATGATAATATATCATTATATCATATTAGGAATTTAATTCCAGAAATTTACGAATTTTTACAAATTTAATATTAAAATATTAATAAAACCCTAAAGTGGGGCCCGCATGAGTCAATATTGACCAAGTATGGTCAATGGTCAATTAATTGACCCACTTGGACCATGGAGATCGGCAGGCAAGGAGGGAGGAGACAGCTCACAATCATTAGTAGACAAATTGCTACCTAACATTCAATTTGCAATAGTAAAACTTACTTTTTCAATTATTTCAAACCTTACCCATCTCTTTCTTCCTCCTTGTCCGATTCCAGACTGCCCAGCCGAGTCCTTCCCTTCCTTGAAGCTCTCAAGCCTTGTTCTTGAGCATGGAAGGCAGATCTAACTCCTAAGCTCTTAAGGTAAGTGTTTTAAGGTCATTTTTAGCCCTTTTTCTTCATCTCTTCACTACCTACACCTAGATTTCGTGGCTCATCAATTCCTATGGCTTATTCTCAGTGTTCTAAGGTTAGAACAAGAGCTAAACTCGGTTGAGACAAGTAGAGGGACCAAGGTTGCTCAAAATTGCATTTTAAGGTAAAAACATACCTTAAGCCTCTCCACTCTACATCCGGTTTTCTTCCTTCAATTTTTATGAGTTTATACACTCATAATCTTCATATTTACATGTTCATTCAGTTGGTTAGCCATTTGGAGCAAGGGTGACCAAGATCCAAAGGAAATACCCTCTTTTAAGGCATTTTCCAAGGTAAAACCTAATAACAAGGTAGCTTGTTGTGATCTAACTATTTCCTATGTCAATATGGTGGATCTAACACCTTGTGGGTGTGTTGGTTCAGGTCGAAACCACCTAGAACTCCCCTTGCATTTTTAAGGTGATTTTTGCCTTAAATCTTACATTAATTATTCCTTATGGTTAAGCTCAAGCTTGGAGTGTAACCATATATTGTTTTTGTGTATTAAACATGTCTAAATCATGTGGTGAATTTTCCTACAAGAGGCCGAGTGCATACAAGGAATAACCAAGGTATAAACACCTTAAACTTATGATTTTTATAATTTTTAAGCATATGTATATATATGGCCGAGAGTGAAATTACATATATAGGTCATATTGACCTAAAAATGAAAAAAATGGCTAAGATAAATTAAGCTAGTCATTTAAGAGATTTAATTAACATAATGGTCAAATTATGACATTATGTGGAAAAATAATTAAACCAAAGTGAGGCCGAGAATATATGCTATATTTTGAGACATTTATTGTGTAATTTATTTTGCAAATTCAAGGTTGCAATAAGGCCATGTCATTAGGCCATTTTAATTTAAGTTTATAAGCTTATTTAGTTTTATTTATGCTTATAATTAAAATTAGGGCCAATTCGTAATTACTAGGAAATTAGAAAGCCGTGGGCTTAATTTAGAGCAATTTAGGGTTTTTAAATGAATTTAATAAAAATTATAACATTTTATAAAGTTTTGGGTCAAAATTGTAAAAATAGAAAAGTATAGGTTATTATTAGTGATTACCGAAAAATTGGTTCCCATTTGGTATTAGAAGTCAAAGTTGACTATATAGGAGACTTTGACCAAGTTTGGAAAATTTAAAAAATTAAAATACTACCTTATATTAAGATAAGTATTAATTTGTAAAAGATTTAAAAGAGATGGGGCTATAATGTAATTTCCGAAAACTTGGGGTACTAAATGGAGTTTAGTACAAACCTTAGGTTATTAGGAATTTTTAGAAATTTATTTGGTTAAATTTGGAGTTTATATGAGTTATATAAGTATAATATAAGACACTTTATAACATTGTTACAAATGGGTAACAAAGGGGTGAAAACCGAGATTAAAGGAGTATAAGGTTAGGAATAGTAGGAATAATATTTATAACCTTTTGTATAGTTTGGTAATTTTTGAAATGATGTATAAGGTTTTAGAAAGATATATGTATAATATATGGTTTAAGGGAATTAGAAAACTATGTATTATAAATTGGGATGGAATTGTGATTTATAGAATTTTAGTGGTGTATAATGGAAACCGAAAATATAAGGGGCTATTTGGTATTTTATAAACAAAATATAACTATAGGTTATAATTGTTTTAAATGACTTAAATGTCATAAGATAGGTTATATACAATAATATAACATTATGTAAATGTGTGGTGGATTTTGTAAATACTTAAGAAAGATAGGTGCTGTTCGGAAATATTAATATTTTGGATGAAATTTATAATATGGTTTTCAATGTTATAAGAGTTATAACATTTATAATATAAGAAGTATTCATTAAAAAGAATGGATATATATTATAAGACTTACCATGTAATGAATAGTTCCATAATACATGTATATAAATAAATATATGTTATGGTGACATGGTTTAATAACTATAAATTATCATAATTAAAATGATAATAGATGAAGAGGAAGGAATTATAAACATTGGATATGGGATTCTAATGTTAAGAAGTTTACATGGGATAATAAGGATTTATATGATTCAAAAGTATTGTTTGCGTATGAATTATACCACATTGGAAAAAAAAAGGAGACAAACCTTAGAAAATAAATACTAAGGTGAGATGTATAGTGCATGACAAAGAATCATACATGCAATAAAGAAACAAACTATACGATATACGAATATACATCAAGTTACATGCGATAACAAAGTTCAAAATAAGTATATTAATATACAAGGCAAGACTACGCATGTAATAAAACGTTACCAATCTCGAGTTAAGCTGAAAACCCGACAAACATTGACATTTTATAACGGGGGATTAACCGGGAGGTATTAGTGACGGTACGGGGTACCGTAGAGTTGTACTGTTATACGGGATGCTAATCAGTAGCATTATGTGTTGTTTAGACTGCTAGAGACGACACACGGAGCATAGGACCTTGCTGATTCATACTCCACCGTAATACAATCCGGGTGAACGGTATGTTATTTATGTGGCTTGATTGTCTCTGAGGATTTCCTCAGTTCAGACATTGTGTGAAAATCTGTGATAAGATTGAATGTCTGCTTGTGAATTAATATGCTTGAGTTGCGTATTAATGCTGCTTTATTATTATTACTGTTGTGCGATAACAGTACCGTTCGTATATATGAACATATTATAAAACGAACTAGCGGCAATGATGCTATCTTATATGTGTAATATAAGGAACGTAAGTAAAACGTTGTAGCATTAGGATAATAAGATATATAAAATATCTGAGACTTATATACGGAGCATTGGCCTCTTTAACGCCGCTCTCGTATCTAGCACTGGATCCCGAGTCGACATACTCAGGATTGGACTACGACCTTGGTCTGCTGTGTTAGAAAAAAATAGTAAAGCGATGCGATGGTATAGATAAGTTTATCAAGGATGTGGCTCTTGCTGTGAACTGTGATCCATTAACGATACTAGGACACCGTGTGGTAGCCGTAAGTATTTGGATAAATTTCCAACGAACTACAGATTGTTCGTAGGACGGAGACTCTACCGCTGGAGTGGCTATTGCCGTGGGTGACCCGCCATAAGAGATGGGTAACTTAGAGACACGTCGTTCTAACGAGACGTTGTCATTAGACATGACTGAACAATTACGAACGACTATATTAACTCGTACATTAGGCGAACATTATTTGGGCTTGCATGCCAAAGACGAGAGTTCATACTCGTTTATAATTCTCGTTACTTCGCCTTGTTGTTCATTGGTTGTGCTTGTGGTTATGTGTGGTATGTTGGTGGATTTGTTTGAACGAGCCATTGTGCTCATATTGTGTGTTGTGAACTGGTTGTGTCGAGTCACCGTACTCATGTGTGGATTGTGGTTGGGTGTTTGGTCAAGTGAGTCGCTGAACTCAATTATGAATTATTAAGTGTTTGTTGGAATGGAGTCTCTGTACTCATATAAGCGCTGTAAACGCTTTCAGTGGTTTATTACGATGCGATGTGTGAAGCCGGGGGCTTGTTTGTTATTTGAGATTACTGCAATATATATTGTTGTTTTACAGTTTCAACATTGAACTATTTGTATGGAAATGAATTGCATGCTCTCGACCAAATAACTGAATGGTCCGAGGGTGCATGACAGTCAGGTAATAACATACTCAGCAGGGGCTGATTCCATACCACAAACTACCATTTTTGCAGGTATGCAACTTCCGGTGTCGGCAAAGAGAGTGACGCGCTGGGTAGTTTGATTACAGTTATTTAAACATACACTGTTGCATTTTAATACGAACCTAGAAACATGTATAGGTTTTGGATACGTAGAAAGCTCACTGTGAATGTATTTTATATTGGTTTTGGGAGTTTAGATCTATCTCTTGTTGTCACTGCGAGAAAATGTTTCGTATTTAAGAGCTTATCAGGAAGCACGTTATACTCGTATGGGCGAGCAAGAACGGTGACACCAGTAGTCAATTGTTGAGATTACCGCTGCGATTATATTGTTAAAGTGATGAATGATTAGAGCCGAATAGAGTAGGGGTGTTACAAAGTAAGTGAGTGTTTGGGGATAAATTAGAAGTCAGATAGTTAGACAAAAAAAAAAGATACAGAAGAGAACATCAGATTGGTGTTCCTGATTTCTGAAACATGCTGTCTCTGTATGAGTGAGTTGCAGATGAGTTAAGAGTATGGTGTGGAGTTAATAAGCAACCTGAACCGTTGCTAATATATTTATTCAGGTTGCTATATTCATTGGGGAGGTTATGGGACAGTCCAACGGACATAAAAGATGGAAAGAAGAGGAAAATGCACAGTTTTTGGTTTTCAGATTTTCAGTTTGCTTGTTTTTGTATAATGAATTTCAGAGGTTTTAACTGGGTTACTTTGAGCTAGTTTTTAGTTGGAGACTGGCCTAATACACTCAACTAACTGGTAAGTAAGTTGGGGGAAACATTGGGAGTCAGATTAGTGCATGGACAGAAAGATAGAAGGGAGGATATTGGGTTCTGTGTTCCAGTTTTCTTTCACTAGTTTCAGTATAACAGGGTCTCAGATACGTTAAGAGTGATGTGGTGGATTAACAAGGAACCCAAAACACTACTAAAAGAGTGAACTGAGTTGATACATACATTAGAGGTCTAGAGGTCTGTTTAAGCAAAAAAAAGGGGGAGAGGAAGAAGTTTTGCACAGATTTTATCTTCAGTTTTCTGAGTATGATCGCCTCTGAATAACGGTAATACAGTTGGGTTATGAGTGTGGTATTGTCTTGTCAATGAACTTAAACCTAGCTAATGCGCCTACCTAAGAGTGTAGAAATGTTGGGGGAAGATTGGAAGACAAATTAATACATCAGCCAGAGCAACTGAATGAGGTATGCATTGAGAGGATGTTTCGGTTTTTGAGTTTGTGCTTCAGTATAATGGTTTTTCAGAAGTATTAACGGGGCTGTCTTGGCCCGGGTTTTAGTTTGAGACTATCTAATACGTTACTAACTTGGTAAGCAATCTGGAAACATTGGAAATCAGGTTAGTGCATGAACAGGTAGTTAAAAAGGGAAGATGCCCAAACTGGGTTTCCAGATTTCTACAGCCTTGTTGCCTCTGTATAACTAGCACACAGTAGGTGTACGGGGATTGTAATGGCTTGTTTATGAACTTAAAATCCAGCTAGTACACTTAAATAGGTCTGTAACCACTTGAGAGGGATCAGGAATCAACTTAATGCATAAAAAGGGAAGTGGGGAGCAAGGGATGTACTGACTTTTGTTTCAGTTTTCTGAAATGGTGGCCTCTGTAAAATGGAGCTCTTGGGTTGTTATCAGGATTGTCTTAGTTCAATCATGAGTTTAAAACATTGTTAACACCATAACCAGCTGGGTAGATGCTGTGGGAAAGAATTAAACATAAGTCGAACTAACTAGAAACAAGAATTAAGAAGATAGATAAAGATTGTGGTTTCAGATTTCGGTAAATTGCAGCTTCTATATAACTGGTTTCCAGAGGTGTTAAAAGTGTGGAATTGGTTTAATAATGAACCCAAAACAGTACTAATGCATCTAACTAAGTTGATGAAATGTTTGGAAGAGTAAACATTAGTTGATACCCTAAAGGAAAGGTTGAGCGGGGTTAAGCACCGAAATTATGTTGCAGTTTTATAAACTTGGGGGCTTCTGTATGAATAGGGTTTTAGGAATATTTTAAAGGCTTATTTGCTCTAATAATGAGTTAAAAAATGTTGCTAACCTATTTAGCTAAGGTAGAAGTACATCAAAGACAAATTAAAAATCCACCTTAGACGTGTTACATGATGGTGCTCAAGAATACTCTAAAACCTAAACTATAACTAGGACTTGGTTCATGTGTAAAACAACAATATAAAGGTACTAGGTAGAGCCTAAGAATAGTACTTGGAGAATTTCTAAAGGCTAATATAAGTTGAACATTCAACTAAAATTCACCTAGGGGACAACACCCGATAAAATGGGATAAACTAGGAAAGTGTTACAACTGTAGTTACATGAGATTATTAAACTGATAAGTTGTTTTAATTAACATTAGGACCGTAACGAACGCCAACCGGGACCCACTGTGTGAGACTACTTTTGCTTCGGAACCAGGTATGGATATGTGTGGTCCGTATGTTGCCGTGTTACACGGCTTGTTTGCTGTGTGCCTTGTGTGAAAATGACCATAAGATTAAAGCATGAAATTGGATTGCTTGCTTATCTTGCTTGTATGATTGCTATATCATTGTTGCATATTATTTGCGCCACACACAGTAGTTTAGTCCCTTCTCGTTTATGGAACTTGAGATGAAACACGACGAACTACGCAAACAAAACAAAACAACTAAACAAGAAGAAAACTCCTCTTAAACTATAGAGGACTTCCAATGACACCCACTATGGTGTCGAACTTATAATGATAATGAAAAGTAGAATACCCATTGGTGGAATACATCCTGAAGTCTAGAGATGACCCCGCTTCCTCGACGCATGACGCCGGGAATGGAGGATTACCAGTGGAGAAGACGTCCCTCAATTTGAGGTGATAAGAGAATGCACAAATAAACCCTAAGGAATCAAGGAAAGATTGGCACCTACATGATATGGTCACGGGATCTAACTATATTCCCAGACCTGGTGCAAGAGAAGAGAAAGAAAATATACATTATGGGAACAAGAGGTAAGTAATGAAAACACACAACGCTCGAAAGATCCCATAGTGAGGATCATTAGTGTAATATACCTATGCACCCGTTTTATCACTTACATGATTGCTGCTGCTATACTAGCAGCTTGTTGTGCTTGGTTGCGTGTTTGGTGTTGCTATGATACTGGTATGTTATGCTTGGTTGCTGTTGCTACCTTTAAGTGCGTACGATATCATGATGTGATGTGGGGTGCTTTACTGCTTTATTATAACATGTAATTGGACTTAATAATATTCGACCAAGTAGTCGTGTAGCCCGGCAACATACGGGCTACACATATTCATACTCAGCATAGTTTTGCTGAGTCCTTTATTTTTACAGGTAATCATCTGGAACATGACGAAATGTAGGTGGAGGACTATCATGGGGGTAGTCCACTCGGGCAAGACTTATGAGTTGTTCTGTCTAATTTATGAACTGTACCCTGTAGAACTGAATTCAGGATGTAATGTTTCAGTTGTATTGTTTAACCTAGTAGCTATATTGTACACACTAGGTATTTGGGAATTGTATCTATATTGTACATGAGATTTTATTAAGGGCTGTTTCCAGTCATGCAGACCGTAACTTAGCATTGGTAATGTGGTCTGTCAACCACGTGGGTGGTTGGCATCTATAGTACCCGGATGATATTGAGAATCCGCTGCGTAGTTATTTTGTAATATAGCTAGGAGCTTGGTTTTGTACTATTGGACGTTTATTCGGGGGTGTTACACACCATGGCATACATTAAGCTACCAACTGCATTTGCCTATGGGACTCGTGCCATATATTCTCACTCCTCTTCGATCTTAGGAGATAATTGGGTACTTAGCTTCAAATGAGGTGCAAGCGGGGTACTCACAACCTTTGAATCAGCGTGCATGCCAAAACGTTGTAGCACCTTCTTCAAGTATTGCTTCTGAGTCAATTGGAGCTTGCCACTCCACTAGTGGAAAAAAAGTCTTATAACACAGGGCTTTATAACATGGCTAATTACTAGGCGAGTTATATATTGTTATATGACACGGCTCGATTGGTCTAATACCTCCACTAGAAAATGAGCGTGTCATAAGAATAAGATACGTCGTCCTCAATACCGCGAAAAGAAAAAAAAGGTACAACGTCGTTTCTAGTAACCTTATAATACGGCTGGTTTTAGCCGTGTTATAAGATCGATATAAACGACGTAGTTTCGGTTGTCACATATCCTGTCAACAGACTTTATACCACAGCTACATATAGCCGTGTTATAAGATAATAGGAAACGAGACTTTATACCACGGCTGATTTTAGCCGTGTTATAAAGTGTTGAAAACGACTGCGTTCCAAGAGTTTTATAACTTATAAAGTCTGTCTAATAATACCGCCCTCGACCTCTTCCTTCTCAATGTTGCTGTTCCTTTCCCGCTCTACAAAAAACCCTGTGACCGATTTTCATTCTCCTCTCGCCTCCAGTGCTTCGGTCGCCACCTCCTTCCTCTCAAGCTCTTCGATGGCCACCACCGTTGTTTCGCCTTCAGCTCTTCAACCGCCACCTACTTCATCTCGGCTTCATCTCTTCGACCACCACCACGGCTCGTCTCATGTTCAGCGAATCTGGCCACCACCACATTCGTCTCGATTGTTCTCTTCAGCCGCCGGAATCCCCACCACCTTCGTCTCTTCAACCGCCGGAAACGCCTCCACCACCTGCGCCACTCATATGGTTAGTTCCTCCATTTTTCTTGTGCTCTTGCCATTTTCTGTTGCTCTAACAGTAACCATTATCTGTTGCCCACTAAAAATCCGGCGGCGATTTTGCCCACCATGTTCGCCTTTGTGCCGCCCTGCCTTAGCTGTCCCTAACTCTCCGGTGTTCGACCGTCCTTGGCTTGTCATTTTTTCCTATTTTGGTGTTTCCTTCACATCGTAGACAGTTCCGGTGTTTGTTCAAAGCTCCCTCGCTCTGCCTTGTCTGGGTTCTACAGTGTCCCGACGCCGGAGCTCTGCGCACCACCAGCAGCGGCGGTCATCGATCAACAGAGAAGGTAATTAGTTACTTAATTGTTCAATTTTGTTTTCGGTTTAGGGTATGCTCATCCAGTGAAGTGAACATTTGAAATTTTATTTCCCTTGTTGGTGTGAGCTACTACAATTTTGTGCTTGAATCGGGTTAGATGAACTTTAATTAGACTAGGATAACAATATTCTGTAATTAGGTCATTAGTTATAAAGAATTTCTGCCTCGTTAAAGTAAGCTTCTGCAATTTTGTATGCGATCTATCAGAGAATAGTGTTGTTCTAAATTTATGCCTCTGCTATATAGAAGTATGTAACCGTCACGCCCCAAGTAGTAGGAAGAAGGAGCTAGAGAGTCAAGCACACTCCCAAGTGGTTAGACAACCACGTTCAAGGCTGAAAGTGAGGGATTAGTGGAGCTAATTTCTAGAAATTATTATTGCTAGATAATGGAAGTAGAGGGTAGTTTTACTTTATTTTAATTCACAAACTAAACTCATCTTTCCTATATATTTAGGTTGTAACTCTCTTTTGTATATCATTTTAACGTAATTCCATTGAATCTTATCATGAATTACTCCTGTTTTGAGACACCAATCCTAAAGGACTCTGACTATTCATGGGTCTATTGAGGATTGTACATATACAACTTCTCAATCCGTTCCTCCCAATTATAACCAATTTTTTTGTCCCCTATTGCATTATTATATTGCAGACAGGAAAATGAGAGAGGTTGGAACTGGTGTATTTTAAACAATTGAGAAAGAAATTATTAACTCAAATATCCTTCGGGCTGCAAACAAAACCCGGTCGCAGTAGTATAGAAGACAGAAGAAGCCGGGGTCAAACCGTGGGACTTATAGCGAAATAATATAGTACCTAAGCTTGTCACAAAAAAGGGGGGATAATTGACTTGTTTTGTAAAGTAAAACAACAGATAAAATTAACTGAGTGGAAGATAAATTTAATGGGACTCCGGGTTCAGGTTTATATAATCTGATTAATTATGTTATCTCTACCGGTTAATTATAAAAGTTTGGCAAAACTCCTGTTATTATCTTAAAGACTAAATCCTAGACTTGAAAGACTCGTTTACCAGAAAATGCTCAATCTAATCTAGATTTGAGCAAAACACATGTAAACAGATTAAGTGCGAGGAATTATATTTTGCATCTAAAATTACTAACTTATTTTTATCAAAATAAGTTTTCCACAGATTTATCGATTAATTAACCTGTCTATTTATCACTGCTCTAATCAAAATAGACTTTGTAAAGCATTTTAATAAATTCATGAAATTTATTAAAAAGGCGAGAGAAAAGCTTTAATCGTAACAAACTGTATTTAATTAAACCGGTAAAAATATAGATTACATAATTATACAAACTATAATTACACCTTCTGTAACACCCCTACTATTAATACAATCATTACCGTCCAATCTCCTCATGCTTCCAGAGTCATGCAGCGGATACATACTTACATACAGTGGGTGATACAATGCTGTTAGCCACCCACGTGACTAACAAGGCTACTACTACTACATACAGCATCGGTCTGATGGACCGGAATATCCGAGTACTACACACTTATCATACATACTCCAATTACCAAATCAATTACTAAGACTTCCCGTTCATTACAATACTTCAAGTTCAATACAACATAATCCACCTACCGAGTTTACTAGGTTCCAAGTCAAATACAATACTTCTCCCAAGTTCATACATACTCACTAAGAGTCTATCTATTACCCATTCCTCACAAACTACCTACTTCCTAAATACAAGGCGTGCCACCGGTCTCTTACCTTGACCGTATCCGCTTCGGGTACCTGCACACTAAAAACGTTCCCCCTAGGGGTCAGCTTTCGCTGCATATGATAACCGCATACCCCGCGTACTAGTGAGGGTACGCCGACCACTTGGTCGAATACATGCAGTTCATTTTAATCATACATACATGCACACATGCTTTCATACATATACTACAATACTTTACGCAAGAATACATACATACACTTCAGTTCATACATAGTAATCCATACAGTCCAACGATACATACTTACCTTTCCTGAAGTTCACAATGCACAATACACATACAGTTCATACGCAATACATATTCCATACATATCCAATACTTTTTAGCTCCATTTTGTCCACCCGGGTTAATCGGGTGGAGATTACTCTTTTACTCGTTACACCATACTTACGCATACATACTCGTACTCATATATACTTACTTACTTACTCTTACTCTTACTCATGTTAAGTCGTCGGGACCTCCGGCCCGGGGACTACTCCGTCCCACCACCGGGATTTACTTGACTCACCAATCCGGGATGCTACCCATTTAAGGGGTTTGGGCCGCGGACCAGTTTAAGAGTCAGGAATCAGATCCAACCTCTTGTGTCTCCTCATCCTCACGCGTGGCCGAAGCTATATCGGACTTCTACTCATTCCAATTTACTCACTTAAGTTAGGAGTTAGATAGTTAGGAATTTAGTAGAAGTCAACATCCAAGCCACATACACATTGCATTGTTCATATACACACCCATACAAAATACAATACAATATACAAGTACACTATGAGATACAAACACACTTCATCATCATTCATATATTTCATGAATTATACAAACTATTGTTCAAGACAAATATCAAGAACAATGTAAGCAAGCACAAGTAGGTGCAATATAGTCCGATTCATGCATTTATCTTATTAGGTGATCAAATAAGCACACAAATTGGGGTAACCAGATTAGGATACAGGGCATGAAGAAATCATACCTTTCACCGTTGACTTTGGACTCACCGACTCCCTTCGGTGTTCAACTATTTGAATCCTATCACATACATACAGTTGGATGGTTAATTATCCATAATTAACCTTACTTATTACTTTCCTAAAGTTTCCTAGTTTATACTTACTAACTATTTGTTACTTAAATACATTTACTTAAGTTACTTACTTACAATTATTTTCTAAGCTTGTTTATAGCCTTAATGACCATTAAACATCATTAATTATGTCTTAATCATCTTATACAATCATTACCCATCCTTACCCTACCTTAGAATAGCTTTAGAACACATTCTGGAGGGTTTTTAGTAGGGTCCGGGTTTACAAACCCGGACCATATTGTTTGGTCACTCTCGGGTGGAATTTGAGTGTGGTCCGGGTTTAGGGCTGGGTTTACAAACCCGGACCATGCAGTATAGTTTGTTCTCTCGGGTGAAAATTTTGTGTGGTCCGGGTTTAGGGATTGGTTTGCAAACCCGGACCGTTCCTTTGCAAACTCTCGGGTGTATTTTAGGGGTGGTCCGGGTTAGTGTCTTGGTTTTTAAACCCGGACCATCCCTTGTAAAAACTTTCTGTCGTGTTTTCATGCTAGTCCGGGTTTGTGTTCTGGTTTGCAAACCCGGACTAGTTACAGTATAGAAATTTATATAAGTTTTTGAACTTGTTTCAATTCCAAACTTCTACCAAACTCTTCCCCAATATTCCTACATATAATCTAGCATATTTTAGCATTGATTAAGCACTTTGAACTAGCCTAATCCACCTCTATCCAAATCTGTTACAACACACACTCCATTGTTACATTTTTCTTCCACAAATGCTACAGATTTTTCCTTAAACCTTTACCATTCACTACTCCCTCTACCAATGCTTCTCCTAGCATTCTAAATCCATTACTTTGCCACTCTAGTTCTCCTCATTACCTAGACCCTCTTCAAATCCGTTTTCAAGGTACTAAACCACTCACTTAAACTCTCCAAACACACCTAGTTATTACCTAGATAGTTGTCTTCTCTTACACAACTAAGTCCTCCTATTTCCATACAAATTTGGGCAGAGGTTCCCCTATATTCTTAACATTGCCCACATACATTTTCAGCTCACACATTCATTCCAACTCCCAAATCAAGTCACACATCATTCTACACAATATACCACAATATTTTTCCTGCACATACACATACATTACCCAATGTTTACCCAAGCTTTTAACCATCTTTTAGACTTCCAAAACTGTTACATTCTCTTCCTCATTATACTACAATATACTTACTACTCATTACCATATACTTTACACATTTCCAATACCCAAAATCTGTTACACTACACAATGCAAAACTAGCTCAAGGTAATGCATTTACCTTGTGATTTTTTTTGTTCCTCTTTCTTTCTTCTTCTTCTCTTCTTCTTCTTCTTCTTCTCTTCTTTTCTTTTCCTCTTTTCCCAACAGCTATGAAGATTCAAGCTCTACACTACAACCCATTACACACCACCATTCAATTCTAATAGCCCTAGATTATATTAAAGCTTTAATGCGTATTTTAGGGTTTAGAATTTTCATTACCTTGCAAGGGTGTAGGTGATGCTTAGGATAGCTCAAGAACAATGTTTCCTCTCCTCCAACAAAGCCCAAAATCGGCTAGAGTACCAAAACAACCAACAAGGTTTTAGCTTAATTTCGTTTTGCCCTTAAAGGCTAGAAAAAGATGGAGTTTCAAGAAGATTTTTACCTTAAAAGAACAAGGAGAAGAAGGTGGTGCTAATGGTAGTCTTGAAGCTCCAAATGGGGCATACCCATAAAAACGAAAGTTCTCCTTTTCGATATTTGAAAAGAGAGAAATGTTCCTCTTGATGAGAGGATTCTAATGGTATAGTTTTTATAATTTTTGGAGCAAGTTTGGGCACTTAACAAGAGGAGAGAAGGGAATATTTTTGTGGGTTGCTCAAAAGCTCCATTGTTGTCGCAGGAAGAAGGAAAAGAATAGAGAGGATGAGTGGGTTGGGTGCTGTACGTGAGAAGAAATGAGAGGGTAGGAGAGAGAGAGTGTGAGAGTGGGGTAGTATAGGTTTGCTTTTTACTTTTTAATTTCTTGTCTTTTTTGCAAATGAAAAGGGAATTAAGAGGGTGTGTGGGGGATATAAAATCGGACACACACAGCCCCCATGTGGGTTTTGAAATTCTTTTTACATTATTGGACACATAAGTTTGGGTTATTTATGTTTCTACCCCACAACTTCCCGTTTTTGGACAGTTTTTACTAATTTCTCATTTTATTGATTTTATTGGTTCTAAAGCTTCACTAATATTTATTAATGATTATTTAGTTGACCAAAATTGTTACGAGTCTATTTGACCCGCTTAAAGACGCGTTTTCCCCCAGTTACCTCGAAAAACGCGCTTTAATGTTCATTAGTGTTTTTAATCCATTTTAAGGATCCGTTTTCTCCGGGATTTGTTCCCTACTATTTATTTAGGCTTAATTAAGCCTTTAGAATCCTTATAATACGCTAACCGAGGTCTAATACCTCCTATGGTTAGTTAACGCTTATTTAGCGTCTTTCGCTTTTTAAGCGTTTCTTTATTTCTTTTGGATTTATTTTCCCTTACCAATATTTCTTAATCATTATTAGGCTCTTAAATACCTATTAGGATAATTAAATCGCCATATTTAAGGTCGGGGTATTTCACCTTCACCCGGAGTAAATCCTCTTAGCCCAACATAATTAAAAAGACAGAATAAGAAGTAAAAAAAATCATCTGGGAAAGATAATTAATTCAGCTCCTTTATGACTGCTAATATTTGGACAGAGGTTGGACAGAACAACGGTATGGAAATGAAATGTTTTTATCGGATGAGGTGATGTGTGGATTTATGTGGACATTATGTAGATGAGATGTATGATTTTTGGAGATGAAATGGTGATTTTTTGTGGAGGAATAATGGCATTAGTTTGGGGGTGGAATGAGATATGATTTAATAAAGGGTTATAGGTGTATTTATAGTGAAAATGGGGTAGAAATGAAGGGGGTGTCGGTGTGAAAAGATAAAATATAATTTATCTTTTCACACCCATGTCGATGCACCCTGATTGCTGTCAAAATAGACGTGTCCGAACCAGCGTCCGGACCAGCCTGGTTCGGACATGTCGATTTTTGTACGGGCGCGCTCCGCGTGTCTTGTCCGAATCAGCTCGTCCGGACGGTGGTTCGGACGATAATTGTTTTGCCTCTAAAATCTTCGTTTGAGCTCCGATTTGATCCCCGTTTGTTGCGTTGCGAAGCTTATGAAGTGCACTATGTGATTCCAAGACCTTTTTCTGCATTTGATACATAAAATGTATCAGTTCATATCAAAACATAAATCTAAGAGAATTCACATAGCAAGTGGGAAACATTACTTTAAAGTGTTGCAAATAATAAGGTAATTAAACCCTAAAAGTCTATATGTTTCGCACTTATCAAATTCCCCCATACTTATCTTTTGCTTGTCCTCAAGCAAATCTTTATGACAGAATCTTTAAACAAGTTAAATACAAAATAACCAAACAGGGAGAGCACAGAAAAGATTGCTACAAAACTTCTAGATTAAAGGGTACTAGAAACTTCTTTTTCTTTTCTTTTTTTTTTTTTTTTTTTTTTTTTTTCTTTTTTTTAAGTTTTTGAAAAGAACCTTGAAATTATAAAAACGACTATTTTAAGAAGGAGAAGTAGAACCATAAGAATCCAGTTTTTAACCCTGAGCCAATCCACTATTTTCTTTCACATTTCCTGAAACGACAAGGGGCATGAAGTAAAATCATATTCCATTATACCTTTCAATGCCACATACTCATGATCCATAATGAAGTTTTTATCATTTAAGTACATAATGCAAAGATACTTCGATTGAAGTTTAATTTCCTTTCACCTCAGACTTTTCTCTCCACCCTTGTAGCGGTTTTGGGTCAACTATCCCAGATATAAAGTACCTTAGGTAGCTAGGTGATAAAGCACCCCAAAGAACTTAATAACCGAGTGGACGAGGCTTGCTTAGGTTTAGAATATGCCTGTTTGGATCAGAGGAGTACCTTGCCTTATTCTTTTTCCACCTTTTCATTCCAATTCAAATCCAGGCTCAAAGCTAAAAATAGGGCTCAAATGATAATTATTCTTAAACTTTAAGCAATTTTTAATCAGAATAAATTTTAAAATTGTTGAAAATTTTTAATACCCCATAATGTTTGTAGGTTTACAATATTTCCTCTATGGCTCCCTTTTTGACTATTTCTAACTTAACAAATTTAAACAAATTGTCAAAAGAGAAAACTTAAGAACAAGCTACGAGGGTACGAGTACTCCCCCATACTTAAGCTCGAGCAATGCCCTTATTGCGTAGAAAGAATTAAATTAATAGGGCAATGCAATCTGTACAAGGAAATTATACACATCAAAGCGAAAGGGAATATGAAATATCATAAGAGAAAGAGTGTACTCCCCAGAGTTCGCAGAGTGTGCAGAGCTCCCCCATACTTGAGTGCAGCTGTAGAATTACATGAAATGTACCGTAAAGAATATTCTACACAGCCAGAAGAACTCAAGTAAACCCGCATTTTATTATAACATATAAAAGGGAAATATAGTACAAAAGAGAAAACAACATAAAAGGAAAGGCAAAGTGTAGATAGTGGGTTGCCTCCCCACCAAGCCGCCTGGGTTTAACGTCTCTAGCTAGACGTATGCACTTCATTTTCCCGGATCAAAGATGAAAGTTGACAATGACGTTAACGGGAAAATGAAATAGCTAACAATCAGGATCGAACCACCTGGATCAAAACAAAACATTACCTCAACAATTAAATTAAGAAAATAATTACTCCATAAAACCTGGTTTTTTAGGAGATATTGTTGGTAACGGGTCTCAAACAGAAGACCAGGTGCTGACTGTTGCTCTCCCTCAAATTGGAGGATGAAGACATCCTCCTTCTGTAGGTGAGGCTCATAGAAAGAACGCTGATCGATATCATCTTCAGAGAAAATTGATTCTTCGAAGGTGATAGTGGCGTTTTGTTTGGATGTTCTGGCGGGAGCGAGCATTTCCTCCTCTCTTCATTTTTGAGGATGTAACTATCCTCATTTTCTGGGTATAGCACAGAGAAGGAGGGAAAATAACGGTAATTGACTTCAGAGGGAGGAGACTCCATGAAGTTGAGGTAGAAGCTGTCCTCTGATGGCTTGTCTTCAAGCTCAAGCAGAAGGTTTGATGTTGTTTGCTCAGGTTCGAACGGGGGTGGTGACAGAGAGTAACTCAAATCCTCAGTAAAGTTGTGCACTATATGAACCATTTCGCTCTCCGTTGCTGCGATGCAAGGTTTAGTGAACCTTCCATCATTTCATTTATCTTTACTAATGTAGCGTAGAGCTGTAGTTGGTTTATGTCGTGGTCTTTTTCCTTCACTTCATGGATCATTTCACTCTCCGGTTGTTGCTCCTGTTGAGCTAATGTATGGAGCATGATTGTAGAACCATGAGCACTCTCATGGTCTCCTCCAACAAGTTGTTCGACAACATTGCTCATGATCGTATTGTGTTGTGCAACACCGATTCGCTCCAGGTAGTCTGGTTGATCCTCTGACCGTAGTTGCTCTTGTACTACTAGACAGTCCTCAAACTCATGATCTCCCCCACATACCGAGCAATATATGTCCTGTGAGTAGCATGATTCTCGATCGAACTCCTCTTCAATTTGCTGCTGGATTTGATTCCGCCACATTTCTTCAACTTCGGGACAAAATTGAACTCGTGAGGTCCCCTACAATACGAGCATATATATCTTGGGAATAAAAGGATTCCCATATGAATTGCTCCTCACTTGCCATTATTAGTTACAAATAATAAAAACTAAGAACAAAATGAACTAATAAAAACAAAATAATAATAATTGACAACCAAATTCATTGCCATTTTTTTAAAACAAAATAAACTAAAACTAATAAATAAATTAAGAATAAAAAAAAAAAAAAAAATTAAACAAATGAAAAATAACTATAAGAAAATAATTAAGGAGTAAATAGAAAATGGAAACTATAAAATAAAATAAAAAGTAAGGGACAAAAAAAACAGGAATTTAAATGACAGAATTTAAATGACGGGAATTTAAATGACGATAAAATAAATTACTGATATTGAAATGACAATTAAATAAAAGAAAATTTAAATGACAGAAAATTTAAATGATAGAAGATAAATGACTATAAAATTTAAATGGCAAAATTTAAATGACTGGGAATTTAAATGACTGGAATTTAAATGACAAAATTTAAATGACTGGAAATTAAATGACAGAATTTAAATGATAGAATTTAAATAACTGGAAATTAAATGACAATAATTTAAACAGCTGAAATTTAAATGGCAGAATATAAATGACTGGAAATAAATGACTAGAAATTAAAATAACAATAAACTAATTAACTGGAATATTAAATAACTGTAAATAATACGATAAGTAAATTGCGGGAATGATTAAATGACAGAAACAATAGTAAAAATAAAAAAGCAAAAGAAAATGACAAAATAAAAATAAGACTGAATTATGAAACAAAAGTAATATAGCAAACAAAATATTTAAAAAAATATTAACAGAATAAAGAAAACAAAATATTATAGAAACAAAATATTATAATATAACAGGTGAATTATCCGCGGCTTAGGGACTAGAATAAATCAAGTCCCCGGCATGGCGCCATTTTGCAAAGTGGAAAATGAGAGAGGTTGGAACTGATGTATTTTAAACAATTGAGAAAGAAATTATTAACTCAAATATCCTTCGGGCTGCAAACAAAACCCGGTCGCAGTAGTATAGAAGACAGAAGCAGCTGGGGTCAAACCGTGGGACTTATAGCGAAATAATATAGTACCTAAGCTTGTCACAAAAGGGGGGATAATTGACTTGTTTTGTAAAGTAAAACAACAGATAAAATTAACTGAGTGGAAGATAAATTTAATGGGACTCCGGGTTCAGGTTTATATAATCTGATTAATTATGTTATCTCTACCGGTTAATTATAAAAGTTTGGCAAAACTCATATTATTATCTTAAAGACTAAATCCTAGACTTGAAAGACTCGTTTACCAGAAAATGCTCAATCTAATCTAGATTTGAGCAAAACACATGTAAACAGATTAAGTGCGAGGAATTATATTTTGCATCTAAAATTACTAACTTATTTTATCAAAATAAGTTTTCCACATATTTATCGATTAATTAACCTGTCTATTTATCACTGCTCTGATCAAAATAGACTTTGTAAAGCATTTTAATAATTCATGAAATTTATTAAAAAGGCGAGAGAAAAGCTTTAATCATAACAAACTGTATTTAATTAAACCGGTAAAAATATAGATTACATAATTATACAAACTATAATTACACCTTCACCTGGAGTAAATCCTCTTAGCCCAACATAATTAAAAAGACAGAATAAGAAGTAAAAAAAATCATCTGGGAAAGATAATTAATTCAGCTCCTTTATGACTGCTAATATTTGGACAGAGGTAGGACAGAACAACGGTATGGAAATGAATGTTTTTATGGGATGAGGTGATGTGTGGATTTATGTGGACATTATGAAGTAGTTGAGAGTATGATTTTTGGAGATGAAATGGTGATTTGTGTGGAGGAAAAATGGCATTAGTTTGGGGTGAATGAGATATGATTTAAATAAGGTTTATAGGTGTATTTCAGTGAAAATGGGTAGAATGAAGGGGGTCGGTGTGAAAAGAATAATATTAATTTATCTTTTCACACCCATGTCGATGCACCCTGATGCTGTCAAAATAGACGTGTCCGACCAGCGTCTGTGCAACAGGTCAATTGATCTACTAAACTAAACAAATAATCTAGAAAATAATAAATCAATAGTCTGTCGGGTTGCAAAAATCCCGGTCACTATAGTATAGAAAGTTAAGCAACCAAGTATCGAACCGTGGGACTTGAATAAATAAGCCTAAGTCCTATCCTAAATCCTAAGAAAACTGGAAACTCAGGGGGGTTGTGAATTGTTTTTGGAACTGAATCAAATAAATGCAAATCAGATTGAATTAAGCAATCGGTAAAAATGAATGATGAGTTTGATAATATGAGTGGAACTCCGGGTTCGGGTTGTTCTTTTCTGGTTGAATCTAGTAACTCCTACAATTTAATTATGAGAAACGGAAAGGCCAATTCTTTCTATCTCTTCAATGCTAAATCCTAGTTCATTGAAGAGCTCACCTATCAGAACGTGTCAACTCTAATCTAGCAGTTGGCAAAACACATATAGGCGGAATAAGCACAAAGAATTGTTAGCGTTTGTAGGAAAGATTATCTATCCGACTAATCCTTCCCCAAATCCCCAGGTTAATTCGAACTCCCTATTAATCACCTTGTCTGATCCTAATAGGTTTCGCAAAACAACTCTATAACTCGCGAAATTAATAGAGAAGAAGATTGATAATCATAACCTGGAAACAATCCATTACAGCCTCATAATCAAATTGCAGAATTTTACTACATTGAATCCATCTTGAACAAACCCTACCCCAGAGTTAAATCCCTACTAGCCAGACATTGCAAAGAAACAGATAAATACAATCAACATAGAAATCATCTAAAGGAAGAAAAACCCTTCTGTTGAACGACTATCCAGATCGATGAACGCAGGGTAAGGTTAAAGATGATGGCTTCACTCCCTTCTGACGATGCTCCTCCAGAACGATGGTGATGAGCTTGATGAATGTGAATGAAGGTGAACTGATGCAATTGGTGTGGATGAATGGAGAGAACCTCGTTTATCAGCGTGAGAGTGTGTGTTGTAATGATCGATGATGAATGAATGCCCTCTCCCTCTGATTAGGTCAATTTAAATAGACTTCCTCTCTCTTTTTCCCTTCAAAAATGCCGAGTTTATGTTGTAATTATCGTGTCGTCCGAACATTGGTCCGGACTTCAACGTTCGGACACAATGCTTTGAGCGCTTCAATTCAGAAAGTTTCGACTTGTGTCCGAACTTGGATGTTTGGACACAAGTTCGGACATGCTCCGTACTTCAGACCTCTGGCTTTTCTTAACCATGTCCGAACTTCGATGTTCGGACTGAAGTTCGGACATCCATCAGGCGCAGCATACAAAACCTCGACTTGCGTCCGAACTTGGAAGTTCGGACACAAGCTCGGACAGACCTTCAAAAATCCTCTAAATTCTTCATTTCGACTCCGATTCGACCCCCGTTTGTTGCATTATCTCCCTTGTGAGTTAATCTAGTGTTTCCTTGGCTTTCTCTGCATTTAACATAGAAAAAGGGTATCAAGCCTTAACACAACAAACCAAAGGAAAACGAAGATAAGTGTGGAATATTATCGATGCGCGTATAAAATTAGGCATTAAGATCACTAAAACCATTCATATTTCACACTCATCAAACCTCCTCACACTTAACCTTTGCTTGTCCTCAAGCAAAGCAGGAGTAAAATGTCTCAGAATGCTTGAGGGCCAAACCTTGGGATTGCACAAAATAAGGAGTTTAAGACACAATAATCACCCAGGAATCGATCTGCTCTTAACTGCATGTCTCTTAAACAACGAAGCACACTTTTAAAATAAAAGAATATGAAGAAGCCAAATCATGAAGTCAAAACATAGAGTAACTCAGAACCTTCCAACCTTTTTCTTCTCAAACCCGTGGATGACAGGGGGTGTGAAGTTCTGCCATATTCCGCAGAACCTTTCAACACCACGTACTCATGATCTAATTTAAGGAATCGCCATAAACATAAGACTTTAAAGAACTTCCTCTTTTTTTCTTTTGCATACATATCACTTTTCGCACAAATAATTCATCCCCCAGACTTTTCTCTCCATCCTTGTAACGGTATTGGGTCTTTTATCCCAGATCAGACGACCTTAGGTAAATGGGTGATGAAGCACCCCTAGGACTTAATAACCGGATGGAAGAGGCCTGTTTTTGGTTCAGAAAATAACTTAGATCGAGGAGTACCTTGCCTTTATCCTTCATTCCAAACATTCTCACTATTCCCAAGGTTCCAAGCTAAACCAGTTCTAACTCACAACCAACTTGTTCACAGACATTTAATAGAATTCAGCCTTTGAAAATATGATAAGAGAGCATACAGCTTTGAGCAAACCAACTCTAAAGGTCAGTAACCGGACTCAACTCCACAACTAAAGATCCACCCAAGTATTCAACACTAAGAAGCACTCTAAGGGAATTACCCCCACATAGCCCAAAACCAAACAAAAATTAGGTCGGGAATAAATGACTGACACATTCAGAAAGATCTCCCCCTTCCTCACACTTAATGAGAGCAATGTCCGCATTGTTCAGAAATTATCACAAGAAGGAGATCTGGCTAAATGTGTCACACTTACAAGGGGGAAATGAACAGGGACATAGGTTATACACGTTAAAGCACGGGCCGAACATTAACCAAAAAGGAAAAGAAACTGAAACACTCCCCTGATTTCTTTTGTGATGCTTTGAGGAAAAGGTTCTTCCTCACACTTAGTGTCCTGGTAGGGGAGAAGGTTTCCTCACACTTGCTTCCAAGCTAGTGTCCGGCATGGAGTCAGCATGATAAAGTATACTTGCACACATTCAGCAAACAACACAGAAAAGTATGCTAGAGCATCGCATTAGAGACATCAGTAGTCAGAGTTAAAGATTAAAACAAACTTAAATTGAAAGAAATTAAAATACAACCCAATCGAACTAAAAGTAATCAGTCTAACTCAACCAAAACAAATCCAAAAAGAAGTCCACCAAGCAGCAACATAATCACTGTGGAGGCGGGTAGTACGCCTGCCACTGCTAAAACTGCGCGACCAAAGCCTCATAGTCGTCCTGGGAGCGGCGTGCCTGCTGCTGAAGAGTCTCGATCTCCGCCTGATAGCGTCGATCCATCTCTATGAAACGGGACTCCAGCTGATCAAACTCGTAGCGAGTGACATACTCGCTCCCAGGGGCTGGCAGTGCAAGATAAGCCTCCTGCTCGTCAGGTGAAGCAGCAGGGGCGGGCTCTGATGGTCCCTCACCCGCCTCTCGCTGGCGCTTCTGTGGTCGCGCGGCAGCCTTCTTCCTCCACTGGCCCTCGCTGAACTCAAACCACATCTTCTTCAGGGCGCCCGCATCAATAGGAGCCCGCGCAGCATGCAGCCCACAGTAGGAACGGGTAACCCTCTGCCTCCTGAGTATGCTGCAGATCATGACCGGGAAGCCCAGCTTGTGTTTGTCTTTGTGCTCCATGATGTACTGCATGTGCAAGAAGATCACCCATGGCAAGTAAGTGATCTGCGCAGCCTCAGCAAACTCAGGATTCAGCACTGCCTAAAGTAGTAGGAAGTCTGTATGGTTCAGGTCCGAGCTCTGACGTGGTACAATGTTCGCAGCCAGTAGTGCGAGCAGAACTCTCTCCTGTGGGCTCTGAAGCGCATCAGCAGGGACGACCTGCTTGGATGGGTCATCCCCTCTGCGTCTTCGTGGTCCCTGAACCATGAGGGGGGTATAGTGTTGGATGGCAGCTGTCTTGAAGTCGTTGGGGTTAAGATGCTCAGGGCGGTCTGGGGCGGGATAAGGAATGTCCATATAGTGAGCAATCTCCATCGTGGAGACTGCCACTCTATCACCATCAACAAGGGATTTGATCTGCCCATCTTGGTAGATCGCATTGCATAGAACATGCGTACAATTGTTCAGAGTACGGGCCTCCCATATCTAGAATCTTGCCCCAGCCCAATGGGTCCAATAAAGCCCGCAGTCCCAGCTGCTGCTCCAGTTCCCGCACCACACAGCGCTCAGCAATTATATCGACCTCCTTCTCAAACCACTCTTTGGCCGCATCGTTTCTAAATTCTGGTTCCAGAGCTCTTCGGCTGGAGCTTGCTCCTGCAGCCCTCTTACCCCGGCCTGTGATTCGGCTCAGCATCTGCTCAATAAGGGTGTCCAATGTCAATTAAAGGCAGACAAGAAATAGTTTCTAAGTGTGCATATAACCACCCAAAATCCGACAGAGTCTCCCCTAAAAATAGTCATCATTCTCCACAATAAAAATTTATCAGATTTTTTTTTTCATTCGCAAAAGAGACTACTACCCATGACCAGCAGAGATCTAACTCACAAAAATTCGTAAATTTCAATCTGGTGTAACAGCATTTCAGTCAAACAAAATCTCAGTCATGCAAAATCCACAGATTCAAAATAACATCCCAACAATGTGGTTCAACCACTTCTTCTAACAGTTCAACCCCAGCACAGCAGAAAACGGAAATAACTCATTCAGATTTAGTCATCTTCATTGTTTACCAGTTTAGCCATGCACAATAAAACCACACTTCAAATGTCTTCAATGAAATCACAATAATGCAATTTTTAACAGTTCTATCCAGCAAGTTACATCATAGCAGAAGATTAACCCCATGTACGCAAATGAAGCTCAGAAATCTTCAAAAATAACAGCCTATTCTCGACTTGACATACCTCAGATTCCAAATCTTGTCACAAATGCATTAAACGAGGTAGAAAAGTAGAGAAATTACCTTGTTGGAGTTGAATGTATGATTAGAAGAAGATAGAACAGCCAAATATGCACAAATCGAACTCAAGAACCCCCAATTCGGTAGTTAGGGTTCGAACTAGTTTGCTCACAAATCGGGCTGATTCGAGATTTTTCTGGTGGATTTCGAAAGGCAGGGTGTAGAGGGTTCAAAAACGAAGAGATTGGTAGTAAGAATGAGGGATTTGGTGGAGTTTGAGTGAGTTATGGAAGATTGGAGAAGGAGGGAGAGTTGGGGGGCGCCGTCGTCGAGAGGTAGAATAAAGGTTTGGAGAGTTGTTCCGCCCGCGCCCCTCTTTAATTCCAGAAAATTCGAGCTGTCCGAACTTCAATGTTCGGACAGAAGTTCGGACAGACATACCTGGGCTGCGCTTCGAATTGAGTCCGAACTTCGATGTTCGGACCGAAGTTCGGACATCCCGTGTTTTCCTTCCGCTAAATCTTCCGTGTTGAGTCCGAACTTCAATGTCCGGACTGAAGCTCGGACATCCCGTTTTGCACAGCTCTCAGACTCTCGAACTAAGTCTGAACTTCAATCTTCGGACAGAAGTTCGGACATATTGTTTTGCGCAGGTCTCCAACTCTCGAACAACGTCCGAACTTCAATGTCTGGACAGAAGTTCGGACATATAGTTTTGCCCAGCCCTCAGACTCTCGAATCAGGTCCGAACTTCGATGTTCGGACCGAAGTTCGGACATCACCAAATATGCACCACTTTGTTTCTTTTTGAGCTCTCAACTTACTGCAGCAAAAACATTATCCTAAAGCAAAACTAAAAACACATAAAAACACAAGATTAAAGTACCGTAAACACTGGGTTGCCTCCCAGTCAGCTGCTCTTCTTTAATGTCTTTAGCTAGACAATTTCTGCTTGATCAATCAAAAGAGGTGTGATGAGCAGCTCTACAACAGCCCACAGTGAATTCCTTCAGCTTTCGCAATTCTTTTCGCATTCGCCAAGAGAATTTCTTTTTCACATTTGAACTCGTCTCTTGAGAATTCATTGTTGCTGTAGGGTTGGATTCACTCTCCAAAAAGAATATCGCCTGCAAAGGAAAAAGGTTATGATCAGTACCAAGATAACCTTTTAAACGAGCACCATTTACCTTAAAGGTTTCACCAGCCTTATTTTCCAGCTCGTACGCCCCGTAAGATGTAACTCCCACGACTCTGAAGGGGCCAGCCCAGTGTGACTTTAGCTTCCCAGGGAAGAGACGTAATCTAGAATTAAAGAGCAGCACCAGATCCCCCACTTTGAAGTCTCTCTTTTGAATCATCCGGTCGTGGATCCTTTGGTGCGCTCTTTATAGATTCTTGAGCTATCGTACGCCTGGTCTCTCAATTCCTCCAACTCTGAAAGCTGAAATCGCCTCCTCTCTCTCAGCATCATGTAAATCAAAGTTAAGAGCCTTTAAAGCCCAATAGGCTCTGTGCTCTAGCTCAACTGGGAGATGACAAGCCTTCCCGTATACCAGCTTAAAGGGGGACATCCCAATGGGAGTCTTAAATGCGGTTCTATAGGCCCAAAGAGCATCATCAAGCTTGACAGACCAATCCTTCCTGGAGGAGTTGACTGTCTTCTGAAGAATCCATTTGAGCTCTCGGTTACTCACTTCTGCTTGCCCGTTAGTTTGGGGGTGATAAGGTAAAGCAACCTTATGAGTCACCCCGTACTTAGTCATCAGAGAATCAAACGCTTTGTTGCAGAAATGAGAACCTCCGTCACTGATGATAGCTCTTGGTACACCAAATCTGGTAAAGATGTTCTTCTTCAAGAATTTTACCACGGTTCTAGCATCAGCAGAAGGGCAGAGGATTGCTTCGACCCATTTGGAAACATAATCTACAGCAACAAGGATGTAGTGGTTTCCGTGAGAAGAAGGAAATGGGCCAGTGAAGTCAATACCCCAGACATCAAATAATTCCACTTCAAGGATTCCCTTCTGCGGCATCTCATGCCTTCTTGAAGTGTTCCCCATCCTCTGCCAGTTATCACAGTGAGCACAGAAGCGGTGGACATCTTTGTGTAGAGTGGGCCAGTAAAAACCACACTCTAACACTTTAGCAGCTGTCCTAGTAGGACCGTGGTGACCACCTGCCTCTCGAGAATGGCAGAACTCTATTACACTGTTTACCTCTTCATCAGGGAGACATCTTCTGATTAGACCATCAGCACAAACTCTGAAGAGATAGGGGTCCTCCCAAACGTAATGACGGGTCTCAGACAGAAACTTCTTCCTCTGGTTGTAGCTTAGATCATGGGGAACCAATCCAGAGGCAAGATAGTTAGCCAAAGTCAGCGTACCATGGATCATTGACTTCCCAATTACAAAGACCGTTTCGTCGGGAAAAAACTCATTTATGGGGACCCCGTCATCTGGAGTCTCCAGCCTTGATAAATGATCTGCTACCCCATTCTGCTTCCCTTGCTTATCAACAACTTCCAAGTCGAAACTCTTGGAGAAGCAGGATCCATCTCAATAGTCTGGGCTTGGAATCATTCTTTTGGAACAGTATTTCAAGGCCGAGTGGTCGGTGTGAGCAATTACCTCACTCCCCAGCAAATAAGGCCTGAACTTGTCAAGAGCGAACACCACAGCGAGTAGCTCCTTTTCAGTGGTGGGTGTAGTTCTTTTGAGGCTCCGTCAGAGTCTTACTCGCATATGTGATGACCCTCAAAATCTTATCCTTCCTTTGACAGAGTGCAGCACCAACAGCGAAGTCACTAGCATCAGTCATTACCTCAAAAGGAAGGGTCCAGTCAGGGGGAACCACTATGGGGCCGAGATGAGCTTACTCTTGATAGTCTGAAATGCCTTCATGCATTCTTCTGAGAAGTGAAATTTTACGTCTTTCTGCAGAAGATCAGACAAGGGCTTCGCAATCTTTGAAAAGTCCTGGATGAACCTTCGATAGAACCCTGCGTGACCCAGAAAAGATCTAACTCCTCTGACTGAAGTGGGAGGAGGTAACCCCTCAATGACTTCCACTTTTGCCTTGTCCACCTGAATGCCATCTTTGGAGACCCTGTGCCCAAGCACTATACCCTCATGTACCATAAAATGGCACTTCTCCCAATTTAAAACTAGGTGGGTCTCCTCACATCTGCTTAGTATCTGATCCAGCTGATCCAGACACACATCAAAGTCCTGGCCATACACCGAGAAGTCGTCCATGAAGACTTTTATACTCTTCTCAATAAATTCGTTGAAAATGGCCATCATGCACCGCTGGAAGTGGCTGGTGCGTTGCAGAGACCAAATGGCATCCTCCTATAGGCAAACGTGCCATAAGGGCAGGTGAAGGTGGTCTTCTCTTGATCCTCTGGCGCGATGGGAATCTGGAAGTAACCGCTGTATCCATCAAGGAAACAGTAGTACTCCTGCCCAGCAAGCCGCTCCAACATCTGATCGATGAACGGCAATGGGAAATGGTCCTTCCTTGTGGCCTCGTTCAAACGCCTGTAGTCTATGCACATCCTCCAGCCAGTGGTTGTCTTTGAGGCACCAGCTCTCCCTTGTCATTGGGCACCGCCACAATTCCTCCTTTCTTGGGTACGACTTGCACAGGAGAAACCCAGCGGCTGTCAGAGATGGGGTAGATGATGAAAACACCCTGAATATTTAAACACATAAAATCATAAACGCGAGGAGATTATCCGGTCGCGTTTCACAAGCCGGACATATAATGAATTACGAACAATTAAATTTGGTATATACATGTAACGTTATGTATTAATACAGTCACATACTTATGTATGTACGTTTATAAAAATACATATACGAAACGTTACAACATTACAACGTCGTATATGATAAATAATAATGTCGCATAGTCACATATAACTAAAACGCGACGAAATAGAAATGGGGCGTATATGAACATACATGTACGTATAAATGACTAGCGCCGTATAAAATTAATAACGCGACATAGTATATAGTCGCTTATATATATGTAAACAAACATGTATATAGCTTATACAAAAAAAGAGAGGAAAAAGAAAAAAGGAGCAAATACGCTCCCGCTGAGGTTTGAACTACCTCTCGTATACCTCGTGAATCCCTTAACCAGTTGAGCTGTGCTCTTTTTAGTAATAATACTGCACCTCTTGATACAATAGTTATAATACATCGGTACCAACCATAATTCCACCATGCCTTCCTTGCCAGATCATCGTCATGCTCTACTGCCTCTGCACCGATTTCAAAAAAAAAACGAAACAGTGACACCCAACATCAACAACCTTCCTCTTCTTTCTTTTAAGTCTAGCACTAACTCCATTGTGCATCTTCCCATTACCCACGACAACCCATGTTCTCCCCCTTGATACTACCACTGATCGGACAAAAAAAAATGACAACAGATTGTCATTTCCTCCATCAAAGTTGTAAGAGCACGCTTGCATGCGCATCTGAGTTATTCCCTGTTTCAAACTCCCGTGCCTCAGAATCTGTGTGAGCTGACAACAAAAGAATCTAAAACTAAACTATACATCAGGCTACTCCATCTCTGCATACCATACCCTTATTTCCCTTCTTCGTTAACGCCTCTGTAGTAATAAATCTAGAGAACACACTGCACCCTTCATCCATCGTGTGCGTATCTGGTGAAGGAAATACCACCGCATCAGCTCACTTTCTCCACTCCAGGTATAGCTATATACCTCTGTTTCAACTCTTCGTTCTCATTCTCCCTTGTGTCCACGCTTATGAAGTTCTAAATCACTGGAACCTTGTCTCCACAACAGAGTTAAGAAGAGGGATAAAAACAGTTGAATCCAAAAATTAGAGGTAAAAGCTTCATCTTCCTTGCAGTTTTCTTGACGTTTTCATACCGGTATACTCTAAACCATCCCTCCTCTTTTGCATGTCAAAAAAAATATATATATCCAACAGAAGTTGTGGTACTCTGACCAGTTCAAAACCGAAAAGAAGTGGAGGCACCATTTTTCTGCAAACCTAAATCTTGTGGTAAGACTCGTTGTCCCTGCAGCACCATTTCAGATTCGTGTGATCTGTAAAAATAAGTTCTAGGAGCTTTAATAGCATTGTCTGGGGTTAATCCTGAGTTTTTAAAACCTCGTTAACACATAATCCTAAGCGCATCTAAGTTTGGGAAAACAGAAAAGAAAAGGAACAGAAGTAAGTAACAGAAGAATGGCAAGAATGAGTTATCAGTTTCTGAATCTCTTGGCCTTTGTATAAACAGGTTTCTGTAGAGATAACAACTTGGTGTTGGGGTTTGTTCTGGGATTACAATGGTATCTAAACACTTGACTAAGTGACTGAATCACTTGAGGGAAACCTGAAATCAGATTAAAGAGCGAAACAAAAAAAAAACAAGAGACAAAATGCAGTAGTTCACGTTTTTTTTTTGCTTTTCTGTTTTCAGATTTCAGATTCTTTGTAAATGAATTCGAGAGATGTTGCCTTGTTGGTTTGGGGTCCGTTTAGAGAATTAAAATGGTATTAAGATACCTAATTGAGTGGTTACACAATCTAGGGGAAACTGGAGTTGGATTAAGGAACAAAGAAGAAGAAATAGAATTGAGAATTTCAGTTTGTGTTCGGTTTCAGTCTTTTTTTCAGGATTGCTTAGTTTCTGAAATCTCCTGTTGTTAGGGATCTGTTGTAAAGCTACAACCAAGACAACACACTTAACTTACTGAGCTAACGTTTGGGGAAGGATTGTAAGTCAGGTCAAAAAGAAAAAAAAAACACTGACGTAGCACATATTAGAGAGTTTATCAATTCATACTTTCAGCTTTTTATTTCAGTTCTCTTCAGGTTCTGTGTAAGGAAATTCAGAGGAGAGGCCCTTGTTGCCTTGGGCATGGTTGAGTTTAGAACCGTGATTAAACAGCTAAGTAAGTAACTATACAATCTAAGAGAAGCTAAAAAAAAACACATAATCGTGAACAGAGAAAAGAAAAAAGAATTAGAATATCAGATTGTCTTTCTTGTACAGCGTTTCAGTTTCTCAATCTTCATTCCTTTCCCTTTCAGTTCTGTGTGAAACCTTTTTCAGAGGAATTGTCCATAAGCTCCTGACGTACTGAGGGTTTAAAACAGCAGAGGAACAGCAGAGAACAGTATACTGCAGCTTTATGTTTCTGATTAAGAAGGTTTTTGCAAAACAAAAACTATCAGTGTGGCCTTGGGTTGGTTCCTGACATTTATGCTTGCTAAACATTGAACTAAATGGGTATTCTTTAGGGAAAAGGAAACCAGGGCAAATGAAAGAAGGTAAGACAAAAAAAGGGGAAACAAATGCCAACTCTAGTATATCTTTTCAGTTGTTTTTTTTTTCTGCAGCTCATGTTCTCTGTTAACCTTGATTCAGAGAGTTAGAAGGGTTGCATTGTGTGGGTAAAGACCTAAAACTTACCTAATGCTCAAGTAAGATGTTAACACCTTGGAAGAATAAAATACATATTATAAAACAGCAGACAACAATAAGAGTAGAGCTGCATCAGTTTCTAATATCAGTTGCTGCAGATTCTTGGGTTTCAGTATAGAAATGCATCCGTGGGTTTTTAATCGGATTGTTGGATTGTTTAAAGTTTAAACCTTAATCAAACACCTAACAACCGGTGTCACTAAGTTGGGGAGAAGATTAAAGCAAAACACTTAACTAAGAAGCTAAAGCTAACCGGGGGAAAACTGAAAAGCAACCTGTAAAACAAAAAAGAGCTAGTAGTTGATGTAGCAGTTTTCACGTTTCAGTTCTCATTCTGTTAAGTTCTGTATACTGTTACAGACATGTTGAGAGAGTAGTAGTGGTCTAAAAATGAACTAAAGACATTGCTAACAGAGCGAACTAAGTTGGTATATACACATTTAGGAGATTAGCAGTCAGTTTTAGATATAAGAAAAAATAGGAAGAATGTTATGCCTTCAGTTTTCTGAATTGGGTTCTTCTGCATAACTGATTTACAGGAGTGTTAAGATGTAGCAGTGGTTTAATAATAAACCCAAAACAGTGCTAATACCACCCTCTATACGCTGCTGTACTCATTGAAAGATTGGAAGGCAGTTAATAACCAAACAGAAGGGGGTGAAGAAGGGAGGCCTCAATTCAGTCTGCAGGATTCTGATGAGATTTTTGCCTCTGTATGCTGTCACGCAGTGGGTATAGGAGGGTTGAAATGGCCTGGTAATGAACTTATCATCTAGCTAATACACTTAACTAGGGTTGTAAACGTGTAGGTAAAGATAGGTAATCAATTTAATGCAGTACAAAGGGGAAACTGAGTGGGAGTATGCTTAGAGTTGGTGCTTCGGTTTTCTCTATTATGTGTGTCAGTATGCCCACCTACCTAAGGTGCTAAGAGTGTAGTAATGGTTTGAAAATAAACTCACATCGTGGCTAACAGATGCAGCTAAGTGAGCAAAACATTTTAAAAGATTATAATGTCATGATAAAAGATTTAAAACGTTGCTAACTTACTAACTAAGGAGGGTATACATCTTGGTGGATTGAGAACATATCCTAGGTTAAACTTGTCACACGTTTAGTGCTTAAAAATACTCTAGAACAAGAGATAGAGGGAGTACCTAGTTAACTTGTGAAACAACGATGTAAGCGTCCTAGGAGTTGATAAAAGTCGAAGGGTGAGTACTCGGGAAGTTCTAAGGTTTAAAAATACTGTACATCCAACGACTCACTTAGGGAATAACCCCCGGTATAAATAAGATAAACTAGAATAAAATGTCGTCACATGAAATCATGGACTGACACATTGTTTTTTTTAATCAGCGTTAGGGTCGTAACGAACTCCGACCAGGACTCTGTGTGTGAGACTACTTGCTTCTGATCCAGGTATGGACATGTGTGGTTCGTATGTTGCCGTGTTACACGGCTTGTTTGCTTTGTGTGCTGTGTGCTTTGTGTGAAAATGACATAAGATCAAAGCATGAAATGGATTGCTTGTTTATCATGTTGTATGATTTCTATATCATTGTTGAATATATCATTGCGCGCACACAGTAGTTTAGTCCCTTTCGCGTTATGGAACTTTGAGATGAACTCAACGAACTATGTAAACAAAGAACCCCATAAAGGGAAAACTATACGAGAACTACTACGAATTATGAAAATAAAGAAAACGCTATAAGGGAACTCCTCTCTAAACCATTGAGGACTACCATAACACCCACTATGGTGTCTATGCTTTAATGATAATGAAGAGCAAGTCTCCTTGGGTGAGACATGACGAACCACGTAGACAAAACAAAAGAACTATACAAAGAGACGAATCCTCTATAACTTTAGAGGACCGCTAATGACACCCACTATGGTGTCGAGATTATAATGATAATGAAACGAAAAGTATCAACTGTAAAACATGAGAATAACCCGGGAGACAACAGCTCGGGCCGCGCGGTATGGATGATCGGGAGTTGGTATCTGCATCAGATCCTTCGACCGTCTATGATGGAATATATTTTGGTGAAGCACATCCCGGAGTCCAGAGGGACTTCCGCTCCTTGACCCTGGTGTCGGGAATGGGGGAGTGACAAGTTGGTGAAGCACATCCCGGAGTCCAGAGGTGACTTCCGCTTCCTTGACCCTGGGTGTCGGGAAAGGGGGAGTGACAAGTTGGTGAAGCACATCCCGGAGTCCAGAGGTGACTTCCGCTTCCTTGACCCTGGGTGTCGGGAATGGGGGAGTGACAAATTGGTGAAGCTTATCCCGGAGTCCAGAGGTGACTTCCGCTTCCTTGACCCTGGGTGTCGGGAATGGGGGAGTGACAAGTTGGTGAAGCACATCCCGGAGTCCAGAGGTGACTTCCGCTTCCTTGACCCTGGGTGTCGGGAAAGGGGGAGTGACAAGTTGGTGAAGCACATCCCGGAGTCCAGAGGTGACTTCCGCTTCCTTGACCCTGGGTGTCGGGAATGGGGGAGTGACAAATTGGTGAAGCTTATCCTGGAGTCTAGAGGTGACTTCCGCTTCCTTGACCCTGGGTGTCGGGAATGGGGACTAGCTATGGAGGAGACGTCCTCCAACGCGCGGTGATAAAAGAATTCACAAGTAACCCTTGAAGAAACAAGGAATGATTAGCACCTACATAATAAAGCCTCGGGATCTAATCTATATCCCCTGACTCGGTGCCAGAGAATAGAGGAAAACATGTGTAACGAAACCAAGCAAATAAGAAAATTCACAAATGTGATCATTTAAGTAACAAGGAATGAATAGCACCTATATTATAAAGTCTCGGGACTAACCTACATCCCCCCCCCGACTCGGTACAAGAGAAGAAAGGAACATATGTAATGAGAACAAGATAACAATACACAATCTCTTGAATGATCCCATAGCGAGGATTGACGGTATAATGTACCTACGCACACGTCCTATAATTACTTGACTGTTGTTGCTACACTAGCAGCTTATTATGCTGGACTGCGTGTTTGACATTGTTATGCTACTGGCAAGTTGTGCTTGGTTGCTTATTGATATTGCTGTGCTACTTGCAAGATGTGCTTGGTTGCTTGCTGATATTGCTATGCTACCGATGAGTGTGTATGATATCATGATGTACTGATGTGTGCTTTACTGCTTTATCATAGCATGTAAAATGGACTTAATAATATTCGACCAATTAGTCGTGTGGCCCGGTAACATGCGGGCTTCACACGTTCATACTCAGCGTAGTTTGCTGAGTCCTTTACACCCAATTTTTTCAGGTCTTGTGCCAGACGATAACGGAGAGTAGGCAAGGGTGACTATCATAGGGGTAGTCCACATGGCAAGACTTTAAGTAGTATGCTTTCTTATGTATGAGTTATGTTGTTTAAGTTGTTAACTAAACTGTAGATGCTCGGTACTTAAGTTGTACTTTATATTGTATTTGGATTTCGTTAAGTTGGACTTCCAGTCATACAGACCGTAACTTGGAGTTGGTAATGAGGACTGTCAACCACGTGGGGGTTGGCGTCTGTAGCACCCGAATAGAGTTCGAAACCGCTGCGTAGACCTCTCCCTCCGCTAACTTAGGCGTGTCGTATTATTGTTGGTCGTGATTCGGGGGTGTTACAGAAAGTGGTATCAGAGCGTAGTTGCGCTCTGATGACTGGAACAGAGGAGTACCGAGTATAGGAAAACCTAAATTTGAGAAACGGGGTTACGGGTTAGTTTGTGAGGCTCGTTAGTTAGGGTCCATTTCAGTCCGTAGGAAACGCTGGAGAGGTAGAAGCCTCCTCACACTCGGGAAAACCCAATCTGGCGTTTACACAATGGCATATAGTCAATCCGGTAAGGAAAACTATGTACCCCTATCTTCTCATCGATGTTTTTGGTTCAGTGTAGGGTACGGGGGCGTACCCCTCTTTTAAGGGGGTAAGCGCGTTTTGTTTTGTATGTGTGTTGATTTATTATGATGTATTCCTACAACCACTCGTGGTTGGTTGGTAGGTTGTGTGTTTGGATTGTGTGTGAAAATGTTATGTACGCTATGGATGAAATGAATGTCGTGTGCCTTGGGTTGCACTTTAGCATGTTATACACATTGCTAGCTTCTTGGTCTACTATGAGAACTTGTGTGAAGCCACTGATGTGGCACGGTGCTTAGAAGCACCGAGCATTATAATTATGGACTTAACCTTTTGGGAAGCGATAATGAATGCGGGACTGGATCCCTAAGGTTACCAGGAGTGGAAATATAAGTTAAGGAAGTAAGACTTCGGGACGAAGTCTCTTTTAAGGGGGGGTAAGTTGAAACACCCCTAAATTTAAACACATAAAATCATAAACGCGAGGAGATTATCCGGTCGCGTTTCACAAGCCGGACATATAATGAATTACGAACAATTAAATTGGTATATACATGTAACGTTATGTATTAATACAGTCACATACTTATGTATGTACGTTTATAAAAAACATATACGAAACGTTACAACATTACAAACAACGTCGTATATGATAAATAATAATGTCGCATAGTCACATATAACTAAAACGCGACGAAATAGAAATGGGCGTATATGAACATACATGTACGTATAAATGACTAGCGCCGTATAATTAATAACGCGACATAGTATATAGTCGCTTATATATATGTAAACAAACATGTATATAGCTTACAAAAAAAGAGGGAAAAGAAAAAAGGAGCAAATACGCTCCCGCTGAGGTTTGAACTACCTCTCGTATACCTCGTGAATCCCTTAACCAGTTGAGCTGTGCTCGATTTTAGTAATAATACTGCACCTCTTGATACAATAGTTATAATACATCGGTACCAACCATAATTCCACCATGCCTTCCTTGCCAGATCATCGTCATGCTCTACTCTGCCTCTGCACCGATTTCAAAAAAAAACGAAACAGTGACACCCAACATCAACAACCTTCCTCTTCTTTTTTTAAGTCTAGCACTAACTCCATTGTGCATCTTTCCCATTACCACCCACGACAACCCATGTTCTCCCCCTTGATACTACCACTGATCGGACAAAAAAAAATGACAACAGATTGTCATTTCCTCCATCAAAGTTGTAAGAGCACGCTTGCATGCGCATCTGAGTTATTCCCTGTTTCAAACTCCCGTGCCTCAGAATCTGTGTGAGCTGACAACAAAAGAATCTAAAACTAAACTATACATCAGGCTACTCCATCTCTGCATACCATACCCTTATTTCCCTTCTTCGTTAACGCCTCTGTAGTAATAAATCTAGAGAACACACTGCACCCTTCATCCATCGTGTGCGTATCTGGTGAAGGAATACCACCCCACCGCATCAGCTCACTTTCTCCACTCCAGGTATAGCTATATACCTCTGTTTCAACTCTTCGTTCTCATTCTCCCCTTGTGTCCACGCTTGATGAAGTTCTAAATCACTGGAACCTTGTCTCCCACAGCAGAGTTAAGAAGAGGGATAAAAACAGTTGAATCCAAAAATTAGAGGTAAAAGCTTCATCTTCCTTGCAGTTTTCTTGACGTTTTCATACCGTATACTCTAAACCATCCCTCCTCTTTTGCATGTCAAAAAAAATATATATATCCAACAGAAGTTGTGGTACTCTGACCAGTTCAAAACCGAAAAGAAGTGGAGGCCCATTTTTCTGCAAACCTAAATCTTGTGGTAAGACTCGTTGTCCCTGCAGCACCATTTCAGATTCGTGTGATCTGTAAAAATAAGTTCTAGGAGCTTTAATAGCATTGTCTGGGGTTAATCCTGAGTTTTTAAAACCTCGTTAACACATAATCCTAAGCGCATCTAAGTTTGGGAAAACAGAAAAGAAAAGGAACAGAAGTAAGTAACAGAAGAATGGCAAGAATGAGTTATCAGTTTCTGAATCTCTTGGCCTTTGTATAAACAGGTTTCTGTAGAGATAACAACTTGGTGTTGGGGTTTGTCTGGGATTACAATGGTATCTAAACACTTGACTAAGTGACTGAATCACTTGAGGGAAACCTGAAATCAGATTAAAGAGCGAAACAAAAAAAAAACAAGAGACAAAATGCAGCAGTTCACGTTTTTTTTTTGCTTTTCTGTTTTCAGATTTCAGATTCTTTGTAAATGAATTCGAGAGATGTTGCCTTGTTGGTTTGGGGTCCGTTTAGAGAATTAAAATGGTATTAAGATACCTAATTGAGTGGTTACACAATCTAGGGAAACTGGAGTTGGATTAAGGAACAAAGAAGAAGAAATAGAATTGAGAATTTCAGTTTGTGTTCGGTTTCAGTCTTTTTTTTTCAGGATTGCTTAGTTTCTGAAATCTCCTGTTGTTAGGGATCTGTTGTAAAGCTACAACCAAGACAACACACTTAACTTACTGAGCTAACGTTTGGGGAAGGATTGTAAGTCAGGTCAAAAAGAAAAAAAACACTGACGTAGCACATATTAGAGAGTTTATCAATTCATACTTTCAGCTTTTTATTTCAGTTCTCTTCAGGTTCTGTGTAAGGAAATTCAGAGGAGAGGCCCTTGTTGCCTTGGGCATGGTTGAGTTTAGAACCGTGATTAAACAGCTAAGTAAGTAACTATACAATCTAAGAGAAGCTAAAAAAAAAACACATAATCGTGAACAGAGAAAGAAAAAAGAATTAGAATATCAGATTGTCTTTCTTGTACAGCGTTTCAGTTTCTCAATCTTCATTCCTTTCCCTTTCAGTTCTGTGTGAAACCTTTTTCAGAGGAATTGTCCATAAGCTCCTGACGTACTGAGGGTTTAAAACAGCAGAGGAACAGCAGAGAACAGTATACTGCAGCTTTATGTTTCTGATTAAGAAGGTTTTTGCAAACAAAAACTATCAGTGTGGCCTTGGGTGGTTCCTGAATTTATGATCTTGCTAAATCATTGAACTAAATGGGTAATCTTTAGGGAGAAAGGAAACCAGGGCAAATGAATGAGAGGTAAGACAAAAAAAGGGGAAACAAATGCCAACTCTAGTATATCAGTTTCAGTTGTTTTTTTTTTTTCTGCAGCTCATGTTCTCTGTGTAACCTTGATTCAGAGAGTTAGAAGGGTTGCATTGTGTGGGTAAAGAACCTAAAACTTACCTAATGCACTCAAGTAAGATGTTAACACCTTGGAGAAGAATAAAATACATATTATAAAACAGCAAGACAACAATAAGAGTAGAGCTGCATCAGTTTCTAATATCAGTTGCTGCAGATTCTTGGGTTTCAGTATAGAAATGCATCCGTGGGTTTAATCGGATTGTTGGATTGTTTTAAGTTTAAACCTTAATCAAACACCTAACCAACCGGTGTCACTAAGTTGGGGAGAAGATTAAAGCAAAACACTTACTAAGAAGCTAAAGCTAATCGGGGGAAAACTGAAAAGCAACCTGTAAACAAAGAAAGAGCTAGTAGTTGATGTAGCAGTTTTCACGTTTCAGTTCTCATTCTGTTAAGTTCTGTATACTGTTACAGACATGTTGAGAGAGTAGTAGTGGTCTAAAAATGAACTAAAGACATTGCTAACAGAGCGAACTAAGTTGGTATATACACATTTAGGAGATTAGCAGTCAGTTTTAGATATAAGAAAAAAATAGGAAGAATGTTATGCCTTCAGTTTTCTGAATTGGGTTGTCTTCTGCATAACTGATTTACAGGAGTGTTAAGAATGTAGCAGTGGTTTAATAATAAACCCAAAACAGTGCTAATACCCCTATCTACGCTGCTGTACTCATTGAAAGATTGGAAGGCAGTTAATAACCAAACAGAAGGGGGTGAAGAAGGGAGGCCTCAATTCAGTCTGCAGGATTCTGATGAGATTTTTGCCTCTGTATGCTGTCACGCAGTGGGTATAGGAGGGTTGAAATGGCCTGGTAATGAACTTATCATCTAGCTAATACACTTAACTAGGGTTGTAAACGTGTAGGTAAAGATAGGTAATCAATTTAATGCAGTACAAAGGGGAAACTGAGTGGGAGTATGCTTAGAGTTGGTGCTTCGGTTTTCTCTATTATGTGTGTCAGTATGCCCACCTACCTAAGGTGCTAAGAGTGTAGTAATGGTTTGAAAATAAACTCACATCGTGGCTAACAGATGCAGCTAAGTGAGCAAAACATTTTAAAGATTATAATGTCATGATAAAAGATTTAAAACGTTGCTAACTTACTAAACTAAGGAGGGTATACATCTTGGGTGGATTGAGAACATATCCTAGGTTAAACTTGTCACACGTTTAGTGCTTAAAAATACTCTAGAACAAGAGATAGAGGGAGTACCTAGTTAACTTGTGAAACAACGATGTAAGCGTCCTAGGAGTTGAATAAAGTCGAAGGGTGAGTACTTGGGAAGTTCTAAGGTTTAAAATAAACTGTACATCCAACGACTCACTTAGGGAATAACCCCCGGTATAAATAAGATAAACTAGAATAAAAAATGTCGTCACATGAAATCATGGACTGACACATTGTTTTTTTAATCAGCGTTAGGGTCGTAACGAACTCCGACCAGGACTCTGTGTGTGAGACTACTTGCTTCTGATCCAGGTATGGACATGTGTGGTTCGTATGTTGCCGTGTTACACGGCTTGTTTGCTTTGTGTGCTGTGTGCTTTGTGTGAAAATGACATAAGATCAAAGCATGAAATTGGATTGCTTGTTTTATCATGTTGTATGATTTCTATATCATTGTTGATATATCATTGCGCGCACACAGTAGTTTTTAGTCCCTTTCGCGTTATGGAACTTTGAGATGAGACTCAACGAACTATGTAAACAAAGAAACCCCATAAAGGGAAAACTATACGAGAACTACTACGAATTATGAAAATAAAGAAAACGCTATAAGGGGAACTCCTCTCTAAACCATTGAGGACTACCATGACACCCACTATGGTGTCTATGCTTTAATGATAATGAAGAACAAGTCTCCTTGGGTGAGACATGACGAACCACGTAGACAAAACAAAAGAACTATACAAAGAGACGAATCCTCTATAACTTTAGAGGACCGCTAATGACACCCACTATGGTGTCGAGATTATATGATAATGAAACGAAAAGTATCAACTGTAAAACATGAGAATAACCCGGGAAGACAACAGCTCGGGCCGCGCGGTATGGATGATCGGGAGTTGGTATCTGCATCAGATCCTTCGACCGTCTATGATGGAATATATTTTGGTGAAGCACATCCCGGAGTCCAGAGGTGACTTCCGCTTCCTTGACCCTGGGTGTCGGGAATGGGGGAGTGACAAGTTGGTGAAGCACATCCCGGAGTCCAGAGGTGACTTCCGCTTCCTTGACCCTGGGTGTCGGGAAGGGGGAGTGACAAGTTGGTGAAGCACATCCCGGAGTCCAGAGGTGACTTCCGCTTCCTTGACCCTGGGTGTCGGGAATGGGGAGTGACAAATTGGTGAAGCTTATCCTGGAGTCTAGAGGTGACTTCCGCTTCCTTGACCCTGGGTGTCGGGAATGGGGGACTAGCTATGGAGGAGACGTCCTCCAACGCGCGGTGATAAAAGAATTCACAAGTAACCCTTGAAGAAACAAGGAATGATTAGCACCTACATAATAAAGCCTCGGGATCTAATCTATATCCCCTGACTCGGTGCCAGAGAATAGAGGAAAACATGTGTAACGAAACCAAGCAAATAAGAAAATTCACAAATGTGATCATTTAAGTAACAAGGAATGAATAGCACCTATATTATAAAGTCTCGGGATCTAACCTACATCCCCCGGACTCGGTACAAGAGAAGAAAGGAAACATATGTAATGAGAACAAGATAACAATACACAATCTCTTGAATGATCCCATAGCGAGGATTGACGGTATAATGTACCTACGCACACGTCCTATAATTACTTGACTGTTGTTGCTACACTAGCAGCTTATTATGCTGGACTGCGTGTTTGACATTGTTATGCTACTGGCAAGTTGTGCTTGGTTGCTTATTGATATTGCTGTGCTACTTGCAAGATGTGCTTGGTTGCTTGCTGATATTGCTATGCTACCGATGAGTGTGTATGATATCATGATGTACTGATGTGTGCTTTACTGCTTTATCATAGCATGTAAAATGGACTTAATAATATTCGACCAATTAGTCGTGTGGCCCGGTAACATGCGGGCTTCACACGTTCATACTCAGCGTAGTTTGCTGAGTCCTTTACACCCAATTTTTTCAGGTCTTGTGCCAGACGATAACGGAGAGTAGGCAAGGGTGACTATCATAGGGGTAGTCCACATGGCAAGACTTTAAGTAGTATGCTTTCTTATGTATGAGTTATGTTGTTTAAGTTGTTAACTAAACTGTAGATGCTCGGTACTTAAGTTGTACTTTATATTGTATTTGGATTTCGTTAAGTTGGACTTCCAGTCATACAGACCGTAACTTGGAGTTGGTAATGAGGACTGTCAACCACGTGGGTGGTTGGCGTCTGTAGCACCCGAATAGAGTTCGAAACCGCTGCGTAGACCTCTCCCGCTAACTTAGGCGTGTCGTATTATTGTTGGTCGTGATTCGGGGGTGTTACAGATGATGCCCGCATCCAAGAGCTTTAAAACCTCAGCTTTCACTACTTCCCTCAGGTTGGGGTTCAATCTCCTTTGGGTTGCCTCACTGGTTTGATACTATCTTCCATGTAGATTCGGTGAGTGCAGAACCCTGGACTGATCCCTTTAATATCTGCCACTGACCACCCCAATGCTCCCTTGTGTCTTCCTAATACCTCCAGAAGTCTGCTTTCCTGCGAAACAAACAAAGAAGAAAAAATAATAACTGGCAGGGCGCCACCCTCTGCCAAGAAAGCATATTTAAGATTTGAAGGAAGAGTTTTTAATTCAAGAGTGGGGGGCTTCTCTACTGAAGGAATGAGCCTCTGAGTAGGCCTGTCCAGTGGCTCCACAGGAGGAGCATGAGGGCGAAAATAGGTTCGTCCCTGGTTAAGCTGCTGGACAACAGTAGCTACCTCATCAGTGCTCTCCTTGTCATCCTCAATCGAATGGCATAACACCTGTTCTAACAGATCAGAATTCTTAAACAGGAAGGAAGAGTCATCAGTACTTTCAGCGATAAATGCATCATAATCATCAGTATAGTCGACATCAATAGAAAGTACAGCATGAGAAGAAGCATTTGTTCTCATCATCTTGGTGATATCAAAACTAAGCTCCTCATTATTAAATTTCAGGGTGATTTTTCCTTTGTCAACATCAATGACAGTTTTAGCAGTTCGCAGGAATGGTCTACCCAAAATTAATGGCACTTCAACATCCTCATCCATATCAAGAATAACAAAATCAGCAGGGAAGAAGAAGTTACCAACACCTACCACAACGTTCTCAACCATACCACGAGGTTTGATTGAGGACGATCAGCCAATTGTAAATTAAAGTTGATTGGGACAAGCTCACCAGCATGAAGCTTTCTAAACATTGAGTACGGCATTAAATTGATGCTTGCTCCAAGGTCGCAAAGTCCATACCCACAGTCCATGTCTCCAATGGTGCAAGGGATGATGGGCTGCCCTGGATCTCCACACTTTGGAGGGAGCTTCTGCTGGATGGCTGCAGAGCACGTCTCTGTCAGCTGAACAATCTCCTTTTCTTTGAACCTTCGCTTGTTAGAAATCAAATCCTTCACAAAGCGAGCATAGTTAGGCATTTGCTTGATAGCATCAATCAAGGGGATATTAATTGTAAGCTTCGAAAATACACTCAAAAATTTCCCAAATTGATCATCAAGTTCTTTCTCTTTTAATCTATTAGGGAAGGGAAGTTCCTTAGGAACCACCTTACCCTTGGAGTTTTTAGCATTCAAAATATGAGAAGGGGAAGAAATAGGAGCCTGGGTCTCCTCAACAACTACCTCAGGAGGGGCTGGGGGCCCTGACGGTGCACCAGTGCTAGAAGAAGGGCGACCGGTCTCCTCGTCAGCTTGATCCTCAGCCACTTGATTTCTATTTATCAATTACTTCCCGCTTCTTAGGTAACTACTGCTGCAACTGCTGCCACCTCTTCAGAATCTGAGCAGTCTTCGACTACCACGGTTTCCGAAACCGTCACTGCCTTCAACTGAGCTTTAGGATTGGGGTCTGTTTGGGAAGGCAGTGAGCCAGACGGTCTCTGCTGCAGGAGGAACTGAGTCAACTGACTCATAGTTCCTTGCATCTCCACCATAGCGTTCTCAAGCTTTTGCTGACCAGCTGCCAGATTCTGATTTATCACTGTTTGTTGCTCTTGAGAGGCCATCAGTTTATCCATCATCTCCTTTAAATTAGCATTGTTCGAACTCAGTGACGATGGCTGAGTTGGAGACTGCTGTGGCCTAAACTGATTGTATGGGGGCCTAACAAAACCAGGTGGTGCTCCCTGACTTGCCCTCTGAGGTTGCATCTGTTGTGAGTTGAGGGTGTTATTTGGGTTACCGTACCTCAGGTTTGGATGCTGGTTCTACATCCAAGGCTGCCTGTTGTACTGGCCAATTACATTTACCTCCTCAGTCTGCCTCATCTCAGCAACCATCGGGCAGTCTTCATAATCATGGTTGTCTCCACACTGAGAACAGCATACCTCATTTGGACCAGTAGACACCTGCTTGACGGCTTGCACAGATGTCTGTCCCATAGTGAGCCGCTCGAGCATCTTCGCCATATTGCCCACTGTGGTACTTAAATGGGCCTGCTCAGCAGCAATCTGCTCCATCATAGGATCTGGAGTCCGAGAGGAGGTCTGCCCAACTGTGAAGACCCTTCCACCACTGTTGCTCCACTGGCGGAGCTCCTCGCAGTAGGACTCCATGGCTGACATAAATTCTCTCTCCGCTTTTAGCCAGCAGGTTTCCACCCAGTGCGGCTCTGACCTCGGCTGTGCTCATCTCTCAGCCCTTGGAAGAACCCCTGGGCCAAGGATGTCATGTTCTGACCGTGATGCGGGCACTGGCGGAGCAGCTCCTTGAATCTATCCCAAGCTTCACAGATTGTCTCACCGCCGGACTGTCTGAAAGCGGTCAGGTCAGCGATCATTTGTCTGGTCCGGGAGATAGGGATATACTTCTCGTAAAACCTCTCCGTCAACAGCTCCCAGGTAGTGATGATACCTGGTGGTAGACGGTGGAACCACTTCGAGGCTTCCCCTGATAGACTGTGCTGAAATAAGCACAGCCGAGCGTACTCCTCAAGCCCCTGAGACATCCCCAACGAATCCAAATGGACTAAGAACCGATGGACATGGTCGAGTGCATCAGCCGGGTCTGCGCCTGAGAAGGTCCCTGCTGGATGATTCCTGACAGCGTTTGTCTGATGGCTTGGTTTCAACTTTTGCCATTCTGCTGTTAATTCAGCTGTGAGGTTCGGTAGAGTCACAGGTCCTCTTCTAGGAGCAGCTGGCGGCCGATTTATTCTTCCCAAAGTGGCCTGCTCAGCATTGGCATTGGCTGGTCCGTTAGCAGCCATGGCGAAGGTGAGTGCTCTTCTCGCTCTTCGAGCTGTACGGTTGATCTCTAGGTCTAAGTTGAATCTTGGTGGACCTCGAGATCGAGTACCGTGCATTCACCAAACACCAGCACAGTTACACAAAACAAATTAAATAAAACAAAAACAATTGACAACCAAGGCAAAGGACTTGACAAAGTCAAGTCCCCGGCAACGGCGCCATTTTGCAAACAGGTCAATTGATCTACTAAAACTAAACAAATTAATCTAGAAATATAAATCAATAAGTCTGTCGGGTTGCAAAATCCCGGTCACTATAGTATAGAAAGTTAAGCAACCAAGTATCGAACCGTGGGACTTGAATAAATAAGCCTAAGTCCTATCCTAAATCCTAAGAAAACTGGAAACTCAGGGGGGTTGTGAATTGTTTTTGGAACTGAATCAAATAAATGCAAATCAGAATTGAATTAAGCAATCGGTAAAAATGAATGATGAGTTTGATAATATGAGTGGAACTCCGGGTTCGGGTTGTTCTTTTCTGGTTGAATCTAGTAACTCCTACAATTTAATTATGAGAAACGGAAAGGCCAATTCTTTCTATCTCTTCAATGCTAAATCCTAGTTCATTGAAGAGCTCACCTATCAGAACGTGTCAACTCTAATCTAGCAGTTGGCAAAACACATATAGGCGGAATAAGCACAAAGAATTGTTAGCGTTTGTAGGAAATTATCTATCCGACTAATCCTTCCCCAAATCCCCAGGTTAATTCGAACTCCCTATTAATCACCTTGTCTGATCCTAATAGGTTTCGCAAAACAACTCTATAACTCGCGAAATTAATAGAGAAGAAGATTGATAATCATTAACTTGGAAACAATCCATTACAGCCTCATAATCAAATTGCAGAATTTTAACTACATTGAATCCATCTTGAACAAACCCTACCCCAGAGTTAAATCCCTACTAGCCAGACATTGCAAAGACAGATAAATACAATCAACATAGAAATCATCTAAAGGAAGAAAACCCTTCTGTTGAACGACTATCCAGATCGATGAATGCAGGTGTAAGGTTGAAGATGATGGCTTCACTCCCTTCTGACGATGCTCCTCCAGAACGATGGTGATGAGCTTGATGAATGTGAATGAAGGTGAACTGATGCAATTGGTGTGGATGAATGGAGAGAACCTCGTTTATCAGCGTGAGAGTGTGTGTTGTAATGATCGATGATGAATGAATGCCCTCTCCCTCTGATTAGGTCAATTAAATAGACTTTCCTCTCTCTTTTTCCCTTCAAAACGCCGAGTTTATGCTGTAATTATCGTGTCGTCCGAACATTGGTCCGGACTTCAACGTTCGGACACAATGCTTTGAGCGCTTCAATTCAGAAATTTTCGACTTGTGTCCGAACTTGGATGTTCGGACACAAGTTCGGACATGCTCCGTACTTCAGACCTCCGGATTTTCTTAACCATGTCCGAACTTCGATGTTCGGACTGAAGTTCGGACATCCCATCAGGCGCAGCATACAAACTCTCGACTTGCGTCCGAACTTGGAAGTTCGGACACAAGCTCGGACAGACCTTCAAAAATCCTCTAAATTCTCATTTCGACTCCGATTCGACCCCCGTTTGTTGCATTATCTCCCTTGTGAGTTAATCTAGTGTTTCCTTGGCTTTCTCTGCATTTAACATAGAAAAAGGGTAAATCAAGCCTTCACAAACAAACAAACCAAGGAAAACGTAAGATAAGTGTGGAATATTATCGATGCTGCGTATAAAATTAGGCAATCAGACCACTAAAACCATGCATATTTCACACTCATCAGTCTGAAAGCCTGGGTTCGGAATGTCGATTTTTGTAAGGCGCGCTCCGCGGTTCTTGTCCGAACAGCTCGTCTGGACGGTGGTTCGGACGATAATTGTTTTGCCTCTAAAATCTTCGTTTGAGCTCCGATTGATCCCCGTTTGTTGCGTTGCGAAGCTTATGAAGTGTACTATGTGATTCCAAGACCTTTTCTGCATTTGATACATAAATGTATCAGTTCATATCAAAACATAAATCTAAGAGAATTCACATAGCAAGTGGGAAACATTACTTTAAAGTGTGGCAAATAATAAGGTAATTAAACCCTAAAAGTCTATATGTTTCGCACTTATCATATATACACCACTTACGTTGGACTAAATTTAAGACTTGCTAGCTAATTTCATAAAACCCTCCTTGCAGCTCTGATTGGCATTTGAATTAACTGGTTGTAGAAAGCAGTCACGCAAAATATCACTATTTTTTAGCATAATAGCTCCATGAACTGTTAAAAATAAGTCTTGAATATCACTGGCTGCTCTTTTCAATTAGTTGTTGATCAAAGCAGCTTGCATATGTGACGGGATATGGGAACTAACTACGAGATAGTTGGTTATTATGCACGCTATTCTTTTCTCGCTGTGTGAAATGTCAATAACAACTCATGGTTTTTTGCAAGTAATTTTGATGCAGCTTGCTCTGGTGACAAGGGTTCTTTTGGAGGTACTCATTCAGGTTTAAAGGACATCCTTTACTTGATATTGTTATGGTTATCATCATATCAATGCCTACCCGTCTAATAGAAGCTGAAACTCTTGTTGGCCAAATGTTGTAGAATAGCTGTGGACGGTGATTGTTATTTTATTAAATCACTGAATGACTGTCTGCTAACATGCTGCCATGCCCATCCAATGTTCGTGACTATGAATAATGTTGCATGTTATTTGGTGTTTGTTATGAAGAATATTAGTATTACTTACAGTAGTAGAAGTGTAATCAAGTACGGTGTTGATTGTTGCAGTTATTTAAAGTCATCGGATTAAATTCTGTTCCAAAACAATTATTGCTGAATCGTTTGATTAGTAGAATGTAAATTCTTGAACTGTTGTTGAAGGAGATGCAGCAGACATATATCTTAGTTGGTGAGGTACGTTGTTGGGTTTCTCTCACTCTGTGTGAGTTTCTTATTCACTTTGTTGGTTGAGCAATATGACGTTCTTTGTTTGCTAGGTTCTTACGCTTCTGTTTCAACTCTAAGGTGGGTGGGGTATTGTTACTCACTAGTTTTGCTTCGCCCTCAAACAGATTTTGTAAGTTTTGGAGTGAGTGAGTTTGCAAAAGTGAATCTATATACAGAAGGAAAACTAGTCAGATTCTTCTTTGACAAGCAGCAGCACTAGCTATAGCTTGTAAGTTGCTACTACTAGCCTAGCTTCCTTTTCTTCCTCTCACTTTTTCTTTCCTGTTTTCTGCTTTCTACTGCAGCCACTGCTAATTGAGGTTTTTATGCCTCAAAGTTCTGTTTGTCTCCACCATTTCTGTTTTTGTTTGTTTTCATTACATATCTTTCTTTTCAACAGGAGAAAGAAACTGACCGATCGGAGAGGGTACAAGTTCAGTCAATTGTACTGATTTCTTGTTTATCTTTTCTCTTCTTTTACTCTGAACCTTGTTTGTCCTTGACAAAAAATATGTTTCTTTTGGTGAGCAATCTACGATGACAAAAGCACATAATTATTGTTCTAATGTTTCCTTTTCCACTGCAGAAGGAAGAAGATTAGAAGTGGATAAAATCCTTTCTTTTGAGCTTAACACCACCCGAATGCCTCCTTCTTCTTCATCCCCTTAGCTTGGCAATGACTACAAATAAGTTAACAGATCCTTTCATTGGTGTATGTTCTCATTTGTCAGAATTAGATGTGAATTGTTTAAGAAGGTTAATTTCATACTTGAATACCATTTCCCTAGTAGTGTAATTAATTACACAGTACCATTGTTTTTTGTCTGATAGTCAATATTGTTGTGACAACATTCTTTATTTAAATGGTAGGTTTTGTATGCTGTTGAGAATTGTAAAACTGTGAAGAGATATTAATTACTCAGTACACTCGGGAACTCATCAAGGTATTTTTTAATGATGTAGCCCTTTTGTTTTGTAAAATGCTTGTCCTTGATTGACTATATATACTATATTGTTTGGCTGTAGAATTTTACTAGTTGGTTAGGTTTATCTCCTTCTCAGCCTATTTCTCAACCTCATTCTCAGCCTCTTTCCCATCCTATATTTGTACCTTCTTCTCATACTCTTCCTTTCCCATCTTACATGTACACAAATAATCTCCCTTACATATACTTTGCTTCCATCCTTGTTGAAGTTTGGTAGGACCAAGTTCCTTCGCATAAGAATTTTTTATAATGCAATATGTTGATTAGCACGTATACTTTCCATTCTTGACTGCCCTAGCACTTTATCTGATAGTCGTTCCTTACCTTTCCTAATGTTCTATCCCTATCAGCTATATTTGGTGGTCTAGCTATCTCATTAAATTAAGTTCAAGAATTGAAGATCTTCTTCATTTTCTATCATATTAGTTACTAGTTTTGAATACCATTTCCTGATTAATAGTTTTACACAAAACAGTATGCAGCAGGTCACCTAAATAAGCTACAAGATAGCATTTCAAACTTTTGGTTGAAGATCAAGCCAAGTGAAAAATCTATTAGTATGTATTTGAATAACTACACTGTTACAATTTTCTTATTACATTCCTTTTCATTTGTCGTTTATGAATTATGACGTATCTTAGTGAATGCTAGCAAAGTTAAAACCCTCATGCATATTATTTATGCAATTGATGGTTGTTGGGTTATCGCTATAGGTTAGTGCTACCCGTGACCGCTGATCAATGAGAAAATTAAGAGTGGAAAGGCATTTGTACATGAATGACAGCCATAGAAAATGCATCTAGAGATGAGTAGTGTAAAAGCATCACACATACTAGACACTAAACATTGTATCTTTGAATTTTGCCTGCAGGAAAATCTTTAGATGACAGGTCGAGAAGTTTCAGTTAGAAGAATATTTTAGCTGGTAGCAGGAAAAGATTTGAATGCAGCTATTGACAAGATCTGCGAATATGTAGGTACGAGGATGCATTAGCTTCTCCTTATCCCACATTCATCTCGTTGATTCATTTATCAACATGTTGAATGACATGCACGTTTGTTCTTTCTTTTTATGATTATGTAGACAATATCTGGCGGGAGGTCCATTTGAAATTACTAATGTAACACCCCTAATCCTAAACCTGTAATGACGTCGCAATTCGTAGCATAAAAATAGCAAATCGCAGCGGAAATAAAACTATCTACCTTGGTGTTACACGCCGTTACTCACCCTTGTGAGTAACAAGGCATCCTTACTCTTTCCAACAATACAACTCCTCACGCTGTGATGAACAGATACTGAGCACTTCTAATTATTACAAACCAAATCCAACTAAATGAGCAACTACCTGAATACAACAACCTCTTTAATACAATACAAAATAAAATAAAACCAAGGTGTTTGCTGAAAACACATCAGCTACCCCCGTGTCCCGCACTCCGGCTTGAGTCTTCTTCAATAACCTGGAATGTTTGGCCCATTGAAGGGGCAGCAATCGAAATGCTGTATGCTAAATGTGATCCTAAGTCATCTAGATTCCATAGGTCGTTTTAGCCATCTTGATATTCGATTCTTTACATGAAATGCCGGTTTACAATAATAACTGTAAACATTAAACACTCACATAACAATTCACCTGTAAACATCAATGTACAATAGTACACAACACCAATAACACAATCAATAATCCATAGTAATAACCACACAAGATAGGCGTATTAATCTGTACTTGTTAGTTGGCCACCTGGCCCTTATCCTTTAAACCAATCACTTAACCTTTTCCAATTAATTTCCACCTCAGGCGTCATGTCAAGACAACCTTAATAACTTATTAATGGACGATAGTCCCCTGGGTTCCAATGGAACCGTTACCAGCTGACCTTATGGCCCTGGATAATTAAATGACGATCCGGTCGAACCTGTGCAACCAACGCAGTGTCCTCCGCCATCCCCGAATGTGGCTGATGGATACCCTTGAGTGACTCCCCATTGAAGTCTCTCGTAGTGATCACAATGCGCAACCAAAAGTCGAAACAATCTGGATTCCTCTCTTTATAAGTTAGCCTTTTTGTCAGTGGTCAATGACCAACACTTGAATTAAGACTATAACAGTTGACCATCAGTTAGGTTCAATAATACCTAAAGGTCAGTTAGTCTTTTTCCCAGTTTAGATGTATAAACTTACAGTCATAAGACGTTCGGTATAAAATACAACGCAATAGTTTGAGCAATATAGTATACAATATCATATACATAAAATCACAGATATCGCTCTTAAACAATTAACACATAACGTCTGGACCTTAGGAATCCTTCGGACATTCAGACCACACAATTAACATACCGTTCACCAAGTAACAGCTAGCTTGGCAAGTTCCTGTTCAGTAGTTCCTTCCCGTACGCTGTATATAAACATGCAATATCGGGTAATATAATATAACTATTAATTAAGTATTACAGTACTGTCACTGTAGAGTTTATACTCGCAATATACTAATTTCGTATGTTCTTTATTTCTCCCTGTTTATTTAACAGTGGTTCCAGGTAGCTCGTCAGTTCATTATTTTATGTAGTATCCACATATGATAATGAATTCCCATATTATGATATCTTTAATTATATATTCATAATTATTTCCTCTTATTCCATATACCAACATAATTTGATTATCTTTATCATAACTACAATTATTTCATAAACTCTATATTATATTCTTTTGGTTATTTTTATCATAACCTTAATTATTTTATAAATTTATATTATACTCCACAATATACCATAATACATTATATTACCCAGTTTTAATTCCTTTCTTTATTAAATTATAAAACCAACCTTATTAATTCTGTAATTATAAGTTGGACACAATAATTTTCATAGTTACCAAATAACCTTATAAATTCGGTATTTATTTTGGACACATTAACTTTGTAATTTACCAAATAACCACATAAATCTTTTCGGTAATTACAATTCAAATATCCAACTATTATAAATTACTAAATAATCCCTTAAATTTTCGGTTTCCATATATACTTGCCATAACTATATTTTAACCCAAAACTTTTATGTAAGTTACATATCAGCTTATAACCATAGTTTTATTATTTAATTCCCTTAATTACCGAGACAACCCTTTATACTTTTATAAACTGCCAAGTAACCTTATAACTTTAATAATTCATTAATTACCCACATTAACTTTCGGAATTGCAAAATAAATATATTAGTTTTTATAAATTACCAAATGACCACATTAATTTCCGGTCTTAACATGTAATTCTCTTATTTTCACAATTAAGCTCAAAACTCTATATAAGTTACATATTAACTTATAAATTATAGTTTTGATATTTAATTTTCTTAAATAACCAAAATGGCCCATATACTTTTATAAATTACATTTCCACCCCTGGCCAATTCGGGTTACTTAATAATTCCTATAAATTACATATTCACCCTTAAACTTTATTAACTTAATATTTTATGTCATAAATATTTAATCCAAAGTTTTTGGTCAACACTTTGACCAAGACTCAATTTCATAATTAATACTTTAATATACTCATAAAATCAATTGTAATTCGGTTTCTCTCTAAACTTTCCAATAATTACAAAATAGTCCAAAACTTAATAAATTGTTATTTAACACTTATACACTTATTTAAATTCACCAAAATTCATAATATTAATTCCTACCTTATATTATCATAATTATACCAAATCACTCCTTTAATTCTCGGCTTTTATATTTTGTTCACCAAATTTTACCAAATTTGCATTTTAACCACATAACTTATTTAACTAGCCATTTAAATACTTATAGCTATTTTTAATACTCCCAAAATTTATAATATAAGTTAATACACTTATATATTTTCAAAAATCACCAAATAAAACATTTCATTCTTGGCCTTACCATATATTTACTATATGGTTTTAAAACTTGATTTAAACCTTATAATATATATTTATAAATGTATATAAGCCATATAACACTTCTAAAAAATTATGCTAATGACTTATAATGATTATAAACCCAAAATAGAACCATTAATCTAGATAATTCGGTTATATATATATATATCTATTTAATTTTTATGACACAATTTATACCTTTAAGGTAACAATTTCACCTTATATGTTATAAATTATTTTTCTTGACATTATAACCTATGATTTTCGGCCTTAATTTATTTAAAGGTTATACATAATTTTTATACCAAAGTTTGAAGCTTAATTCAAGCTTAAACTTAATAAACCTTAATTATATATACTTACTCCTTAAATCAAGACAATTCTTGTACTTGATTTCTCCTTGAATTCCAAGCTCTCCAAATGCTATTTGATGAAGAGAATTCGGCCACCTTATATATATTAGGAGATCCATTTGTTAGACTTCTAACAAGGATTATAAATAAGATTTGGAGTAATTTTACAAGAGTACCTTAGGAATTTAACAAGGATTTTTGGTACACCTTGAGATGGTGTGGATCTAAATTTCCTTCATGAAATAATGAGAGAAATAGGTTTAGAAGTTCATAAATTTTCAAAAACACCTTAAGGAATTTACTTAGGATTTTCAACATGAAAATATCCTTAACTTGATCTTGTTGTTCCTTGTGTTGTTGTTGAATCTAGGAACCTTCTTGGAGTACTAAAGCTTGGCGATTTAGCAAGGTTGCTAGGATGTTTTCTTGCTTCAAGACTTAGTAGATTTAACTAGGAAATCACATTAAAATGGTGTTAGAACTTAATACACCATTAATGGAGCTTTGAAGCTCTAAGGAATTAATTGTCAAATGAAGAAGAAGGAGAGAAGGGAGAGAGCTTACCCCATCGGCCAAAGGAAGGCAAGAAAGAAATGAGAAGTGACGTATGACTAAGAAGTAGGCAAAGGCAAGGAATCAAAGTTGGAATTATTTGACACAATAATTGTCAAATTGCTTAATCATTCCCTTGTTTATTAATTTGATTGTTTGGCTCAATACAATTGTCTATGATTGACTAACTTTCGGCTGGGTGCTAAGAAGATAGGAAGTCTTGTTTGATAATTGAAAGAAGAAAGACAAGCAAGGTAGGTATATGTTCCCTTGAATTTTAAGTGTTGATTTGTTTGTTTCTTCTTATATTATACGGTAATGTGCTGTATAGATGACAATTGATTTTTGATAGAAGACAAGAGGGACATGCTAGGTTAGCTAGGTATTTTAGTTGAATTTTTATAAGGCAATTGAGCCTCATTCTCTTGCATAAAATCGGCACATATGAGTTGTATAAGACAATGGACTTTGTTGTATTAGGCAATGGATTAGGCATGTTAGGTAGTTGTCTTTCTTGACTACTTTTGTAGCAATAATTCTCCCTTTCTTATGTAATAAATTGGCAGCCCCATTCTTGGTAACATGGGTTGTTTTATTTGATTTCATTACATTAGTCTAAAGTAGATCTAGGCTTGTTATTTTATGTAATTTAATTCCTATAACTTTTGTTTAACTAATGTTTTCTTGATTCCTTGCAGGTCATACGGTGGATGAAGGGTTTATTTGACTGCACTACTTAATACATTATCACATGGTATGTGGTAAGATGATTCATCATCCATAAGCAAAATTTTCAAGTTAAACTAGCCAAAAATGACCTTAAATGGCGCATGGAATGGGGATCAAATGGGATTAATTTTTGAATTAATTCCTATCACATTATATTGTACTAAGACCATATTATAACATGTAATAGGTCACAACATTAAATTGGTACATTTTATACTAAGGTAAAAGGTGAAAGTTTTAAGGTAAAAATGCTGATTTAGGTACCTTTTTGATGATAAAATCGCCCCCACATGTACTATGAATTTAGTACTGGAATTAATTGATTTAGATGCTCAATGTATCCCTTTTAAGATTATCAACTCGTGGCTCCTCAAAACTTCAAGACAATTGCGTAAAAACATTTTGTGACACCCGAAGGTGCGTTTTTGTGCTTTAAGGATTTCTGGGAAATAATTAGTCGCTATGAGTCCAAGTTTTATTGACATTTTTATAGTCAATATTAATATGTTAAGGTGTTACATGAGTTATATGGGGTTATCAACCCAAAACACAATTCTCGGGCTAACCAGGCAAAAAGGAGCGTTAAGAAATTCGTCCGAGCACTTGTTTATTTTTAGGAAGTAGCTCGTGAATTCTCTTTAGAATGTTGAATAATGATGTTAGGAACTCTAAGAATGAATTTATAGGAGTTCGTGCCACCTCGGCACTCCTCCTGGGCATTCCAGGGGTTTATGGGGCCCCCACAAGGCGTCTCCTAGCATTTGCGTTTAACTGAGAACTTAGCTTGAGGACTTCATCTTATATGTTTAATAGAGTGTTATGGTGCATTTGGAATGAAGTGTAATGCTTTACTTCATCCTATAATGTATTTCGGGACTTTCGGGCCTTAAGGGCCTTTAAGGGAACTCCCGAGCATTTTGTATTTTTACTCAGTTTCAGATGAGGTCCTGTATTCTAAGGGTCATATAATGATCCTTGATTAACTTCATATGAAGTTTATAGCTTATATAACTTGTTTAGCTTAAGGTCGGGCTTTAGCGCACGTTTTGACCTTAAGGAGTTTAGGTGCGTTTTAACGCCCAATTGTTTATATACTTTCTTAGGGTTTAATAATCCCCTAAAATATATTTATCATTATTTATTTATTTAAAGGTTAGGGGTATTTCAGTACCCCCCTTAAAGGACTTCGTCCCGAAGTCATAATTATACTTATCATCATATGGAAATCAAGTTCCTCATATCTATTCCATGTATGCTTATCATTCCTGGGTGTCAATACTATACTGACACCCCTATATTCCATCTGCAATCCAAGTGTATGCAATTCGTAATACACATAGCCTTACTCATGATAACCAATGTAATTATAGCATAAGTACTTGATAAGTACTGTAAAGCAAATAAGTGTCCCAACTTCCTAGCTATCCACTTGGTCATCACGCACAAGTGCAATACCAAATCCTCAGTCCTACAGAGTGCAGAGGCATAAACCCTGGCAGTAATTCTCTTGTGTGATTGTAGGAATGGACATACTGCAAAGCAAATTAAGTGTACTTGTATCCATCACTAAGTTGTACATAGAACACAACCATAAACCATTCAAGTGTCACATATACACAACAATAATCATCCAGTGTCACATAGGACATATCATCAATAACCAACCATTGTCACATAGGACATATCATAATAACCAACCATTGTCACATAGGACATATCATCAATAACCAACCAGTGTCACATAGGACACATCAATAACCATAACCATCCAACAATTGCACACATGCGCAACAATCAAACACAAACAACCAATTACAAAAACCAGTATAGACCGCAGATATGCAAGTCGCATGTAGTGCTCTACCCCCCTTAAAAGGGGTTACGCCCACGTACCCCCACCAGTATACACAAAAACAAAGAGAAAAGTGTTGGATACTTGTCTCGCATGGAGTCTTCTAACTCCTATGTCGCCTCCTCAATGTCGTGGTTTGACCACAGAACCTTGACCATTCTAATGGTCTTGTTCCTGGTCCCTAGTCTTGGAGTCTAAGATGCGAACTGGGGTTTCCTCATATCTAAGTGTAGGATCTAGCTCGAGTGTCTCGGGCTCTAAAATATGTGATGGATGAGGCACAAACTTCTTTAGCTGTGTAATGTGGAACACATTGTGCACTCTCCCAAGCTCAACAGGTAAATCTAACCTGTAATCTAATGGGCCCACTCGCTCCGTAATAAGGTACGGTCCTACATGCTTCGGGCTAAGCTTGCCCTTCTGCCCAAATCTAAAAATTCCCGTCATAGGTGAAACTCTAAGGAAGACTCGATCGCCTACTGCTATTCGAGATCTCTCCTACGGACATCAGTATATGACTTCTGTCTGTTTACGGGGTATAGCCCCCAAGAATGTATGCATTCCATGATATGTTCCATATTGCATTAATATGCTTTTATATTTGAATTCCGTATGTATGGGTGAAGGTGATCTACCATCCTGTACGTTATCAATATTATCTTATGGCTTTTTAAACTATCTCGTGTAAGACACTTCCATTAATCGCCTCTTGTAGTTGTAATCATTGGCGCTCAGGTTTGTATTAATATTGGGGCATACTTAAAATCTCTCTCTTTGATCTTCAGATCATCATCTTGTGATTCTGGTATTTGAGTTTACTGTCGCCATATACGGTTTTCATTTTCCATGTAAAGTATGAGTTATGGTCGAGCCATGCATATTATGCATATTATAAAAATGTTTCTTGATATTATTGATTCACCAATTGACGGTGGTACTTTCACGATTTCTATCGTCTGTTCATCAGTTATACCACAGTAGGGTTCCTGCTAAGGTTTCTAACAAGGTACAGTTTTCTCTCAATTGAACATGTTCTTGCGGTTGTGAATCAACTTATGTGAGTATTAGTATAATGTTTCCACTCTTTATATTCTACCATGTTTATAGGTAAGTTCTCATTTAATATATTGGGTTTGGATTCATAAAGAAAGACTTAAAGTCGATTTTTTTCCTTCAGATGGCAATATGGCCACAACTTAGAAGCTAGTTTGAGAATACTTTTATTATAGGTAATTGTCTCTTGATCTCATATTTAATTTATTAACATGGTTCGTGGAATAATAATAGTTAGTATTTCCCTCACAATTGGCCATTTTTCCGACATACGCGGAGTTGTTTTAGCTATTTAATCTCCTCAGGGTAACCTGGACAACTTAACTCTTAATTGACACCTTCTACATCTCATATACTTATTAGTCAAATTTTATATGGATTTAAGAATAAATATTTACGTATCACAGCATATTTGTGACCACTTGTAAGGAGTCTCAGGAATCATCCAACTCTGACGGGGTCAGCATCAGTGTTGAACTATCCTTCCACACCATTTTGTGTTTGGTTTTCCCTTGATCTGACCAGGATCAAGTTCGACCTCCCACGTCAAATATCAAACAACCACATAATTATCATTTTCCAGATTTTATCTTATCGAACTTTGTGACGTGGTGATTACTACATGTACATTTTCCTTGACTGTTATACAACTATTCCAATAACTGTTATAACCTATACTTGAATCTAGTGTATTACCAAAATCCCGGAACCATATTCCTTTGATCAACTCATCAAGCGAGGAAGCCAGTTTTTCCTCTTGGCATAGAAGGTAAATTCTTATTAAAACATCTAGGCACAAATTTTTAGTAATTATATTCGACATTCATTTGGCTCTTAAACCCATCATACAACCAATAAATTTGTTATGGTCTTGGATACCTTAGAGTACACTCTTCTCTTTAAAAGGTTTATCTAATATTCCGCTTATCAGGGCTTGATTATTGCCTATACTTGATTATCATCACTTGGAGCAAGACAATCCTAGTTATCACTAAATTTGGGATAAGACTCCAAGGAAAAGTTTTTATAACTCGACCAACATTTACAGTTTCATAAGGTATTATTCCCCCACCTTAAAGCCTAGCTTTTCTTGTTCCATCTAATTTCCATAAATCAGGTGAACCATATGTTCAGCTTAGGTTAAGTATCTCTTAATATTAGTACCATCTCAAACTAAGGGTTTCCAGTTTGAATCCTACAGTTTGGTGACCAGACAATCAAAGCTTATTGTTTGTTTCTTCCTCTTAGAAATGTGGTTAATCCACAAGCTCAATGGCTTCCAAAAATAGGTCGATTAGTTGTATCAAATAGAGGATCTAAAATTCTTAGAGATTGTATATAACGTTAGGAAAGTTCACGTGTAAAACAATTGTTACAAGCCAAGGGGTATGTTTTCCTACTTTTAAGTTTAACTTCCACTCCCTTTTAGTGTATATTAATTCAAACTCTTAATATAATTATACTACCTTCATTGTAAGTGTCCAGGAGAGTTATTCGTTACCATGTTTATATTAAAATTTATATTACATAGGGGTTAACCTTATCTGGTTTCTTGCGCTCTTTATTCGCATTCCTAAATTGAGCTGTCATAGAAGACATATGCTCGTATATAACCATAAGGACAGTGTAGGACGTGTGTCTTAAAGTAGGGTAAGTATATTTCCTGATACTTAACCTCTGAATATATCAATACTCCTCAACGTTTTAGGTTTACAACCTCCAAATTATATGTATATATAGCATTTGGTATTGTTAATTAGGTAGTTCTCTTGGGTTTAGAAATTATATATTCAAAGTTTGTTCTCTCCCTTATATTAATTAGGAGTCCAGCACGGTCAGTATATTGATACTAGCTGAGACCCTTGGTATTTGCTCAGGTATTTAAAACTCGTGCTTATCCATTATGGACGTTTAGTTATAAACTTTGAGATTTTGTTTCTCTATTGTCATATTTCAAGGTTTCGCACTATCTTCTCGCGAAGTTAATAAGGGATTGTAAGATTTTCTAGTCCCGCACTGAGCGGTAAGCTCGGTGCCTGGGTATCCCATAAAATTTAATGTTTGTTCTTCACGTGACGGTCTTCAACAAACCCTTTGACAATTTTATGTAGTCTTAAGTATTTCATATTAATTAATGTATTCCTTTCCATGACATCTGCTCGTCGTTTAGGCAGGTCATAATTTATAGTTACTGTAAGTTTGGACAGATGATAACGCCCTTCGGCGGTCCAAGCAAAACCAACTTATTATTCCTCACTGTACTATCTCACACCCTTTTATCCCAAGGCTATTCTCGGTTTGTATCCGGTTTAATACTTTAATCCCATGGTACACTAATCTAGACTCTCCCCAAATATCAACGCGTCTTCTGATTTTAAAACAATCTTGTTTGCCTTATTCATCCTTTTCTGATCGTCGTATATAAACTCAGCCTCATCTCATATGGAGAATGATACTGCTGGTATCCCAATCCTTACCCATACACATCATAAATATTTTAAGTTTTGATCCACTCCCATATCCTGGAATATAAAATCCTCCTAGGTCTATTCCCAAGTTCCACATTCCTTTATAATAGTTATTTGTTCATCTATAGTTAGATATATATTTTTTTGAGTAGGATCATGCCGGGTCGAAATACTTGGCATTCTGCCTCTAGATATTCCTGACCTTCACTCATAGGCTCAGGTGACCACGATCTCATAGGTAAGGGAAAACACATATCGAAGTATCCTATCAGGTGAGAGGTTACCTAAGTTAAGTCTCTCTAAATTTTGATACTTACTAACACATACAAGTCTCATCGACTGATAACTATAAACTCACATTCATGCATCATGCATTAGGTTTAAGTTCTAGGCTTACCGGTTTCGCGCTGAGCGCTAGCCCCAGCGCCTGAAGTTCCCACTGTGTACTAGGTGTTTCTTCCTGGAACTATCTCCTTTCCATTTTGACTCCCGGATGAGGATGGCTGTCCTGCCGGTCCTCTAGTATATGTATTAGTCTGTAGCGCTTGACCTCCTCTGGGTCCGCCCGTTTCAATAACTGGTGTTCTCTGTGAACCTCTAGCTCCCTTGTATACTCGGCTCCCTGGATTGGAAAAACATTCATACTCCCTGTGGCCTTCCTTTTTGCAATAGCGCACTCCACCTTCCTTCCTGAACAATCTACTCCTGGGTGATCTTTTCCACAGCGCTTACAGTAGTAGTGGCGTTGGGTTAGCTTATTGCCCCTAGGTGGTGCTGGTCTCAGTGGCTGTGCATCAATGGCTGGGCCGGTCAGACGAGGAATCTGCTCCTTCGTCCTCTGACCATGGAAAACCGTCCCCCCCCCTTCTTCTCATCAAAGAATTTCTTCCCCTTCTTGTAGTAGCCGCCAGAGGTTGCTTCACCATCATTTCCTTCAATACTCTTTCTCTTCTTTCTTCCTGCGCCTCTTCCCTTAAACTTTTGAATCCTCACAGGTCGGAGTGGTCGACTTCTGGTATGTAGTCCAACAAGCTGGTGAACCGCGCGTAGTACTGGTCAACTATTTGACTCCCTTGGATTAAGGTCTCGATCTCCGCCTTTCCCTCTGCTTTAGGTGTTCGGGGTAAACTTCTCTCGTAACACTTCTAGAAACGCTGTCCATCCAAAGTCCGGTGTAGCTCTACGGTGGCCCTCCACAGACCGCCACCAAATGTCAGCTGCGTCCTCCAGGTTGTACGCGGCGATGTCGACCTTCTTGTCTTCTGGAACTCCAACAGCTTTGAACGCCTTCTGGTGCTCCACTATGAATTTCTCCAATGCGGCGGGGTCTGGTTCCCCTTAGTAAGTCGGTACTCTCGCGTCTGCAACGCTCTTCAACCAGTTGGTTTCCCTGGGCTGCGGCGGGTGGGGTATGGCTCCCATAAGTTGAGCTCCTAGTTGCTGCGTGAAGGCCGCCATGGCTGCTGCTAGGCCTGGTACCTCTGGAACATCCGCCGGTGTCTCGCCACCGCGTCCACTGCTGCCTCCTCGTGGTCTTCCTCTTGTCGACATCTATAGTATATTATTATTACTACTCGGTTGCTACACCGTTTTACATACACAATCACAAATAAGAAAGTTAACCACTAGCAATAAAGATATTCCTAGATTTTCCTAGGTCACGAATCCTCACAGACGTTTCCCGTATTCCCAAATATCCTATGCTCATATTCTTGACTCAGTATCCTTCATCAGAGCGGTACTCCGCTCTGATACCACTTTTTGTAACACCCCTAATCCTAAACCTGTAATGACGTCGCAATTCGTAGCATAATAAATAGCAAATCACAGCGGAAAATAAAACTATCTACCTTGGTGTTACACGCCGTTACTCACCTTGTGAGTAACAAGGCATCCTTACTCTTTCCAACAATACAACTCCTCACGCTGTGATGAACAGATACTGAGCACTTCTAATTATTACAAACCAAATCCAACTAAATGAGCAACTACCTGAATACAACAACCTCTTTAACACAATACAAAATAAAACCAAAGGTGTTTGCTGAAAACACATCAGCAACCCCTGTGTCCCGCACTCCGGCTTGAGTCTTCTTCAATAACCTGGAATGTTTGGCCCATTGAAGGGCTCAGCAATCGAAATGCTGGTATGCTAAATGTGATCCTAAGTCATCTAGATTCCTTGGGTCGTTTTAGCCATCTTGATATTCGATTCTTACATGAAATGCCGGTTTACAATAATAACTGTAAACATTAAACACTCACATTACAATTCACCTGTAAACATCAATGTACAATAGTACACAACACCAAAACCACACATCAATAATCCATAGTAATAACCACAAGATAGGCGTATTAATTTGTACTTGTTAGTTGGCCACCTGGCCCTTATCCTTTAAACCAATCACTTAACCTTTTCCAATTAATTTCCACCTCAGGCGTCATGTCAAGACAACCCTTAATAACTTATTAATGGACGATAGTCCCCTGGGTTCCAATGGAACCGTTACCAGCTGACCTTATGGCCCTGGATAATTAAATGACCGATCCGGTCAAACCTGTGCACCAACGGCAGTGTCCTCCGCCATCCCCGAATGTGGCTGATGGATACCCTTGAGTGACTCCCCATTGAAGTCTCTCGTAGTGATCACAATGCGCAACCAGAAAGTCGAAACAATCTGGATTCCTCTCTTTATAAGTTAGCCTTTTTGTCAGTGGTACAATGACCAACACTTGAATTAAGACTATAACAGTTGACCATCAGTTAGGTTCAATAATACCTAAAGGTCAGTTAGTCTTTTTCCCAGTTTAGATGTATAAACTTCCAGTCATAAGACGTTCGCGTATAAAATACAACGCAACAGTTTGAGCAATACAGTATACAATATCATATACATAAAATCACAGACATCGCTCTTAAACAATTAACACATAACGTCTGGACCTTAGGATAATCCTTAGGACATTCAGACCACACAATTAACACACCGTTCACCAAGTAACAGCTAGCTTGGCAAGTTCTGTTCAGTAGTTCCTTCCCGTACGTTGTTATATAAACATGCAATACCAGGTAATATTAATATAACTATTAATTAAGTATTACAGTACTGTCACTGTAGAGTTTATACTCGCAATATACTAATTTCGTATGTTCTTTATTTCTCCTTGTTTATTTAACAGTGGTTCCAGGTAGCTCGTCAGTTCATTATTTTATGTAGTATCCACATGTGATAATGAATTCCCATATTATGATATCTTTAATTATATATTCATAATTATTTCCTCTTATTCCATATACCAACATAATTTGATTATCTTTATCATAACTACAATTATTTCATAAACTCTATATATTATATTTTTGGTTATTTTTATCATAACCTTAATTATTTTATAAACTATATATTATACTCCACAATATACCATAATAATATATTACCCAGTTTTAATTCCTTCTTTATTAAATTATAAAACCAACCTTATTAATTTCTGTAATTATAAGTTGGACACAATAATTTTCATAAGTTACCAAATAACCTTATAAATTCGGTATTTATATTTTGGACACATTAACCTTTGTAATTTACCAAATAACCACATAAATCTTTTCGGTAATTACAATTCAAATATCCAACTATTATAAATTACTAAATAATCCCTTAAATTTTCGGTTTCCAAATATACTTCCCATAACTACATTTTAACCCAAAACTTTTATGTAAGTTACATATCAGCTTATAAACCATAGTTTTATTATTTAATTCCCTAATTACCGAGACAACCCTTATACTTTTATAAACTGCCAAGTAACCTTATAACTTTAATATTCATTAAGGGGGCGTTTGGTTCAAAGTGGGGAAACGGAATGGAATCAGGAAAGGGAATGGAAAAGAATTCCCTTTGATTTTCCCTGTTGTTTGTTTGAGCAGGGAAATCAAATAAATAACCGGTCAACGGCCGCCGGTCAATGGTCAACGGTTTCCGGCTGCGGTCAACGGCCATTAATTACTGGTCAACATTCACCGGTCACCGGTCAATGATCATTAGTCATCGGTATGGTCATATGTTGTCGGTCAAAGTGTACTGGGGAAAGGGAATCCTATTCCCTAGTAGGGGTGGGGAATCATGAAAAAGGGTTTGGGGTAATCCCATTCCCTTTCCCTTTTGAAACAGGAAAAATAGCAAAACAAACAGCAGGAAAGTCCTGATTACCCCAAAACAAACGCCCCCTAATTACCCACATTAACTTCAGAAATTGCATAATAAATATTAGTTTTTATAAATTACCAAATGACCACATTTATTTCCGGTCTTAAAATGTAATCCTCTTATATTCACAATTTAACTCAAAACTCTATATAAGTTACATATTAACTTATAAATTATAGTTTTGATATTTAATTTTCTTAAATAACTGAAATGGCCCATATACTTTTATAAATTACATTTCCACCCCTTGCCCAATTCGGTTTTACTTAATAATTCCTATAAATTACATATTCACCCTTAAACTTTATAAACTTAATATTTTATGTCATAAATCATTTTAATCCAAAGTTTTTGGTCAACACTTTGACCAAGACTCAATTTCATAATTAATACTTTAATATACTCATAAAATCAATTGTAATTCGGTTTCTCCTCTAAACTATCCAACAATTACAAAATAGTCCCAAAACTTTATAAATTGTTATTTTAACACTTATACACTTATTTAATTCACCAAAATTCATAATATTAATTCCTACCTTATATTATATCATAATTATACCAAATCACTCCTTTAATTCTCGGCTTTTATATTTTGTTCACCAAATTTTACCAAATTTGCATTTTAACCACATAACTTATTTAACTAGCCATTTAAATACTTATAGCTATTTTTAATACTCCCAAAATTTATAATATAAGTTAATACACTTATATATTTTCAAAAATCACCAAATAAAACATTTCATTCTTGGCCTTACCATATATTTACTATATGGTTTTAAAAACTTGATTTAAACCTTATAATATATATTTATAAATGTATATAAGCCATATAACACTTCTAAAAAATTATGCTAATGACTTATAATGATTATAAACCAAAATAGAACCATTAATCCTTAGATAATTCGGTTTATATATATATATATATATCCTATTTAATTTTTTGTGACACAATTTTATACCTTAAGGTAATAATCTCACCTTATATGTTATAAATTATTTTTCTTGACATTATAACCTATGATTTTCGGCCTTAATTTATTTAAAGGTTATACATAATTTTTATACCAAAGTTTGAAGCTTAATTCAAGCTTAAACTTAATAAACCTTAATATATATACTTACTCCTTAAATCAAGACAATTCTTGTACTTGATTTCTCCTTGAATTCCAAGCTCTCCAAATGCTATTTTGATGAAGAGAATTCGGCCACCTTATATATATTTAGGAGATCCATTTGTTAGACTTCTAACAAGGATTTATAAATAAGATTTGGAGTAATTTTACAAGAGTTTACCTTAGGAATTTAACAAGGTATTTTTGGTACACCTTGAGATGGTTGTGGATCTAAATTTCCTTCATGAAATAATGAAGAGAACATAGGTTTAGAAGTTCATAAATTTTCAAAAACACCTTAAGGAATTTACTTAGGATTTTCAACATGAAAATATACCTTAACTTGATCTTGTTGTTCCTTGTGTTGTTGTTGAATCTAGGAACCTTCTTGGAGTACTAAAGCTTGGCGATTTTAGCAAGGTTGCTAGGATGTTTTCTTGCTTCAAGACTTAGTAGATTTAACTAGGAAATCACATTAAAATGGTGTTAGAACTTAATACACCATTAATGGAGCTTTGAAGCTCTAAGGAATTAATTGTCAAATGAAGAAGAAAGGAGAGAAGGGGAGAGAGCTTACCCCATCGGCCAAAGGAAGGCAAGAAAGAAATGAGAAGTGACGTATGACTAAGAAGGTAGGCAAAGGCAAGGAATCAAAGTTGGAATTATTTGACACAATAATTGTCAAATTGCTTAATCATTCCTTGTTTATTAATTTGATTGTTTGGCTCAATACAATTGTCTATGATTGACTAACTTTCGGCTGGGTGCTAAGTAGATAGGAAGTCTTGTTTGATAATTGAAAGAAGAAGACAAGCAAGGTAGGTATATGTTCCCTTGAATTTTAAGTGTTGATTTGTTCCTTGTTTCTTCTATATTATACGGTAATGTGCTGTATAGATGACAATTAATTTCTTTGATAGAAGACAAGAGGGACATGCTAGGTTAGCTAGGTATTTTAGTTGAATTTTTAATAAGGCAAATTGAGCCTCATTCTCTTGCATAAAATCGGCACATATGAGTTGTATAAGACAATGACTTTTGTTGTATTAGGCAATGGATTAGGCATTGTTAGGTAGTTGTCTTTCTTGACTACTTTTGTAGCAATAATTCTCCCTTTCTTATGTAATAAATCAGCAGCCCCATTCTTGGTAACATGGGTTGTTTTATTTGATTTCATTACATTAGTCTAAAGTAGATCTAGGCTTTGTTATTTTATGTAATTTAATTCCTATAACTTTTGTTTAACTAATGTTTTCTTGATTCCTTGCAGGTCATACGGTGGATGAAGGGTTTATTTGACTGCACTACTTATACATTATCACATGATGTGGTAGATGATTCATCATCCATAAGCAAATTTTCAAGTTAAACTAGCCAAAATGACCTTAAATGGCGCATGGAATGGGGATCAAATGGGATTAATTTTTGAATTAATTCCTATCAATTATATTGTACTAAGACCATATTATAACATGTAATAGGTCACAACATTAAATTGGTACTTTATACTAAGGTAAAAGGTGGAAGTTTTAAGGTAAAAATGCTGATTTTAGGTACCTTTTTGATGATAAAATCGCCCCCACATGTACTATGAATTTAGTACTGGCATTAATTATTTAGATGCTCAATTTATCCCCTTTTAAGATTATCAACTCGTGGCTCCTCAAAAACTTCAAGACAATTGCGTAAAACACATTTTTGTGACACCCGAAGGTGCGTTTTTGTGCTTTAAGGATTTTCTGGGAAATAATTAGTCGCTATGAGTTCCAAGTTTTTATTGACATTTTTTATAGTCAATATTAATATGTTAAGGTGTTACATTGAGTTATATGGGGTTATATCAACCCAAAACACAATTCCCGGGCTAACCGGGCAAAAAGGAGCGTTAAGAAATTTGTCCGAGCACTTTGTTTATTTTTAAGGAAGTAGCTCGTGAATTCTCTTTAGAATGTTGAATAATGATGTTAGGAACTAAGAATGAATTTTTATAGAGTTCATGCCACCTCGGCACTCCTCCTGGGCATTCCCGGGGGTTTATAGGGCCCCCACAAGGCGTCTCCTAGCATTTTGCGTTTAACTGAGAACTTAGCTTGAGGACTTCATCTTATATGTTTAATAGAGTGTTATGGTGCATTTGGAATGAAGTGTAATGCTTTACTTCATCCTATAATGTATTTCCGGGACTTTCGGGCCTTAAGGGCCTTTAAGGGAACTCCCGAGCATTTTGTATTTTTACTCAGTTTCAGATGAGGTCCTGTATTCTAAGGGTCGTATAATGATCCTTGATTAAATTAATATGAAGTTTTATAGCTTATATAACTTGTTTAGCTTAAGGTCGGGCTTTAGCGCACGTTTTTGACCTTAAGGAGTTTAGGTGCGTTTTAACGCCCAATTGTTTATATACTTTCTTAGGGTTTAATAATCCCCTAAATACTATATATTTATCATTATTTAATTATTTAAAAGTTAGAGGGTATTTCAACTAACCCTTTTTAACTCTATTGTTATCACATTTCAGTCGTCTACTTCTTCATCACTAAGAAGATGACCTAATCTCAAAAGAAAAGAAAGACATGACCCAGAGTTCAGATGGACAAAACGAAATGCAAGATAAGACAAAGAGGCATTTATGTCGTATAGCAAGCAAAAGACCAGACAAGAATTGGTTGCGCAACAAGGTGAATCCTTTTACTCTGTTTTGTTGTAGAGCTTGACAATTGAAAATAGAGGTTGATTTTCTTTTTTTTCTTCAAATTATTTTTAGATCTTAAAAATAAATAAGAAACCACCTTAGCTGCTTAGAGAAGATGCTGGTTGAAGTTGAGAAAACTGAAGGACAACTAAAGTTTCGAAGAACCAAAGTTGAGCGTGAAATCCAAAATTTAAAACTTGTTAGGTTGAGAATACTACTTGGATGTCCGAGCTTGAACGTGGAATGATGATGGTAAAACCACTTAGCTATTGGGGTTTTTTAAGCAGTATGTATTGTAATTTACAAGTTGTTAGCGTTTAATAATGTAACTTGTATTCTAACAAAAACTTATGTTTCTTTTCTGTAGGTGCATCAATTTTTTGACAACCAACCACGTACATACATGAAGAAACAACTAGATTTTGTAAGAGAAGACTTGACATTACTTTTAATCTTGCACTTGTAGGAATTTTATATCTCTGAATTAGTAGTGACATGAAGTTTTATTGAGACTTGTAGTTGCTTATGATATGTGTATGACTGTAGATAGTTAGTTGAAAGGGGTTTTTGAATAGACTTTTGTAAATACATGTATATGTGTATTGTTGGTTGAAAATTATAAGGTCTTTGACTTTGTGGCTCATTTAGTTGTTGTGATATTACATTTGGTTGTCATAAGTGAATGTTATACATGTGTTGATTTGTCAAATGTGTATATTATAGGGAAAATAGCAAAAACAAGAAAATTTGAATAAAAAATCTGCAACTTTATAACACAGCTATGCATTAGGCGTGTTATAAAGTGTTGTCAAGGGGTTTTATAACACGCCTGATTTCGTAGGCGTGTTATATAAATAATGTATTATAACACGGCTGGAGAGTAGCCGTGGTATATAACTCTATATTTTTGGCGGGTTCAAGCAACTTTATAACACGGCTATGCTCACAGTCGTGTTATAAAATAAGGTTTTATAACACGGCTAAGTTAATAGCCGTGTTATAAAACTCCTTGATTTTGGCGGGATTCAGAGACTTTATTACACGGCTATGATCACAACCGTGGTATATAGCTCGCTTTATAACACGGCAAATAACCGTGTTATAAAGTCCAAATTATATGTGACGGCCGCATATAACACGACCTTTAGCCGTGTTATAAAGCCCTTTTTTAGCCGTGTTATAAAATGTTTTTTCCACTAGTGCTCCTTCTGTCTCTGCTAATCTCCATCCCGAGAATCTTTTTGGCTTCTCCCAAGTCTTTCATCTCAAACTCTTGTGCTAACTGAGCCTTCAATCTATCAATCTCTGACTGATTCTTTGAAGCTATTAGTATGTCATCAACGTACAAGAGTAGGTAGATGTAAGACTCATCATGTAGCTTGCGCAAATCATAATGGTCATATTTGCTTCTTGTGTACCTCTACCTTTCATAAACAAATCAAACCGTTTGTACCATTGCCTTGGAGACTGCTTCAGCCCGTACAATTATTGTTCAACCTACAAACCCAATCCTCTTTACCACGAACCTTATATCCTTCCGGTTGAGACATATAGATCTCTTCCTCCAGATCGCCATGTAAGAATGCGGTCTTCACATCGAGTTGGATTAGTTCCAAATCCAACTCCGCTACTAATGCCAACAGAATTCTAATGGAGGAATGCTTCACAACTGGAGAAAATACCTCATGGTAATCAATTCCTTCCTTCTGTGCATACCCTGTGGCCACTAACCTGGCCTTGTAGCGGACGCTGTTTTCACCTGGAGCTCCTTCTTTCTTTGCAAACACCCATTTGCAGCCAATTGCCTTCTTGCCCTTAGGTAGTTGTGCCAACTTCCATGTGTTGTTCTTGTGAAGAGAATTCATCTCTTCTTCCATGACACCTTTCCACTCCTTACTTTCCGAGTGTTGACTTGCTTCTTGGAAAGTAGGTGGTACCCCTTCATCTACAACAGGAAGTGCATAAGCCACCATATCCGCATAACGAGTAGGTTTGCGGATCTCTCTCTTGGGTCTTTCCTCTGCAATCGGATCTGATTCTACTGTTGGAGCTTCCACATCTGACCCATCTGCTCCTTGAGAGTCACTATCATCTCCAACCAATGGGTTTAGCAATGTCTCCTCAAACTCCACCTACTTTGGTGCTTTCTCCACCTGCTTCTGAGTTCCCTCTGTCTGGATAGAGTCTACTGTCACCTTCTGCCACAACGCAGATTCATCAAAGGTAACATCTCTACTAATGATTGTCTTCTTTGCTTCTAGACACCACAACCGGTATCCTTTTACCCCAGGCACCAACCCCATAAATAGAGCCTTCTTTGCCCTTGGGTCTAATTTTGATTCCTTCACATGGTAGTAAGCCACAGAACCAAACACTTGCAAATAACTATAATCAGTAGCTGGTTTTCCAGACCATGCCCAAGTGGTGTCTTTCCACCATAGCCGACGACGGTAACCGATTCACAATATGGCTGTAATATGTTATCGCCTCTGCCCAAAATTGTCTGCCCAGCCCAACGTTTGACAACATGCACCGAACATTCTCCAGCAATATTCGGTTCATTCGCTCTGCCACTCCATTCTGCTGCGGTGTTTTCCTTGACAGTGAAGTGTCGGACGATTCCCGTGTTTTACAAACCTTCAAGAATGGATCACTCTTGTACTCTCCCCCATTATCTATCCGGAGATACTTGATCCTTCGACCTGTTTGCGTCTCGACCATCTTCTTCCATGTTAGGAAGATCCTCATCACTTCATCCTTAGTCTTCATGGCATACACCCAAACCCTTCGAGAGAAATCATCCACGAAGGTCACATAGTAGCGGTTCCCACCCAAGGAAGGCATCTTGGCGGGTCCCCAAACATCAGAATGGACATAATCCAAAATACCTTTTGTATTATGGATGGCAGTGCCAAACTTCAATCTCTTTTGCTTCCCAGGATACAATGCTCACATAAGTCTAACTTGCAAGCCTTTACTCCTTTCAGCAATCCTTGCTTCGCAAGAATCTGTAAGGATTTTTCACCAGCGTGCCCCAGCCGCATGTGCCATAACTGGGAAGCACCATTCTCCTTGGAAGTGTTTGCAATAGCTGTTGTTCCAATAACTATATTACCCTCGTAGTAATACAAATTATTTCTTCTAGTGCCTTTTATCACCGTCAATGCTCCATAAATGACCCTTAGAACTCCATCATTAGCGGTCCATAAGAATCCTTTTGACTCCAAGTGTCCCAGAGAAATGAGATTCTTGGTCAAGTTTGGAACATACCGAACATCTCTTAGAACTCTGGTTGATCCATCATGATTCTTCAACCTGATTGAACCTATACCAATTGTCTTGCATGGGCTATTATCTCCCATCAAAACGGTTCCACCCTTTAATTCTTTGTAGTCAAAGAACCATTCTCGAACGGGGGACATATGATAGGTTGCTGCTGAATCCAGAATCCACTCATCCTGGTTAATTGTTGAAGTCGATGCCACCAATGATAGTCCTGATCCATCACTGTCGCATTCAGCCACACATGCATCTTGAACAACCTTCTCTTTCTTCTGCTTTGGACAGTCCTTCTTCCAATGTCCCTTCTCTCGGCAAAATGCACATTCATCTTTACAAGCTTGCCTTTGGATTTTGACCACCCTTTCTTCCCCTTTCTCTAAGCGGATGAACGACCTCTGACCACCAATGCTTTTGCTGCTTCATCAGTACTGGCCTTCTTTTCTTTTCTTCTCAACTCATGGCTATACAAAGCTGCAGTAACATCCTTCAGAGAGACTTCGTCCTTCCCATGGAGTAGAGTTGTTTCGAGAAACTCATACTCATCAGGAAGAGATCCCAACAACATTAAGGCCAAATCTTCATCATTGAATGTCACATCCAAGTTTACCAAAGCAGCTACTAGTTGATTGAAACTGGTGATGTGATTATTCATCGTGGTCCCCGAAACATAAGAAAAACGGAAAAGTCTTTTATTCATAAAAACCTTATTCTGACTACTTTTCTTCATGAATTTTCCTCCAGTGCCTTCCACAATTTACATGCTGAATTTTCTTTAGAGAACACATACTTTTGTTCTCTCGACAGGCAGGAGAGAATTGTACCACAAGGTGCTTGATTCATGGCCTCCCATTCCTTCTCTTGAATTTCTTTCGGTCTTGTCTTTTCAATGGCAATGTCAAGACCTTGTTGAAAGAGAACGTCTTGGACTTCACATTGCCACATGCCGAAATGGCCTGTACCATCAAACATCTCCACCGAAAACTTGACATTAGTCATCACCTTCCTTGTCCAAATCGATGATGAGGAGATTGATGATGTCGTCTCCTGGGTTCTTGATTTGAGATCCTCCATTTCTACTCCAATTTTCATCTAGCAGCGCTACGACATATCAATTGAACAAAGGAACGCTTTTCTGATGTGGAAGATCAGCCTAGCTGCAACCACAGAGCATACTAAGACAAAACCTTGGCTCTGATACCACTTGTTGCGGAAGCGACTGGGTAAGAGAGTAAATTATAGTACTAAAAAATCACTCCGTACAAAAAATTCCCAGGTCGTGGTAGGGTCACAATGGTCCCGCTTAAGAACCACTTCCTTAGACAGAATTCCCCTGACTGTAATTTCTTAGCACAATAAAAACACTACAAAATTACCCACAATAGCTGCTAGATAAAACTATAAACAAAACACCGAAACCATAACTGATTTTGCTATTACTTCAGAAATAGAGAAAGAAGACAATACAACTTAACTATATAATAAGTTGCTAGTTGAAGGGATGAAGAGAAAGGAGAAGGAACACTTCATTCTATAACAAAGGAAGTGCTCCTTGTTTTCTAAACCCACAATGTGGGATGAACTACACTAACCCTATATATAAGCAAGAGACTTATATCTCTATTCCTATATTTTTGATGTGGGATAAACCACATCCCACAAGTGCGTTGATTTTTGCTTTACTTATATTTTCACTAGTCAAACTGTCGTAGCTTGTTAATAGTGACAGATTCTAATGGATCAGATATATGATGAGATTGAGCTCCTGAACGAATCTCTTGAGCCACATATCGCATGGTTGGCCTTGATTCTGGCTCAGTTTTCGTGCACACTAAGGCCAACTTCACTACACACAATACTTCAACTTCAATTTCTCCAACAGGAGCCGGTAGCCTCTGATCCAACAAGTCTTTCAAAAGCATATTCTCTTTACTAAACGATATGGGTAATTGTGAAGTTAGGAAATCTCCTGGGTGTTTTCCCATCATCACTTCCAATGCCACAACTCCAAAGCTGTAAACATCACACTTCTCCGTAGCTCTCACCGTGAATGCCAGCTCTGGTCATACAATTAACATCACAAATATGCGCGGAATACTTTTAGTTCTTGTTTTCAACGAGGAAACTAGGAGAACACAAGAAGAACTATTAGATTAAAGGTTTAGGAAGGATTTACCTGGAGCCATATAGCCATATGAACCTGCCACTGATGTCCACGTAGTAGTGTCAGAGGTGAGAAGTCTAGCTGTCCCGAAATCTGAGAGCTTTGGCTCAAACTCCCCATCAAGCAGAACATTGTTGATGGAGATGTCTCGGTGAAGTATCGAGGGAATACAGTCATGGTGAAGATAAGCAAGGGCGTGAGCCAACCCTCTCACAATATTCACCCTTCTGCTCCAATCCAGCTTGGATGATTCTCCTTCTTTGCAGTACAACACTTTCCCAAGACTCCCCTTCTCAACAAGATCGTACACCAAGTACATTTTTCCCCTTCTAGAGCAAAATCCATAGAGCTTGATGATGTTCCTGTGCCTCACTTCTGCTAGAGCTCGAATCTCATTCTCGAAACTCCTCTGATTCACTGACGGAATTGGGTCACCACCTATAGATTCCAAGACGTTTATCTGCTTCACAGCCACCATATGGCCTGAATGAAGACAAGCTTTGTACACAGTTCCGAATCCACCTCTCCCTATACAGTACTTCTCGTTGAAATCCTCTGTTGCCTTCACTATCTCTAAGAATGTGAATCTTCCTTCCTTGTCCCATATCATGGTCTCTGCTATATCATGGTAGTCAGAGATCTTTTTCCTTCTTCGAGACGGCGTTTGTTTCCTTTCCGACGACAGAACGCAAATATGCAAGCAATCAATGTGAGTAAAAAGACACAGGCAACAGCAGTAAGAACTCCAATGATGATCTTTTTCTTTGCATTGTTGTTGGACTTCTTGGTATCTGAAGCAGTAGTGGAACCATCACAAGAAGATAAGCCTTGAGCATTTCCACACAAACCTGGGTTCCCAGCATATAATCCTTTCTCAAAACTGTTTCCTCTAGGAACTGAACCAGTAAGATTGTTGTAGGAGAGGTCAATGGAATTCAGACTAACCATGGATGACAGTGAGGAAGGAATGGGACCTGATAGAAGGTTGTGGGAAATATTCAAGATCTCCAACGATGTCAGCCTGCTGAGACTCTGAGGTATTGGACCTGAGAGTGAGTTGCTACTCAAATCCAGCAAATACTGAAGCTTATATAACTTTCCAAGGTTGACAGGAATTCCTCCGGATAAACCATTGTGGCTCAAGTTCAAGCTCAACAATCCCTCACAATTCCCCAGTTCTGCTGGGATCGAACCGTTTAGATTGTTCTCTGACAGGTCAAGGTATTGCAGCATCTGTAACGAGCTTAAGCTCTCAGGAATCCCTCCTGTCAAGTGATTGTGGCTTAAGTTGAGATCACCAAGAAGGCTGAGGTTCTTCAGCTCAACAGGGATCTCTCCTGATAGTTGGTTCGAGCTGATGGTTAGAACATGCAACTGATCTGCTTTTCCAATCTCCGGCGGTATCTTCCCTGAAATATTGTTCCTGTCCAACTTCAGATTTGTGAGGCTACCGCATTCTCCCCACAGGGGAGAGATCACACCAGAAAACTGGTTTCCGCTAACCATAACGAAAGTAAGGTTTGTATGAACAGCAAACGCTTGCGAAAAGTCTCCTGTGAATTGATTCTCATCCAGTCTAACTCTGTACAGTTTCGAGCAGTTCCTAAGACAATCAGGTACCGGACCAGTGAAGTTATTCCCGTTCACAGTCAGCTCAGTGAGGTTGAACCCACTGCACAAACGAGGCGGTAGTTTCCCGGAGAAGTTATTGACTGAGAAACTAACATTAGCAAGAAAAGGGCTTCTACTACCCAAATCCTGTGGAATCACACCCTCGAATCTGTTCCTGAATACAGAGAGTGTCACCAGATTTTCCAAATCCGCCAATGTCTCCGGTAGCTCACCGTGAAACTGGTTTGTATTGAGATCAAGACTTGTTAAGGAAACGAGGTTTCCAATCTCCGCCGGAATTCGTCCCGTAAGATTGTTACTGAACAAGTTCATGACACCGAGATTCGTGAGGTTCCACATGGTTTCGGGAATCGAACCCGTGAGTTGGTTATCCGAGAAATCCAACTCTAACAGATTCTGCAAGTTACCTATCTCCGACGGGATAGAACCGGTCAACTTGTTATTGTAAAGGTACAGATACACAAGACTCGTTAATCCTCCTATTTGTGACGGAATTTTCCCGCCAAACTTGTTGTTCTGAAGCTGTAACGAGCTCAGCTCAGTCCAATTCGACAGAAACTCCGGTAGAATTTCACCGGAAAGACTGTTCTCCGACAAACCCAATTCAGTTAACTTTCGCAGATTGGTCAACGACAACGGTAATTCCCCAGAAATCGAAGTCCCAGCGAGAGCAAGGAAAGTGAGATTAGTACAAAGTCCGAGGTCGAACGGGATGGTGGAACTCAGATTATTGGAGTGAAGATCAAGCTTTCTGAGATTACTCAATTTCCCAATGTTACTCGGAAACCCACTTACAAACTCATTGGCGTGCAATTCGAGCACTTCTAACCTTGACATTGTAGTGATTACATCAGGGATTCTACCGATGAGTTGATTCATCCCTACCCGAAGCTCAAGGAGGTGGGATAGTTTTGTTATATTGGGAGATAACTTCCCTGTAAACTGATTTTTAGTAAGATTGAGATATTGGAGATTCGGAAGATACGTGAACAGAGATTCAGGGATTGCGCCACTGAAGTTATTAATTGACAGATCAAGAAAGGTCAAGTTATGACAATCGAGAATAAAAGGCGGGAAATCCGGACCCCCCAAGTCATTGAGTGAGAAGCTGAGATGTGTGAGCAAAGGGAAACTCTCAAACTTTGACCAATCGGGAGGATTTTCAATGTAGTTACCTCCAAGGTTTAGGTACCATAACTTCTTCAATTGGGTGATCTGATACGGCATGGTGGAATTGAGATTGTTGTTGTATACATCGAGAAACTCGAGGTGCGTCAACTGACCGATGGAGGATGGGATTGAGCCGGAAAAGAGGTTGTTGGAGAGGTCAAGATGGGTGAGGTGCGGAAGCTGCTCTCCAATTGCAGGTGGGATTGGTCCGTCAATTTTGTTGGTATTGAGGGTGAAGGTTGTGAGGTTTGGAAAAGCGGTGAAGTTGAATTGGGTTAGTGTGCCTTTGATGTCTAAGTTGGAGAGATCGATAGTTGAGACTGATGAAGGGTGGCTGTTGCAGATAATGCCAGTCCAGTTGTTGCAGATGTTTGGGTGTTCTTGAGGTTCCATGTGGAGAGAGAGGGTGGTGGCGGGAAAGATAAGGTTTTCTTCCATCGGGTTAAAGCCACAGCGGCTTCTTGTATGCTGGATGAATGAGAAGTTGGTATGATGGTAACGAAAAGGCAGATTATTGTCATCATTTGGATGACACTTTGTGAATTGGCCATGGCCGTAGCAGCCTGTAGTAGTAGCTTGGCTATGGCTGTTTAAGTTTTTATGGGTTGGATTGTTTGTGGTCAAATGGTGGCATTTTGAATGGACGGTAGGTGGGGGGAGACGGGGAGTAAAAAGAAGGGAGACTTGACCAGAGAATGAGATGACTTCCAGATTGAGACATGTTTATGAATATGAAAATGGTTTGCCTTTGACTTCAGATATTGCTTAGTGCGTTCGCGTCCTTTTAGTTATTTATTACTATCTTGAAATACATAACCATAGCAATGGACGAACTTGACCACCGCTGAGTGCAAGTGGAGGCTAGGCTAACCTAAAGGACAAATAATTCGCAACTGGTTCCGAGTACGGCAGCTATTATAAATTGTCGAGTACAGCTGTATACTGGGGATTGACTACACTGATGATGTAATGATATTAATAAATGCTAAAAACGTTAGCAGATATGAACAATAACCACAAATGGTCAACACGAGGAAAAACAACACGATGGATTGCAAGTTGATGCGGATTGGATTGAAAATAATGGGAGTTGCCTGCTTTAGTCATCTAGATGTGGTGTACAGTCAGTCCACAGTCGACCATTCTGTCCGGTTGCTGGTTGAGTAATTCAACTAAAAATTGCAATTTTCTTTTAGTTAACACAAAAAAGCATCAAATGCAAAAAAGAAAACCCCGACTGATTCCAGAATTTGAAAACTCCCCCGTTCAGCTTTCGCTCATGACGATTTGCTTTTTGAGTAGATTAATGTGACAGGTGTTGATTTTCTATTGGAACATTAGTATTGGAAAGTCCCATAAATATGTAGTTGGCAGCTCCTTATTAATTAACCACAGTAACATTAATGATAAAGCTCCTCTCGTCACCCAACGCCCCCTCCAAATGGAGATGGATGTGGGATTAATCTCTTTTTTATTTATACATGTCAATATGTTATTTGTTCAACTAAATATTTGATCCTACTTGTATTATTCCCATTAGTTAACCATACCTGCAACTATTAACCACATCAAGATGGTTGACAAACGCTGCTTATGCAGCGTTCTACTGAACGCCCTAGATAAAGCAAAGTTCAGCTCCCCTCTCCCACGCGGAGCCATACCAATGACTATTTACGTCAGTAGGTTCAGATTCTCTTCACCTATCAAAGTTGCAGATTCTCTTCACACATAGCCCATATAGAGGACAGGAGCCTGGTACAAACGTGTATCAAAGCTTCACAACAAGCCAAGTTTTAGAAAACCACTCTAATTCACAGCTTCCAAACACAGATCAATTTTCTATCGCACAAAATTTTCCAATCTAAGCAAACTATAGTAGCAACTAGCAATAAAGCCAACGCACAGACAAATATGTATACTTTCAGTTCCCCATTCTTATTTTTTCTTTTCATCTCTATGTATCTCCCCCTTAATCACACACACACACACCAACTTTTAACTGATTTTTTTTACCAACATCAATGACGATGAGCGGAGTGAGCTTTATCCGCGCCCATGTTCAAAGCTCGTTCCAATCGTGTTTCAAATGGAGTAGAATGCCAATTCACCCTTTTATCCTGTAAAAAAACAAGCCCAAACACAGTTGGATAATCAATCATGATCTTCATCAAAATTAGAAAAAGGTTCCTTAAAATTCTCAACCTTACTTAAAAACATACCTCTCTATATTTGCTAGTAGTATTAGGTATGCCTTTAAAAGAGGAGGCTGAACCCACAACTGGACTCTCCTCACACCAACGAGTTGCAACTGAACTATCACTCATCTTGCTGTTTCGACCTTGATTTGTTTCCACTATCAATGGAGATGAATAAGGAGACAACTCATTCAGATCTTCCAAAGTTAATGCACCCAAGATAGGTACATTAGCTCTGTCAGTTGCCACAGCATTAAATCCACAGGATGATGCACTAGTCTCTGATAAAACAGTCTCCAGTTCTTTAGAACCTGCTCCCTTTTGTTACTAGAAAGACCCTTCTGGACAATACTAACCAGCTAGAGAGGCTGGCATCAGTAGCTAGTTCCTGAGTATGCTCCTCGTCTTGTTTTGATGCCAAACTTAACTTGGTTTCCAACAGCTTTTCTTCAAGAGATATGAAGTTCTCCTTCTGTTGCTTGGACTGCGGTGATGAAAGCACTTTTGTATTCGCAGCAGCTCGCAAGTGTGTTAAATTCTCCACAGCATTGAGCACGGGATTATTATTATTATTATGATAGTATCTACCTCCGGAATTGTCCTCCAGAATTGGTTTTTCGCCATCCAAACTATCAGAATCTGGAAGATTACCTTGCTGTTCTGTATAAGCTGTAGAGCTTCTCGTAGCACTTGACTCCATAGATGAACATGACGCTGGAGTGATGGAATCTTGGCTAGTAAGAGTATGATCATCATACTGATCATCGTCTTCATAGAGATTCCTGACCTCATTATCATCGTCATTATCGTCTTCGAGGTCGAAGAATTCTTCGTTTAGAGTATCGTCTTCATCGTCCGTCTCTCTATAGTTGTGGTATCTGTGATTGGGAGGGTAATAAGACGCGGAGCTGGAAGTGGTTGGAGTTGAAGAACCACTCGGTGGAAGTGAAAGTGACTGGTCATGTTTTATCAAGAAATCTCTGTTATCAGGAATCGTCTTGATCTCTTTACTGTCGGTTTCAATGAGATCTGGTTGAATCTCTGGCGTATCGTCCACCGGGATATGCTCATAGGTTCGAACATTTGAATCAAAAGTCACTCTCTTTTGAGTGTTATTGGAGCTTGATTGATTTTCCTGCTTAACTACCCTAAAATGCAAAGACAGTCCAGAAGCAGAGTAAAACATTCAACCGAATGAGCGACTAGAAAGTAAAACCTACGGCAAATTAAAAAATAAAACCAGCAAATGCGTCAATCAGAATTGATTTAATAGCAAAGAGCTGGAAGAGGAAAACCCTAGCAGGAGATGAAACAGCGGAAACACGGAAAGCGTACGGAACTTACCGTGATTCCTCCTCCGAATTGACTATCTTCGAGGAATAATCCTGCTTTCCTGTCCCGTATGTAATTACAAATCTCTGTAATCAAACAATTCCCCCAGCCACCAAATGAAGATACTGTAGTTAACAAGTGAAAAACAATACTTTCACAAAATGATCAGCTGATGAAACTCACCGACTCGGGGTAGAACCGCCATGAGCAAGTGTATGGCGACCTTGATCCTTGGATTTTCCAAAGCAACCAAGAAAGTTCCCCATAGTTATTCTCAGATCTTGCACTCTCTTCGATCAAAGAGATTAGTAGAATAACAGAAGTAAAGAGAAGGATTAACGAGTTCTCATCTCATTACGGTCTGACCTTTTGTGAGAGAGGGAGGAGCGTCAGGACGCCGCTAGAAGACGGAAAGGAGAAAGGGGTGGGGTTGTCGAAGAACTAACGGTAAGAGGAAGGGAGGGAAAGGTCGAACAATTCAAAAAGTGAGGAGTGATCTGACGAAAGAGGGGATAACGCTGTAGTGACACGTTCAACAGCTTGGTGACGGTCTAACTAAAGAGTGGTTAAAATTAAATGTGCTGGCTTTTTTTTTTTTGAACAAATAAATGTGCTGGCTTTCAATGTAATATTGCTTGATTTATGTTGTAAATGAGATGAAAAGAAATTATGAGAGACGAAATATGAAGTCAATTGATATATCTGCTCATTCCAATAGTATACTAGTCGCTGACAAATCCTAATTACATAAGATGTGGAGTCTACTATACATATATCTATTTATAACACTTCCCCTTGGACGAAACATCTTATTATACCTCGTCTGGAAAAGAAAAAACCTTGTGGGATAAAAACCTCGGGCAAAGGAAAATAGTACATTCTTATAATAATTACATAGCTATAATAATCAATCATAAATATTTTCACTTGCCATTCACATATAATGAATTCATTGCATGATTTTCAACGATTGTCTCCTTAAAACCTTACCCGGAAAAAAAACCAAATGGGAAAAACACCATGGTGAAGGAAAAAGAGTACAATCATCATTGCTCCCCAGATGAAAACATCACTTTATTACTTTGATTGTATGCATCCCCAATCTTTAATTGGTCATGCACCCAGTTACTTGGGAAGCACTTGGTTGAATACACCCATCACTTTTGCACTTTAACATATTTGTTCTATATCAATATCGATATCTCTTTTATAAGTAAAACTTTTGGTGGTATGTATTTTCTAATCAGTATAGATGTAATCATCTATATCATGTGGGTGTTAAGCCACATATTCAATTAAACACACCCTCAATTAATCTCTTGGGTGGTGGGGGTTATTCATATGTGTTTATCTATAGATACCATAACCTATTAATCATTTTGCTACAATAGCAGTAAGATTGATACTTCATGATCATTGATTCAACGACCATTAGGAGACTCGAAAGAAGTTCCAATTATACTCTTACACTGCTACTATAGCAACACGTATTATCCAATAAAATTGGACTCATCTTAGAGATACCTTTTCAATAGTTTTCACTAAGATAGTAATGCCACAATCTCCTTTATTGTTGAGGTTCAAGATAAGATTTATTAACATGGTCATTGGGGCCTTCCCTTTCAGAATTCACCAAAATCCTCCAGAACACACTATCAAAGTGATCTACATATATGAGGTATAGCCATACTAATTAATCATAATTTCAACCATACTTATATCTTCAAAATAATCAACTACTGGGGATAAAGCCTTTTATAATCAATAGCAGGGCTTTTGAAAAATTTATATACACCAATACAGGTTGTACATTAAAAGAATTTTAACACTCTTTTCCATACGAACATTCATTCGAATCCAGCTCGATTCACATCATTATGTGGACATCAAGTTCGGAACATTTACAACTTGAATGTGTTGACATTCTACTTCTCATTTGCATCTCTTAAGTACTTTTGACAAATCAATTCAGTGCCCTCGTCATCATTGTGACATGTAGCACTACATACATTATTATCAACATTGATTTCATATCGGTTCCATTATATTATTGACATGACATAATATCTCGAGATCTCTATTATCATCAGGTACCTTGTTGATGCTATTTTGATCGGCAAACTCAGTATGATACTGAAGATCATTACGCGATCAGTCTTGAACTAATTACCGAAAGGAAAGATAAATATCTAGCGAGATTTACTTTATTTATTAAAGATAAAGAAAATCTTAAAAGATAGATATTCTCCTAGCTTTAGCTTGTTAAAGGAAAAGAAAAATAGGTTTTAGGGGGTGAAGATCAGCGCAAAACAGTGAGAATAGATTGTAAGCTAAGGAATACATCGTACGTGGAGATTGAAGATAAGTAGAACTTTATTCGCAGTGAGAACAAAAACAGAGAAAGGGGGAGCGTGAGTTCATAATTGTGTTGTTAGGATTGTAATCCCAACGTAATCAGAGTAGGGGTGTTCTTGTGTGATTGTTGAGAAGGATTTCTCAACGTGAGGTCTTTGTATCTAGTGTGATACGTGAAACTTATTCTATATTCAGCATTTTTGTTTTAGCACTTCTGTTCTTTATCGTCCCAGTTCTAAACTCATCGAGTATGAACTTTAAATTGGTTTTAGAGCAAGGTAGCCCTCAATGCAGAAGAAACTTCTTCAGGGTTGATCACGATGAAACTGTGTTAAACCTCCAAAGCTCACTAAATTTAACTACACCAGCTAGTGTGAGCAGATGGAAGATCAGTTGATCTCCATCGACTTACAGGTGTGGGACGTAGTGACTGAAGGAGATCTTAAGCCTAAGATCGAAGAAAATGGACTTTATAAAGAAAAACCAAGGGCTAGCTGGAACGAGAATGACAACAATATGATTAGCAAAAATAGACAAGCACGTAGAATCATTATGTAGTCTCTGTCAGACTCACACCGACAGAAGGTGCTGGGATTGCACACTGCCAAGGAAGTATGGGATTTTCTCAAAATAGCATATGTTGGAACTGATTCTGTCAAAAAGTTGAAAGGTAAACAACTCAAAAGACAGTCCGACATTTTTTAAGATGATGGAAGGGGAGACAATCTCACAAACACTAGAAAGATTCGGCAAGATACTTTGTGAGTTCAAGACTGTTAAAGAAGTTCTTCCTAACAATGTTGTTAATGAGAGATTTCTCGATAGTTTGTGTAGAGAATGGTTAAATTTCACCACTCTTCTGGAATCTACAAAGGATTTATCCAAGTTATCCTTTGAAGAGTTGGGTTCAGAACTGACTATTTATAAAGGTAAGATGAGGGGCGAGCTAGTGAATCCAAGCGCAAGTAAAGACTTAGCCTTGAAGGTACAAATTTACTGATTGTAAACCAATGTCCACACCTATGTCAACTACCATACGACTAGGACTTGAGTTTGAGGCTAAGAGTGCGGATCCAAAAGTTTACAAAGGAATGATATGATCTCTTCTCTATCTCACTGCAAAAGTCAACTAGATATCATGCAAAGTGTATGCTTTTGTGCTCGATTTCCATCCAATCCTAAATTGCCTCATGTCAAGGCTATGAAAAGAATCTTCTGTTATTTGCAAGGAACTATAACACTAGGGCTCTTCTATGCTGCTGGAACGTTTCCCACTCCCACCGCTTACACTGATGCTGATTTTGGCGGATATCTCACTGATCGAAAGAGTACCACTGGAACAGCAAAATTTTTGGGTTCAAATCTCATAGCATGGTCATCAATTAAATAAGCATCCGTCGCTCTGTCTACAACTGCAGCAGAGAATGTTGCGGCAGCTGCCTGTTGTGCACAAGTTTTGTGGTTACATCGCCAACTGGAAGAGTACGGTCTCTCGCTCATACCAATTTCAATATATTTTGACAGCACAAGCACAATTGAACTTACAAAGAATCCTGTTCACCACTCTCGCTCTAAACATATTGACATACGTCATCGTTTCATTCGAGATCATGTGGAACATGGTACCATTACTTTACTACATTGCACCAGAGACAAACAACTAGCAGACTTATTTACCAAGCCCTTACCTAGAGATACCTTTGAAAAACTTTGGTTCAAAATAGGTATGATGAATACCAGATGAGGTACATTTTTATTGACTCTCTTTTTCTTTATTGCTTTGATCGTGTTCAACTTATTTCTTTTGTCAGTTTTGAACTTAAGTTTTAAATTTTCATTCTTGTTCATGGTTATTGGGTAATGATCTTTCTTGCAATTTTCTCTGATAAGATTTACATAATCAACAAGTGGAAACAAGTTAGCACAATCAAGTCAATACTCAAGTAGCACTATATACCCTTGAGATTAGAACTCATTTATGAATGAGTAGTTTCGGGACATTTTTTTCTTCTTTTATTTTCTTAACAAGTGATTGAATGCTAAGTAGCTCGGTTGTATTCAAGATCTACATGGGTTGGATGGACAGAATGAACAAGGCAAGAGACTTCTATGCTCACTTTATCTCAACACAAATTTGGCCTCGCTCATCTGGTTATTAAGTCTTAAAGGATGCCTTATCATCTAACTTCCTAAGGGTATATACTCTGAAAAATTTGACCCAACTCTGTTACAGAGATAAGGAAAAAATTCAAGGTGTTGAGACCAACTTAAATAAAAACAAACAAAAGGCCTTAAAAACAAATATATCCAATATTTACAAAAGGTGCCATCAGTTTGGTGTGAGTATGAGTCTGTGGCAATGAAAGGTAGAGTGGAATATGACTATACTTCTTGCCCCTTGTCGATTCAAAGGAAATGTGGAAGAAAGGTTGATAAAGATTCATAATAAAATTGTGCTACTTAGTACTTCATCCATTTTATTTATAAATTTATGTTTCTTCTACTTGTCCTGAAGTCATTCATACTCGTCTTCAGATCTCCTTGAACTCAGACATTGATTTGGCTATCTTGCTCTATGTCGTTGTATTATGTCACTCTTAGTCCGGGACTGAAAAATCAGAATTGAGATTATACACCACATAACCCGGTACAATTACTGGTTCAAGTTTTTTTAATCCTTCTCTTTTATTTATTTTCTTCTTTCTTTCTTTTACTGAAATTTCTTTTCAAATCACTTCTATCTTATTTCCGCTGTCGTACCTCTGTTCCTTCAAAATTTTCATCTTCTCTCAAACCTCTCACACTGGTACCATCATACTCGTCTTGCTTGAACCAAAACCAATTCTGTCCACCTACCCTCAATTATCTAATGGATTCCTTTGATCAAATTCTTGAAGATGTTCAACCTCTTAATGTTGAAAAGCCTATTTCTCTTGACAAAACCCAGCAAAATCTAGATGCCAGCTCAAAACTGTAACACCCCTACTCTATTAGGCTCCTAATCATCTTACTTAACAATATAATCGCAGCGGTAATCTCAACAATTGACTACTGGTGTCACCGTTCTTGCTCGCCCATACGAGTAATAACGTGCTTCCTGATAAGCTCTTAAATACGAAACATTTTCTCGCAGTGACAACAAGAGATAGATCTAAACTCCCAAAACCAATATAAAATACATTCACAGTGAGCTTTCTACGTATCCAAAACCTATACATGTTTCTAGGTTCGTATTAAAATGCAACAGTGCATGTTTAAATAACTGTAATCAAACTACCCAGCGCGTCACTCTCTTTGCCGACACCGGAAGTTGCATACCTGCAAAAATGGTAGTTTGTGGTATGGAATCAGCCCCTGCTGAGTATGTTATTACCTGACTGTCATGCACCCTCGGACCATTCAGTTATTTGGTCGAGAGCATGCAATTCATTTCCATACAAATAGTTCAATGTTGAAACTGTAAAACAACAATATATATTGTAGTAATCTCAAATAACAAACAAGCCCCCGGCTTCACACATCGCATCGTAATAAACCACTGAAAGCGTTTACAGCGCTTATATGAGTACAGAGACTCCATTCCAACAAACACTTAATAATTCATAATTGAGTTCAACGACTCACTCGACCAAACACCCAACCACAATCCACACATGAGTACGGTTACTCGACACAACCAGTTCACAACACACAATATGAGCATAATGGCTCGTTCAAACAAATCCACCAACATATACACATAACCACAAAGCACAACCAATGAACAACAAGGCGAAGTAACGAGAATTGTAAACGAGTATGAACTCTCGTCTTTGGCTTGCAAGCCCAAATAATGTTCGCCTAATGTACGAGTTAATATAGTCGTTCGTAATTGTTCAGTCATGTCTAATGACAACGTCTCGTTAGAACGACGTGTCTCTAAGTTACCCATCTCTTATGGGGGTCACCCACGGCAATAGCCACTCCAGCGGTAGAGTCTCCGTCCTACGAACAATCTGTAGTTCGTTGGAAATTTATCCAGATACTTACGGCTACCACACGGTGTCCTAGTATCGTTAATGGATCACAGTTCACAGCAAGAGCCACATCCTTGATAAACTTATCTATACCATCGCATCGCTTTACTATTCTTTTTCCTAACACAGCAGACCAAGGTCGTAGTCCAATCCTGAGTATGTCGACTCGGGATCCAGTGCTAGATAGAGGGGCGTTAAAGAGGCCAATGCTCCGTATATGAATCTCAGATATTTTATATATCTTATTATCCTAACGCTACAACGTTTTACTTACGTTCCTTATATTACACATATAAGATAGCATCATTGCCGCTAGTTCGTTTTATAATATGTTCATATATACGAATGGTACTGTTATCGCACAACAGTAATAATAATAAAGCAGCATTAATACGCAACTCAAGCATATTAATTCACAAGCAGACATTCAATCTTATCACAGGTTTTCACACAATGTCTGAACTGAGGAAATCCTCAGAGACAGTCAAGCCACATAAATAACATACCGTTCACACTGCTGAGTATTACGGTGGAGTATGAATCAGCTAAAGTCTCTGGAGATCCTCGAGACGCCTCTAACAATCTATCAACATGCATCACACTATGCATCAGCATCTCATATTAACAATACACTACGGCACCCCGTACCGTTATTAATCTACCCCGGTTTATTCCCCGCTGTTAACTAATAACGTTTGTCGGGTTTTCGGTTTAACTCGGGATTAGGAAAAACACTATATCACATGCGTGGTTACGTCGAGTATATTAATAGTCTTAACTTTAAACGTTTATTATCGCATGTAGTGTAATACACCTTGTGTATGATATAGTTTATTTCTATATTGCATGTATAATCCTTTATCGTGTACTGTACATCTCGCCTTAGTATTTATTTTTTTTTCTAAGGTTTGTTTTTCCAAGTTAAATGTAGTATAATTTGTGTATAAAAATGCCTTGAACTACATAACCCCATATTATTTCATGTACACTCTTAACATTAGAATTCCATAACTAGTGTTTATAATTCTTTTCCCTTTATCTCATATCATTTTAATTGTGGTAATATATAGTCTTTGTACTATATTATATTTTCCACACTATACATATACTTATTTATATATATATGCATTATAGGACTATTTATTATATGGCAAGTCATTATAATATATATTCATTCTTTTTAATGAATACCTCTTATATTATAAATGTTATAACTCTTACAACATTAAAACCATATTATAAATTTCATTCAAAAATAGTAGTATTTCCGAACAGCACCTATATTTCTCAAATATTTATAAAATCCACCACATAATTTATATAATGTTATATCATAGTTACATAACATATATTATGACATTTAAGTCATTAAAACAATTATAACCTATAGTTATATATTGTTAATAAAATACCAAACAGCCCTTAAAATTCTCGGGAGGGAGCCACTAAACTCCATAAGGTAAAGCAACCCCAAAGAGATTTAATGGGGACAAGGAGAACGACCGGAGGAGAAGCCGGAAGAGAAGGAGAACCCAGGGGGGATGGGGGGAAAACAACCGAACAGACCCATGGTCTATTTAAATTTAATTTCCACCACTTAACTTCTTATAATCACCAAATAACCCCATTTAACAACAAATAGTTTCTAATGTCATCAAAACTATATTATACATATATCTTCATAAAACCTCATATATAATTCCAAAAATCACCAAACTATACCAAAAGGTTATAAATATTACTAACCTTATATTTTCTCTAAATCTCGGTTTTACCACATATGTTACCCATTTGTAACAATGTTATGAAATATCTTATATTATACTTAGATAATTCATATAAACTCCAAATTTAACCAAATCAATTTCTAAAAATTCCTAATAACCTAAGGTTTGTACTAAACTCCATTCAGTACCCCAAGTTTTCGGAAATAACAATACCACCCCAAGTCTTATAAATCTTTTACAATTTAATACCTATCTCTTCATAAGGTGGTATTTAAATTTCTAAATTTTCCAAACTTGGTCAAAGTCTCCTATATAGTCAACTTTGACCTCTAATACCAAATGGGACCCAAACTTTCGGTAATACCTATCTTACCCCTCCTCTATTTTACAATTTTGACACAAAACTTATAAATTTATAAGTTTTATTAAATTTATTTAAAAAGCCTAAACCTTCTAAATTAAGCCCACAAACTTTCTAATTTTCCAGTAATTACGATTTGGCCCCAAACTTAATTAAGCATAAATTTAACTAAATATTATAAACTTAAATTAAAATGGCCTAATGACATGGCCTTATTACAACCTTGAACTTGCAAAATAAATTACACATTAATGTCTCAAAATATAGTATATCTCACGGCCTCACTTTAGATTATATATTTTTCCACATAATGTCATAATTTGACCATTATGTTTTAAATCACTTAAATGACTCTTAATTTATCTTAGTCATTTTTTTCCATTCTAGGTTATAAATAACCCATATATTATGTTTCACTCTCGGCACATATATATGCTAAGAATAACATAAAATCATAAGTTTAAGGTGTTTATACCTTGATTATTCCTTGTATGAGCTCGGTCTCTTGTAGGAAAATCACCACATGATTTAGACATGTTTAATACACAAAAACAAGATATGGTTACACTCCAAGCTAGCTTAACCATAAGGAATATTAATGTAAGATTTTAAGGCAAAAATCACCTTAAAAATGCAAGGGAAGTTCCAAGTGAATTCGGCCTGATTTAAACACACCACAAGGTGTTAGATCCACTATATAGCATAAGGAATAGCTAGACACAACAAGCTACCTTGGTATTTGATTTTACCTTGGAAAAATGCCTTTAAGAGGGTATTTCCTTTGGATCTTGGCCACCCTTGCTCCAAATGGCTAACCAACTGATTTGACATGTAAATATGAAGATTATGAGTGTATAAACTCACAAAATCAGAGGAAGAAGAAATAGCTTGAAGACTAGAGAGGCTTTAAGGTATGTTTTTTACCTTAAAATGCAAATTTGGGCACCTTTGCCCCTAGACTTGGCTTCAGCCGAGTTTGGATGTTGTTCTAACCTTAGAACACTGAGAATGAGCCATGGAAATTGATGAGCCACGAAATCTAAGTGTAGGTAGTGAAGAAATGAAGAAAAAGGGCTAAAATGACATTAAAAGCTTACCTTAAGAGCTTGAGCCTGCCTTCCTAACTCAAGGGCCAGTCGTGAGAGAGCTTGGAAGGGTGCTGATCGGCTGGAATGGGGCAGAAGGCAAGGGAATGATTGGAATGCTTAATTGATTTGAAAAAGTAAGAAAGTTACTTTTTACTATTCAAAATTGGTATTAGGTATCAATTTGTCTTACCAATGATTGTAAGCTGTCTCCTCCCCTCCTTGCCTGCCGACTTCCATGGTCCAAATGGGTCAATTGATTGACCATTGACCAAACTTGGTCAATTTGACTCATGCGGGCCCCACTTTAGGGTTTATTAATATTTTAATATTAAATTTGTAAAAATTCGTAAATTTCTGGAATTAAATTCCTAATATATATATATAAAAAATCATATTTAAGGGTAATTATATCTTTAAGCCCATTAAAAATCAATTTAAAAGGCAATCTCACAAAAACGTGCTTTAAGGTTTTTTAGCGCACATTTTTGTGTCACAGGGTGTTCCTGAGCTTAGTTCTCCTTGAGAATGGTTTTATTGTGTTCCTTGATTCATTATAATACTTAGGAATCCCTTTGGATCCTATTTGGGGTCATACAACCTTTATGGTGTCTTAAAGCACATTTTTGGCTTTACCGATCTTAAAGGCGTGTTTTGCCTTGTTGAGATCTTTAGATTGTTCCCCAATAGTAATTAGATGTTTATTAATCATCTTAGATCATTAATAGATCATTTAATTAAGTTTTAAAGGTTAGGGGTATTTCAAAAACCCTCACTTGAAGTTGAAGTAACATCTCCTAACCCTAAGGAAGATGTCGTGCAATCCACCGACGATGAGTCCTCGGCTACTCCAACGGCAACAAATCCACCATCTCCACCACCTGCTACGACTGTTCGTCACCGTCTTCACACACCAGCCAAGAAACCCATCGTCGGGATGGAACCCACTTCTTCGACAACTTTGAAATGCAAGACTACTGACTGTGAGCCTCGATTTTAAACCCTGTCCTATGTTGATAAAAGCTGAATTAGGATCTAACCGGGTTTTAGGTCTACATATAGCCTAAGATTAATAACTATGTCATATAACAATAATTATTAAAACCTAAGCTAGCTCACTGGAACCTATTATGAGTCGCCACCTAATTTTAACCTAGATCAAATTAGGAAAGGAGAGTTCGGGTTCGGGGGCTTGATATTCGACTTATTCAGGGTTCAATTACTTTCATTACCCCTCAAAGTCATTTTTCCTCTACTTAGTTTAATTACGGTTTATTACGAGTCATTTTAACCTAAGTGCGCGCTTCTGATTTTTTTGTATTTTTAACATTTTTTTATAGAAATTTAAAGTGGAAACGAATACCTAGACTAGGGTTTCGGAGCAGAATTAGGTCAAATTTTGTTTACTCCGTAGTCACGGACCCCATGTCCGAGACCACGGACCCCAGTTAACCTAATTATACAGAAAAGTCAAATTTTAGAAAAAACAAAATTTTGAAAAGTCCGGGGCCACGGACAACCCGTCCGTGGTCCCGGACCATAGGTCCGAGGTTGTAACGCCCCTATTTAACATATTTATAGCGGAAATAAAATGCTAAAGGTGTACAGACCATCGGGTTCCAAACACCCGGTACCAAACCTCACCAAAATAAAACTTAATGATTAAAACTGTCACGGCCTGAACCTCAAAAAAACTTAACAAAAGTAAAACAGTAATACAACATATAAACTCTCAAACCTAATCCCATCCCAATCACTCGTTCTCTTCGTGGCCACCTGTAAAATAACTCGTACCTGCAAGATAAAACCAAGCAGCCCACCCCGAGAGGGGTGGGTCAGTTCCCTGGAATGGAACTGGTACGATCCTCCAAACACACACTTGTAATACAACTCTTAAATAAATAATAGCTTGAAAACAATCACTTAAACCACACAGAGGAACAAGGCATTTCACAAATCACCAAATCAAGATAACAAAATAAGAATAAGGGTTAATAACAGAAAAGTAAAGTTAGTGAAACAAAACCACATCATGTGTTAGTGAACTTCCATTGCCTTAGTTAAACCCAATTCCCGTTAGGAGTAGAAAGACTCAAATAGTCACAAAGGACTAGGAATGAAAAGATAGATCCAAGAACCAATAACTCATGAGTGGAATAATTCAACTGGGAGAGATGGCCCCCACCGCCAAGTACGTCCTTTTAGGACAGGGGATATACATCCCCTCACTGTTAACAACGTCCCTTTGGGGACAGGGGATATACAACCCCTCACTGTCTACCACGTCCCTTTTTGGGACAGGGGATATACAGCCCCTCACTGTCTACCACGTCCCTTTTTGGGACAGGGGATATACAGCCCCTCACTGTTACCATTGAAGACGCGCGCACGTCGAAACAACAAGAACCAGCTCATGGACGAAGCGATATCCAGAGTCAAGAAGAATTTACCGAAATTGACCTTTTCCAAATTCCCACCAGATCACTAACTACCCTGAGCAATACCAAAACACTCAGTCCTACAGAGTGGAGAAGCGTAAACCCTAAGCAGTCAATGTCTAATGGAGCAACCAAATAGAAGGAACCAATACCCAAGTGAGTTTCACATTCAAGGCTTAGTCAGTCACACAAGCTGAGTTAGTCACACAACCATTTCCTTTTTAGAAATTCCTCTTAAAGTCAGTTAGCGTTTTTCAAAAACGTCTCATAAGTCAATCAGCAAAAGTAATGGAGTACGAGAAATCGTATCTGGTATGTGAAGAACAATAAATAACTCGAATAAGTGATTCCCCAATAGTAACCTATAATTAAGGTTTCCAAGTGTCGATTAGTTAAGGGACTTATAAACTAAACAACCTTCTTTTCTTACTGATTAATAGTTCCAGGTTTACCATTATTCCCCCACAAAGATTTGGGCTTGACTTGTTAACTAAATCCTTTACTAGGCCCATTTCGTTTAGTTTAGAACGATTTAGAATTTATTCTTGAGAGTGGCCCAAACTCTCTTTGAATTGTTTAAGTGGGCTTTTTAGAGTTCATAGACTTGGGCTTAGTAGGTCAACCCAAGACCGTGTTACGATTATGTTGTATAATTAAACCTTAAGTTAATAGTGACTATTTAATTACACCCGATTAAAACTTAAGGTTTAACATATATATATCTATCTACTTATTATAACTATCACAAGGGATATTATTTCCCTCATCTATTTTAATGTATTTACTACATATATATTTTTTATATATATCTTTATGTATTAAGATTTATCCATAACATTTTTAGGAAATTTTATTGTATTTATTTATGTTTAACAACTTCTAGGCATAACACAACCGACATATGGTTTAATAAAAATGTTTTCCTTTATTTATTTAATATAATAAGTATACCTGTGTTAGAATTTAACTAAGACATCCCCTATGTAACTTATTATATTTAAACTATCTATATTACACAACCTTTAACTGCATTCCAAGTATGTTTCATAAAGTATTTCTTTACTATGTCTTAGGATTCTAGCTCTTATAATATTTAGTTATTATAAGTTAATCTATTAGTTCCTTGCTTTACTCCAAGTTACTACTTTATTCCCTTTTTATATATGTGTAAATATATATATATATATTCCTTAGTTTAATTAAAAATATTAACTCCCATATAGTATAATAAATAAATAAAAATAATTAAATTCCTTGATTTACATAAGTTTCTACTTAAATAAGTATATATACATATATGTAAATAATTTCACTTCTCTTAAAAGCCAATACCAAAACATTTATAAACTTACTGTTATAAAATGTTAATTTAGTGTTCCATATTTTTCCCAGCTTAAAAAGTTTATTAACAAACCATACTTTAATTTTTGGTTACATTAAAACCATATATTATAAGTTATTCTTATGAAAAACTCATAAACACAATTTTTAAAACCTTTTACCATTGCCCAAAAAATTCCCAAATTTAATATACAATAACTATAACATTTTAGACATATTATAAAATTGTTATTTCACAAAAATATCTTTTTAATTTAGCCAAATAATTCCAGAAAACCTGTAACTTGCAAAAATCATAACTTACGTTTAAAAACTCCAAAACCATATTAATTTACATCAAAATAAACTAGATTAAATAAGGAATCTATAGTTAAAATTTCAAGTCAAAACACATTCGGGAATGTATTTAAATTAATTCAGTAAGTTAGGGTTATTTACTGGAATTTATGAAAACCTAATCTGAAACGTTTTAATCTCGGCCGTCCAAATCGTTTAACCAATATCGGACGGCTGACAAGCCGCGAGTTCATCAGCGAAAGAAGAATCAAACCCGAGTACTAAATCTTCAATATCTCCCAATCTACAGAACGAAATCGAGTGATTCTTGTTCTTATGGTTTCGAAATCAAATTTCGATTCTAATGATACTAATTTCTCTAGCTATTATGTAGGATTCAACGGGTTTCGATTTCAGTTTCGAAGTTAGGGTTCTTAGGGGTTTCTGAATTCGATTCTCCCAAATTCACTCAATCTAAAGCGTAATTGATGCAATTGAATCATGGTTTTGACCGATAATTAACATAGTTTAGCAAGGTTGAAGGAATTTGAGGAAAGCTTACCGGAATTGCTCGAATCGAAAGGATTTGTTTTCGGTTTCTGGAAAAACGCCCCCTTTACAACTCGATTGAGTAGCCTACTTTGCAACACTATAATTTACAGTACAGAAGGAGTTAGAACTAGTTCTTGGGCTTAATCTAAAGAAGAAACTTAGCTCTACACAATGATAGCAAGAACTCACCCTAACTTGCACTACACAGAAAGAAATCGAAGCTGGAAGTTACGAGTTTACCTTGCATTTTCTGGAAAGAAAACTATGATTTTATGCTGTGATGAAACCGAGACTTTAGACACGTTGTTCTTCCAAACAGTTGAGAATTGACTTAGGTCATCAACATGAAAGTTTTAGAGGGATTAGAGCTCTTCAAAACGAGCTAAAGAACATGAAATTTGGCTGAGAAACAAAGAAGTTATGGCTAGACGAAGTTACCTGAATTCGAAGGAAAACTGGAAACTGCAGTTACGGTTTTGCAGGGTGGCTACTTTGATTCGATTTTCCGGTTAATTTAGGTCGAGTTAGGATTAGTGTGAGTTATGGTTGTTTAGAGGAAGTGTAGGAGAAGGCAACAAAGAAGACGACACTCAAAAATTCCATAAGATGAGAAAGTTATGAAGGTCACAAGATAGGGCAAAATCGGTTTCTGTTACCGGAAATCTAGCAGATAAAAACGACTAAGTACTAGGCGCGTATCCCGAGGCGTGCGCTGACTCGCCCCTATTTAACATATTTATAGCGGAAATAAAATACTAAAGGCGTACAGACCATCGGGTTCCAAACACCCGGTACCAAACCTCACCAAAATACAACTTAATGATTACAACTGTCACGGCCTGAACCTCGAGAAAACTTAACAAAAGTAAAACAGTAATACAACATATAAACTCTCAAAACCTAATCCATCCCAATCACTCGTTCTCTTCGTGGCCACCTGTAAAATAACTCGTACCTGCAAGATAAAACCAAGCAGCCCACCCCGAGAGGGGTGGGTCAGTTCCCTGGAATGGAACTGGTACGATCCTCCAAACACACACTTGTAATACAACTCTTAAATAAATAATAGCTTGAAAACAATCACTTAAAACACAGAGGAACAAGGCATTTCACAAATCACCAAATCAAGATAACAAAATAAGAATAAGGGTTAATAACAGAAAAGTAAAGTTAGTGAAACAAAACCACATCATGTGTTAGTGAACTTCCATTGCCTTAGTTAAACCCAATTCCCGTTAGGAGTAGAAAGACTCAGATAGTCACAAAGGACTAGGAATGAAAAGATAGATCCAAGAACCAATAACTCATGAGTGGAATAATTCAACTGGGAGAGATGGCCCCCACCGCCAAGTACGTCCTTTTAGGACAGGGGATATACAGCCCCTCACTGTTAACAACGTCCCTTTGGGGACAGGGGATATACAGCCCCTCACTGTCTACCACGTCCCTTTTTGGGACAGGGGATATACAGCCCCTCACTGTCTACCCCATCCCTTTTTGGGACATGGGATATACAGCCCCTCACTGTTACCATTGAAGACGCGCGCACGTCGAAACAACAAGAACCAGCTCATGGACGAAGCGATATCCAGAGTCAAGAAGAATTTACCGAAATTGACCTTTTCCAAATTCCCACCAGATCACTATCTACCCTGAGCAATACCAAAACACTCAGTCCTACAGAGTGCAGAAGCGTAAACCCTAAGCAGTCAATGTCTAATGGAGCTACCAAATAGAAGGAACCAATACCCAAGTGAGTTTCACATTCAAGGCTTAGTCAGTCACACAAGCTGAGTTAGTCACACAACCATTTCCTTTTTAGAAATTCCTCTTAAAGTCAGTTAGCGTTTTTCGAAAACGTCTCATAAGTCAATCAGCAAAAGTAATGGAGTACGAGAAATCGTACCTGGTATGTGAAGAACAATAAATAACTCGAATAAGTGATTCCCCAATAGTAACCTATAATTAAGGTTTCCAAGTGTCGATTAGTTAAGGGACTTATAAACTAAACAACCTTCTTTTCTTACTGATTAATAGTTCCAGGTTTACCATTATTCCCCCACAAAGATTTGGGCTTGACTTGTTAACTAAATCCTTTACTAGGCCCATTTCGTTTAGTTTAGAACGATTTAGAATTTATTCTTGAGAGTGGCCCAAACTCTCTTTGAATTGTTTAAGTGGGCTTTTTAGAGTTCATAGACTTGGGCTTAGTAGGTCAACCCAAGACCGTGTTACGATTATGTTGTATAATTAAACCCTTAAGTTAATAGTGACTATTTAATTACACACCGATTAAAACCTAAGGTTTAACATATATATATATTCTACTTATTATAACTATCACAAGGGATATTATTTCCCTCATCTATTTTAATGTATTTACATACATATATATATTTTTATATACATCTTTATGTATTAAGATTTATCCATAACATTTTTAGGAAATTTTATTGTATTTATTTATGTTTAACAACTTCTAGGCATAACACAACCGACATATGGTTTAATAATAAAATGTTTTCCTTTATTTATTTAATATATATAAGTTACATGTGTTAGAATTTAACTAAGACATCCCCTATGTAACTTATTATTTAAATATCTTATTACTACAACCTTTAACTGCATTCCAAGTATGTTTCATAAGTATTTCTTTTACTATGTCTTAGGATTCTAGCTCTTATATTTTAGTTATTATAAGTGTTAATCTATTAGTTCTTTGCTTTACTCCAAGTTACTACTTTATTCCCTTTTTATATATGTGTATATATATATATTATATTCCTTAGTTTAATTAAAATATTAACTCCCATATAGTATAAAAATAAAACGTAAAAATAATTAAATTCCTTGATTTACATAAGTTTCTACTTAAATAAGTATATATACATATATGTAAAAATTTCACTTCTCTTAAAAGCCAATACCAAAACATTTATAAACTTACTGTTATAAAATGTTAATTTAGTGTTCCATATTTTTCCCAGCTTAAAAAGTTTATTAACAAACCATACTTTAATTTTTGGTTACATTAAAAACCATATTTATAATTATTCTTATGAAAACTCATAAACACAATTTTTAAAACCTTTTACCATTGCCCAAAAATTCCCAAATTTAATATACAATAACTATAAATTTTAGACATATTATAAAATTGTTATTTCACAAAAATATCTTTTTAATTTAGCCAAATAATTCCAGAAAACCTGTAACTTGCAAAATCATAACTTACGTTTAAAACTCCAAAACCATATTAATTTACATCAAATAAACTAGATTAAATAAGGAATCTATAGTTAAAATTTCAAGTCAAAACACATTCGGGAATGTATTTAAATTAATTCAGTAAGTTAGGGTTATTTACTGGAATTTATGAAAACCTAATCTGAAACGTTTTAATCTCGGCCGTCCAAATCTCTTAACCAATATCGGACGGCTGACAAGCCCGAGTTCATCAGCGAAAGAAGAATCAAACCCGAGTACTAAATCTTCAATATCTCCCAATCTACGAACGAAATCGAGTGATTCTTGTTCTTATGGTTTCGAAATCAAATTTCGATTCTAATGATACTAATTTCTCTAGCTATTATGTAGGATTCAACGGGTTTCGATTTCAGTTTCGAAGTTAGGGTTCTTAGGGGTTTCTGAATTCGATTCTCCCAATTCACTCAATCTAAAGCGTAATTGATGCAATTGAATCATGGTTTTGACCGATAATGTAACATAGTTTAGCAAGGTTGAAGGAATTTGAGGAAAGCTTACCGGAATTGCTCGAATCGAAAGGATTTGTTTTCGGTTTCTGGAAAAATGCCCCCTTTACAACTCGATTGAGTAGCCTACTTTGCAACACTATAATTTACAGTACAGAAGGAGTTAGAACTAGTTCTTGGGCTTAATCTAAAGAAGAAACTTAGCTCTACACAATGATAGCAAGAACTCACCCTAACTTGCACTACACAGAAAGAAATCGAAGCTGGAAGTTACGAGTTTACCTTGCATTTTCTGGAAAGAAAACTATGATTTTATGCTGTGATGAAACCGAGACTTTAGACACGTTGTTCTTCCAAACAGTTGAGAATTGACTTAGGTCATCAACATGAAAGTTTTAGAGGGATTAGAGCTCTTCAAAACGAGCTAAAGAACATGAAATTTGGCTGAGAAACAAAGTTATGGCTAGACGAAGTTACCTGAATTCGAAGGAAAACTGGAAACTGCAGTTACGGTTTTGCAGGGTGGCTACTTTGATTCGATTTTCCGGTTAATTTAGGTCGAGTTAGGATTAGTGTGAGTTATGGTTGTTTAGAGGAAGTGTAGGAGAAGGCAACAAAGAAGACGACACTCAAAAATTCCATAAGATGAGAAAGTTATGAAGGTCACAAGATAGGGCAAAATCGGTTTCTGTTACCGGAAATCTAGCAGATAAAAACGACTAAGTACTGGCGCGTATCCCGAGCGTGCGCTGACTCCCCCCTATTTAACATATTTATAGCGGAAATAAAATACTAAAGGCGTACAGACCATCGGGTTCCAAACACCCGGTACCAAACCTCACCAAAATACAACTTAATGATTACAACTGTCACGGCCTGAACCTCGAGAAAACTTAACAAAAGTAAAACAGTAATACAACATATAAACTCTCAAAACCTAATCCCATCCCAATCACTCGTTCTCTTCGTGGCCACCTGTAAAATAACTCGTACCTGCAAGATAAAACCAAGCAGCCCACCCCGAGAGGGGTGGGTCAGTTCCCTGGAATGGAACTGGTACGATCCTCCAAACACACACTTGTAATACAACTCTTAAATAAATAATAGCTTGAAAACAATCACTTAAACCACACAGAGGAACAAGGCATTTCACAAATCACCAAATCAAGATAACAAAATAAGAATAAGGGTTAATAACAGAAAAGTAAAGTTAGTGAAACAAAACCACATCATGTGTTAGTGAACTTCCATTGCCTTAGTTAAACCCAATTCCCGTTAGGAGTAGAAAGACTCAGATAGTCACAAAGGACTAGGAATGAAAAGATAGATCCAAGAACCAATAACTCATGAGTGGAATAATTCAACTGGAGAGATGGCCCCCACCGCCAAGTACGTCCTTTTAGGACAGGGGATATACAGCCCCTCACTGTTAACAACGTCCCTTTGGGGACAGGGGATATACAGCCCCTCACTGTCTACCACGTCCCTTTTTGGACAGGGGAGATACAGCCCCTCACTGTCTACCACGTCCCTTTTTGGGACAGGGTATACAGCCCCTCACTGTTACCATTGAAGAGCGCGTACGTCGAAACAACAAGAACCAGCTCATGGACGAAGCGATATCCAGAGTCAAGAAGAATTTACCGAATTGACCTTTTCCAAATTCCCACCAGATCACTATCTACCCTGAGCAATACCAAAACACTCAGTCCTACAGAGTGCAGAAGCGTAAACCCTAAGCAGTCAATGTCTAATGGAGCACCAAATAGAAGGAACCAATACCCAAGTGAGTTTCACATTCAAGGCTAGTCAGTCACACAAGCTGAGTTAGTCACACAAACCATTTCCTTTTTAGAATTCCTCTTAAAGTCAGTTAGCGTTTTTCGAAAACGTCTCATAAGTCAATCAGCAAAAGTAATGGAGTACGAGAAATCGTACCTGGTATGTGAAGAACAATAAATAACTCGAATAAGTGATTCCCCAATAGTAACCTATAATAAGGTTTCCAAGTTGTCGATTAGTTAAGGGACTTATAGACTAAACAACCTTCTTTCTTACTGATTAATAGTTCCAGGTTTACCATTATTCCCCACAAAGATTTGGGCTGACTTGTTAACTAAATCTTACTAGGCCCATTTCGTTTAGTTTAGAACGATTTAGAATTTATTCTGAGAGTGGCCCAAACTCTCTTTGAATTGTTTAAGTGGGCTTTTTAGAGTTCATAGACTTGGGCTTAGTAGGTCAACCCAAGACCAGTGTTACGATTATGTTGTATAATTAAACCCTTAAGTTAATAGTGACTATTTAATTACACACCGATTAAAACCTAAGGTTTAACATATATATATATTCTACTTATTATAACTATCACAAGGGATATTATTTCCCTCATCATTTTAATGTATTTACATACATATATATATTTTATATACATCTTTATGTATTAAGATTTATCCATAACATTTTTAGGAAATTTTATTGTATTTATTTATGTTTAACAACTTCTAGGCATAACACAACCGACATATGGTTTAATAAATAAAATGTTTTCCTTTATTTATTTAATATATATAAGTTACATGTGTTAGAATTAACTAAGACATCCCTATGTAACTTATTATATTTAAATATTATTACTACAACCTTTAACTGCATTCCAAGTATGTTTCATAAAGTATTTCTTTTACTATGTCTTAGGATTCTAGCTCTTATAATATTTAGTTATTATAAGTGTTATCTATTAGTTCTTTGCTTTACTCCAAGTTACTACTTTATATCCCTTTTATATATGTGTAATATATATATTATATATATATATATAGTAATATATATTTTGCCTAGTTTATTTAAAAAAATTAACTCCCATATAGTAAATAATAAAATAAAAAATACTTAAATTCCTTGATTTAACATAAGTTTTCTACTTAAATAAGGATATATACATAATGTAAATAATGTCATTCTCTTAAAAGCCAATACCAAAACATTTAAACTTACTGTTATAAAAATACTCCCTCACTCCCTCGTCAACAATAACTGTTCTTTTTAGAAAACTTGCACACTTATTAAGAAAAGTAGGACAATGACGCATGGCCCCCTACTTTTACTTTTCCATTTACATATAATTACTTTTATATTGAATAGTAGGGGTAAAGTGAAAGAAGTGTTCAAAAGCTAGAAATGACAGATATTTTTGAAACAAGAATCACTCCTAAAACGACAGATATTAATGAACGGAGGGAGTTATTAATTTAGTGTTCCATATTTTTCCCAGCTTAAAAAGTTTATTAACAAACCATACTTTAATTTTTGGTTACATTAAAAAACCATATATTATAAGTTATTCTTATGAAAAACTCATAAACACAATTTTTAAAACCTTTTACCATTGCCCAAAAAATTCCCAAATTTAATATACAATAACTATAACATTTTAGACATATTATAAAATTGTTATTTCACAAAAATATCTTTTTAATTTAGCCAAATAATTCCAGAAAACCTGTAACTTGCAAAAATCATAACTTACGTTTAAAAACTCCAAAACCATATTAATTTACATCAAAATAAACTAGATTAAATAAGGAATCTATAGTTAAAATTTCAAGTCAAAACACATTCGGGAATGTATTTAAATTAATTCAGTAAGTTAGGGTTATTTACTGGAATTTATGAAAACCTAATCTGAAACGTTTTAATCTCGGCCGTCCAAATCTCTTAACCAATATCGGACGGCTGACAAGCCGCGAGTTCATCAGCGAAAGAAGAATCAAACCCGAGTACTAAATCTTCAATATCTCCCAATCTACAGAACGAAATCGAGTGATTCTTGTTCTAATGGTTTCGAAATCAAATTTCGATTCTAATGATACTAATTTCTCTAGCTATTATGTAGGATTCAACGGGTTTCGATTTCAGTTTCGAAGTTAGGGTTCTTAGGGGTTTCTGAATTTGATTCTCCCAAATTCACTCAATCTAAAGCGTAATTGATGCAATTGAATCATGGTTTTGACCGATAATGTAACATAGTTTAGCAAGGTTGAAGGAATTTAAGGAAAGCTTACCGGAATTGCTCGAATCGAAAGGATTTGTTTTCGGTTCTGGAAAAACGCCCCCTTTACCCTCGATTAGTAGCCTACTTTGCAACATATTTTACAGTACAGAAGAGTTAGAACTATTCTTGGCTTAATCTACAGCAGAAACTTACTCTACATAATGATAGCAAGAACTCCACCCTAACTTGCACTACACAAAAAGAAATCGAAGCTAGAAGTTACGAGTTTACCTTGCGTTTTCTGGAAAGAAAACTATGATTTTATGCTGTGATGAAACCGACTTTAACAACCTTGTTCTTCCAAACAGTTGAATGACTTACGGCCATCACATGAAAGTTTTAGAGGGATTAGAGCTCTTCAAAACGAGCTAAAGAACATGAAATTTAGCTGAGAAACAAAGAAGTATGGCTAGACGAGTTACCTACCTGAATTCGAAGGAAAACTGGAAACTGCAGTTACGGTTTTGCAGGGTGGCTACTTTGATTCGATTTTCCGGTTGATTTAGGTCGAGTTAGGGTTGTGTGAGTTATGGTTGTTTAGAGGAAGTGTAGGAGAAGGCAACAAAGAAGACAACACTCAAAATTCCATAAGATGAGAAAGTTATAAAGGTCACAGATAGGGCAAAATCGGTTTCTGTTACCGAAATCTAGCAGATAAAAACGACTAAGTATACTAGGCGCGTATCCCGAGGCGTGCGCTGACTCGCCCCTATTTAACATATTTATAGCGGAAATAAAATACTAAAGGCGTACAGACCATCGGGTTCCAAACACCCGGTACCAAACCTCACCAAAATACAACTTAATTATTACAACTTCACGGCCTGAACTCGAGAAAACTTAACAAAAGTAAAACAGTAATACAACATTAAACTCTCAAACCTAATCTCATCCCAATCTCGTTCTCTTCGTGGCCACCTGTAAATAACTCGTACCTGCAAGATAAAACCAAGCAGCCCACCCCGAGGGGGTGGGTCAGTTCCCTGGAATGGAACTGGTACGATCCTCCAAACACACCTTGTAATACAACTCTTAAATAAATAATAGCTTGAAAACAATCACTTAAACCCACACAGAGGAACAAGGCATTTCACAAATCACCAAATCAAGATAACAAAATAAGAATAAGGGTTAATAACAGAAAAGTAAAGTTAGTGAAACAAAACCACATCATGTGTTAGTGAACTTCCATTGCCTTAGTTAAATCCAATTCCCGTTAGGAGTAGAAGACTCAGATAGTCACAAAGGACTAGGAATGAAAGATAGATCCAAGAACCAATAACTCATGAGTGGAATAATTCAACTGGAGAGATGGCCCCCATCGCCAAGTACGTCCTTTTGGACAGGGGATATACAGCCCCTCACTGTTAACAACGTCCCTTTGGGGACAGGGGATAACAGCCCCTCACTGTCTACCACGTCCCTTTTTGGGACAGGGGATATACAGCCCCTCGCTGTCTACCACGTCCCTTTTGGGACATGGGATATACAGCCCCTCACTGTTTACCATTGAAGACGCGCGCACGTCGAAACAACAAGAACCAGCTCATGGACGAAGCGATATCCAGAGTCAAGAAGAATTTACCGAAATTGACCTTTTCCAAATTCCCACCAGATCACCTATCTACCCTGAGCAATACCAAACACTCAGTCCTACAGAGTGCAGAAGCGTAAACCCTAAGCAGTCAATGTCTAATGGAGCTACCAAATAGAAGAACCAATACTCAAGTGAGTTTCACATTCAAGGCTTAGTCAGTCACACAAGCTGAGTTAGTCACACAACCATTTCCTTTTAGAAATTCCCTTAAAGTCAGTTAGCGTTTTTCGAAAACGTCTCATAAGTCAATCAGCAAAAGTAATGGAGTACGAGAAATCGTACCTGGTATGTGAAGAACAATAATAACTCGAATAAGTGATTCCCCAATAGTAACCTATAATTAAGGTTTCCAAGTGTCGATTAGTTAAGGGACTTATAAACTAAACAACCATCTTTTCTTACTGATTAATAGTTCCAGGTTTACCATTATTCCCCCCAAAGATTTGGGCTTGACTTGTTAACTAAATCCTTTTCTAGGCCCATTTCGTTTAGTTTAGAACGATTTTAGAATTTATTCTTGAGAGTGGCCCAAACTCTCTTTGAATTGTTTAAGTGGGCTTTTAGAGTTCATAGACTTGGGCTTAGTAGGTCAACCCAAGACCGTGTGATTATGTTGTATAATTAAACCCTTAAGTTAATAGTGACTATTTAATTACACACCGATTAAAACCTAAGGTTTAACATATATATATATTCTACTTATTATAACTATCACAAGGGATATTATTTCCCTCATCTATTTTAATGTATTTACATACATATATATATTTTTATATATATCTTTATGTATTAAGATTTATCCATAACATTTTTAGGAAATTTTATTGTATTTATTTATGTTTAACAACTTCTAGGCATAACACAACCGACATATGGTTTAATAATAAAATGTTTTCCTTTATTTATTTAATATATATAAGTTTACATGTGTTAGAATTTAACTAAGACATCCCCTATGTAACTTATTATATTTAAACTATCTTATTACTACAACCTTTAACTGCATTCCAAGTATGTTTCATAAAGTATTTCTTTTACTATGTCTTAGGATTCTAGCTCTTATAATATTTAGTTATTATAAGTGTTAATCTATTAGTTCTTTGCTTTACTCCAAGTTACTACTTTATTCCCTTTTTATATATGTGTATATATATATATATATATTTTCCTTAGTTTAATTAAAAATATTAACTCCCATATAGTATAATAAATAAAACGTAAAAATAATTAAATTCCTTGATTTACATAAGTTTCTACTTAAATAAGTATATATACATATATGTAAATAATTTCATTTCTCTTAAAAGCCAATACCAAAACATTTATAAACTTACTGTTATAAAATCTTAATTTAGTGTTCCATATTTTTCCCAGCTTAAAAAGTTTATTAACAAACCATACTTTAATTTTTGGTTACATTAAAAACCATATATTATAAGTTATTCTTATGAAAAACTCATAAACAATTTTTTAAAACCTTTACCATTGCCCAAAATTCCGAAATTTAATATACAATAACTATAACATTTTAGACTATTATAAATTTTTTATTTCACAAAAATATCTTTTTAATTTAGCCAAATAATTCCAGAAAACCCGTAACTTGCAAAAATCATAACTTACGTTTAAAAATTCCAAAACCATATTAATTTGCATAAAAATAAACTAGATTAAATAAGGAATCTATAGTTAAAATTTCAAGTCAAAACACATTCGGGAAGGTATTTAAATTAATTCAGCAAGTTAGGGTTATTTACTGGAATTTATGAAAACCTAATCTGAAACGTTTTAATCTCGGCTGTCCAAATCTCTTAACCAATATCGGACGGCTGACAAGCCGCGAGTTCATCAGTGAAAGAAGAATCAAACCCGAGTACTAAATCTTAAATATCTCCCAATCTACAGAACGAAATCGAGTGATTCTTGTTCTTATGGTTTCGAAATCAAATTTCGATTCTAATATACTAATTTCTCTAGCTATTATGCAGGATTCAACGGGTTTCGATTTCAGTTTCGAAGTTAGGGTTCTTAGGGGTTTCTGAATTCGATTCTCCCAAATTCACTCAATCTAAAGCGTAATTGATGCAATTGAATCATGGTTTTGACCGATAATGTAACATAGTTTAGCAAGGTTGAAGGAATTTGAGGAAAGCTTACCAGAATTGCTCGAATCGAAAGGATTTGTTTTCGGTTTCTGGAAAAACGCCCTCTTTACAACTCGATTGAGTAGCCTACTTTGCAACACTATAATTTACAGTACAGAAGGAGTTAGAACTAGTTCTTGGGCTTAATCTAAAGAAGAAACTTAGCTCTACACAATGATAGCAAGAACTCACCCTAACTTGCACTACACAGAAAGAAATCGAAGCTGGAAGTTGCGAGTTTACCTTGCGTTTTCTGGAAAGAAACTATGATTTTATGCTGTGACGAAACCGAGACTTTAGACACCTTGTTCTTCCAAACGGTTGAGAATTGACTTAGGCCATCAACATGAAAGTTTTAGAGGGATTAGAGCTCTTCAAAACGAGCTAAAGAACATGAAATTTGGCTGAGAAACAAAGAAGTTATGGCTAGACGAAGTTACCTGAATTCGAAGGAAAACTGGAAACTGCAGTTACGGTTTTGCAGGGTGGCTAGTTTGATTCGATTTTCCGGTTGATTTAGGACGAGTTAGGGTTAGTGTGAGTTATGGTTGTTTAGAGGAAGTGTAGGAGAAGGCAACAAAGAAGACGGCACTCAAAAATTCCATAAGATGAGAAAGTTATGAAGGTCACAAGATAGGGCAAAATCGGTTTCTGTTACCGGAAATCTAGCAGATAAAAACGACTAAGTACTGGGCGCGTATCCCGAGGCGCGCGCTGACTCGCCTCTATTTAACATATTTATAGCGAAATAAAATACTAAAGGCGTACAGACCATCGGGTTCCAACACCCGGTACCAAACTCACCAAAATACAACTTATTGATTACAACTGTCACGGCCTGAACCTCGAGAAAACTTAACAAAAGTAAAACAGTAATACATCATATAAACTCTCAAAACCTAATCTCATCCCAATCACTCGTTCTCTTCGTGGCCACCTGTAAAATAACTCGTACCTGTAAGATAAAACCAAACAGCCCACCCCGAGAGGGGTGGGTCAGTTCCCTGGAATGGAACTGGTACGATCCTCCAAACACACACTTGTAATACAACTCTTAAATAAATAATAGCTTGAAAACAATCACTTAAGCCACACAGAGGAACAAGGCATTTCACAAATCACCAAATCAAGATAACAAAATAAGAATAAGGGTTAATAACAGAAAAGTAAAGTTAGTGAAACAAAATCACATCATGTGTTAGTGAACTTCCATTGCCTTAGTTAAACCCAATTCCCGTTAGGAGTAGAAAGACTCAGATAGTCACAAAGGACTAGGAATGAAAAGATAGATCCAAGAACCAATAACTCATGAGTGGAATAATTCAACTGGGAAAGATGGCCCCCACCGCCAAGTACGTCCTTTTAGGACAGGGGATATACAGCCCCTCACTGTTAACAACGTCCCCTTGGGGCAGGGGATATACATCCCCTCACTGTCTACCACGTCCCTTTTTGGGACAGGGGATATACAGCCCCTCACTGTCTACCACGTCCCTTTTTGGGACAGGGGATATACAGCCCCTCACTGTTACTGAAATACCCCAAACTAATAAAACATGGATTAAATATCTAATCACATTAATTAAGGCCTAAACATACCTTAAAAGTCAACTGAGAACAACAGTGGTCAACACAAAGCAAGATGTTGCACCCTTTGACTGGTGAGGGTAAATAAATACCCAAATGAACTTCTTAGGACCTAAAGATTTGTCCTAAGCATATTAACACATTACTAAACATATTACAATCGTTGGACAACACTCCAACACAAAGAACAAGCATTTACATGCTTCAAGGTCAAAAAGGGCAAAAATGTGCTCTAAGAATACCTTAAAGGTCTAATGACCTCTAAATAATATAAAATTGGATACCATGATCAAATATCATGTAAGGGACACAAAAAACCGTTGTCAAAGAAAACCAAGCTCAGAAACACCTTACGACACAAAATGTGCACTAAAACTCCTTAAAGCACATTTTTGTGTAATTGCCTTCTAATTGGTTTTAAATGGGCTAAAAGATTATAAATACCTTTAAATATGATAAAATATCATATTATATCATATTAGGAATTTAATTCCAGAAATTTACAAATTTTTACAAATTTAATATTAAAATATTAATAAAACCCTAAAGTGGGGCCCATTTGGGTCAACATTGACTAAGTTGGTCAATGTTGACCATTGACCACGAATTGGACTACATAAAATCGGTGGTGTAAGTCTCTTAAACAGACCATGTGACAATTCCCATGTGACAATTATTTATACCACCTTACTTTTACATAAAATAAGAAAAAAGTGAACTTTAACATTTAAAATGTAAAGTGAGCTTACCACTTGCTTACCCCATGTGAGAGCCAGCCGATTTGGAGCCTCTCTTCCTCCTCATCATACGGTTGTCTCCAAGCAAGAACAAGACAAGCATGATGAGTCACCTTTCAATAATTAGTTAAAGTAACATTATTAGTCCATTTTTGAATCAAATTGGAATCAATCACCACCACCTTTCTCCAAACAAGGACGGCTGCCCCTTGCTTTTGTCTCCACTGATTAAGCCTTCAATAATCTACACCAATCAGTCATTGGTGAGTCATCAAAACAATAAAGACATAAAATAAGTAAAAAATGTGTTTTAAGGCAAAATAAGCCTACCTCTCTCATTAGTCCCATTCCAGCCGTGGGACTCATTGCCAAACTCTCCCTTTGGCTCCTCCTTGACCGAAGGTGAGTGTCCAAGCTCCATTGGAGAGAGCTCATGCTCTAGGTAAGCTTCTAAGGCATGAAAATGTCCGTTTTCTTCATCTTTCTCTCCTTTTTCCATTGATCTAGACTCCAAACTTTTCTATACATCTATGTAGAGTGTTTTGGAGGTTAAAGGAAGGATAAATTTTGGCCATAACAAGATCTAAGGAGAAAAGTTCAAGTCTTGACCATTTAAGGTAAAAATGTGCTCTAAGCACATATCTCTTCTTCCTTGTGAATTTCGGTTGTAAACCTTGGTTCCCTAGCCTTATTTTCTTCTCCTTTTCATGTGGATTCAGTTGGTATACCAAGATCTACAAGGAGTAGCTAGATCCAAGCCAAAAACACCATTTTTGGCATCTTAAACAAGGTAAATCGTAGCCATCTTCCAAGCTAGCTACCCACGTTTTTATACCTTTTTCTTGAGAGTGTTTTGATACTCTTTCTCTACTGGAAAAATAGGGCCGAGACAGATCTATAACAAGCTTGAAGATCTAAGGTAAAAATTCATGATTTTCATGACTTAAATTACTTCTCATGGTTAGCTCATGTTTGGAGTTTAATCATGTCTTGTTTTCTACATGAAGACAAGTAAATCAAGCTTTGGAGAAACTCTCCTTAAGGTGGCTGAATCCAAACAAGGCTTTACCTAAGCTAAATCAAGGTATAAATCACTTAAACATTAACCTTGTTAAGTTAATATTTCTAAGCTATTTGTAATTAATTGCCGTGAGTGAAGAATATAATAAGTCATGTTTGACCTTAAAATGATTAAGGAATGGTTTAATAAATTTTATAACTAATTAAACAAGCATACTTGTCAATTTAAGACATTATGTGGAAGTTTGGTAATTAAATGAAGAATATATGGTGAGGCGATTATAAGCATTTTTGGGACATTTATGTGTAATTTATTTTGTGGCAAATGTTTGTAATAAGGCCATGTACTTTAGGCCATTTTATTTATGCTTTACAAGCTTTTAATTAAGTTCAAGTGGTATAAATGCATTACCAAAATGGGGTATTAGGTGTAATTAAGTTAAATTTCGGGGCTTTATAAAAATAAGGCCGAAATTTGAGGTTTAAAAAGGATTTAAAATAAGTTTATAATATCTCCGTTTTTTGGGGTGTAATGGTGAGTTTTGGAAACTTAGGTTTAAACCGTAATTATTAGGAATTAATGGTCAAGGAAATATTAAGGAGGTCAACCTTGACCATATGCTAGGTTTTTGACCAAAATAAATAAGTTAGATAACTTATTTAAGGTTTTATAATAATAAGTATTTGATGGTAACAATTATATAACTATGTTGGTGAATATGTTATTACCGAAAAGTAAGGTGTATAATGGTATTATAACACCCATGGGCTATTAGGATTTTTAGGAATTTTTGGGTTGTTTTTTGGAATTAAAATGAACTATATTGTATAATATATAGTTATTATGTCATTATGACACTTTGGAAATATATGTGTGGAATAGAGATAACCGAAAATATATGGGTTAATAAGGATATTATAACCCTTTGGAGAATTTGGAGATTTTTTTAGAATTATATAAGAGTATTATTAAGATATATGTATAATATATAGTTTTAATGATATGGTAAACTATATGTTATAAATAGGGCCTAATGGCAATTATTGAACAGTTTTGGGTCTGTTCGGTATTTTATAAATATGACCATAGGTTATATTTATATTAAGGTTAGAATGTTATATTAAATGGTATATATAACATGGTAAAAGAAGGGGTGATTTTGTAAATAAGGAAACTATGGTTTATGGAAAAGAATAGGTTTAATATATGCCTATGCGGCAATATCAAATAGTTTTTATAAAAACTATAGGTTATAAGTTAAAGGAAATAAAAATATCAAATGATATTAGAATATGGTATAACATTACATAATGTTATGTGGTCAAAATAGAATTTAAATAAATTCAAGGGCTGTACCGAGTTAATAAGAGTTGGAGAATGAACTTTAGACTAAGGTCTATAATGTTATAAATGTTATAACAATTATATGGTATTAAGGTGGTTTAATGGGATTAAGATAAGTAAGGATATTCACATAAAATAATGTGACGAACTATAAATAAATGAGATTTATAAACTAAGGTGTTTATGGAATAAACCTTAGGAGTTGTAAATATACAACATAAAATATTACATAATATTAGGATAATAATCTTAATATAAGTTGTATAATATAATACAACTAATGGGAATAATCATCTAATAAAAGGTGATAAGATGTAACATATGATATAAGAGTTTATTAAACTCATGGGAATTACCTACGTGGTAAATATATACATACACAAGAATAATGTATATAAGGTGGATATATATTTTGGTTGAAAACCATATGATTTAATGGTGGTGGTTATTTTAAAAAAAATATAGTTACGAACTATAAGTTAAGAGTTTTGGATGCAAATATTATTTGCTAAAGATAAATGGATTATATAATGCATTGTATTATAATGGATGGTGGGAGAATGATACAATATGAAAAAAGAATATAATATAATATAATCATGCATGCATACATGCAACTATGGGTTACGTACCTAAACTAGATGGTGGATAAGATTAAGAAGAAATGCAATGACCTAAATTTAACAGTTGAAATATTGTGACGTATGAGTTTCAAGTAACAAAGCCGACTGTTTTAGAGGAACCCGTAACAATAACTGTAGAAAACAAGGGTGATCTGTCGGGGTTACTTATTATTCGGAAATACCGGATGTAGTTAGTCGTAGAGACTGACTTACAGTTTTGTTACTATTTAAAGTATACTTCTGACAAGACGCTTGACGAGCTAGTGGACTACACAGAGCGTAGGATCTTGTTGATTCATACTCCACCGTAATACGATCAGGGTGAACGGTATGTAAAGGGGTTTGATCCGAGTTGTCCTAAGGTTGCTCCTTGGGCTCGGATTTGGTTGATATAACTTGGGTGTTATGTGTGTGATTACATGTATGTGATTAAGTGTTACTGCATTAATTATTTATGCACGAGCGTCCTACGGGATTAACACTACGTCGACTATAGATCGACTTATATAAACATATACATATACGTTATTGTGATGACATGACGGTTACTTGATATAATACCATAGTATTAATATTAAGTATATGGTAACCTAAGTAAAACACTTAGGGATGAGTCACGACATTGTCGGTCTCTAGAGCATGGATCTCGAACATGAATATAACCTAGATTACTTCTAGGTATGCGTGAGACCCATTGGGCAGCTAATTAATAAAAATTATTCTCCATAAGACTAAGAGCATATCTTAAACATTATGAGAGAGAGATGGTATGAGTTGAGGTGAGGAATCCCGGTAGTTTACGAACTACTTGGTTGCGCATTTGTGATCACTGAGGGGTTTCCTAATTGGATTCCGCTCCAGGTTATATCCAACGAGCCCAAACTGGATCGTGGATCAGGTGGCTACGGCCTTTTTATAGACGTCTTACGAGACATAAGAGAGTCAGGGGGCTCCGGACCTCTGGCAAAATGAGCACCTTTGTGTGTACGGGAGGACTACAGTCCATGGTGAGGATATCGGGTTGTCCTAACATGATGCCCTACTATATTAATTAAACATGGTTGGATGGAGCCTACAAGGCTAAGGTAAATTAATTATGAAAACTGTACGCCACGGCGAATGTACATTGTACATATGGATGGGGCCTTGAAGGCCAAACTAAAATAAATTAATAAAGGATGGTATACGCTACAACGATTGTACATTGTACATCATATTGTGGTTGTTTGATACGTTCGATATATAATTGTGGATTGTGTTATTAAATGATTGTTGGATTGGATGGATGGTTGAATATCTATGAATATTTGTATGGATGATTAATTATGTATATTATACATGTATGTTACAGTATTGATTATAACTGTAAAATGGTAAAGCATGAAACCAATCTAATAACAAGATGGTAAAAATGACAAGTGACCAATAGGGTCCAGGCCCGGCATACTCAGCGTCTATCGCTGATACTACACCATTACAGGTTGTTGATCATTGTCGAAGCCGAAGAGCGGGAACAGGGTAATTGGAGTTTTACTTTTGTTACCACACATGGAGATGTTGTATAGCAATGAGGATGGTGAATTGTATTGTGGTAAGGTTATGTATTTTCAGGATTGGGTAGACGCTCACTTGTCGATGTTTATGATTTATGGATTTAGTATGATGTATAGGAGTTTCTCATTATCACGGTGGTTAAGAGTTTGTTTATGTTGGAAGTTGGATGTAGTTTGGCTTCGTTGCTCGCATGGGAGAGTAATGGCCGGTGACACCCGAGTGAGTTTTGTAATTGTTATTTATTTACCGCTGCGAGACGTTTTATTTATTGCTACGTGAGAGATTATTACGTGATTGTGGAGAGGGGTGTTACAGTTACCATTGAAGACGCGCGCACGTCGAAACAACAAGAACCAGCTCATGGACGAAGCGATATCTAGAGTCAAGAAGAATTTACCGAAATTGACCTTTTCCAAATTCCCACCAGATCACTAACTACCCAGAGCAATACCAAAACACTCAGTCCTACAGAGTGCTGAAGCGTAAACCCTAAGCAGTCAATGTCTAATGGAGCAACCAAATAGAAGGAACCAATACCCAAGTGAGTTTAACATTCAAGGCTTAGTCAGTCACACAAGCTGAGTTAGTCACACAACCATTTCCTTTTTAGAAATTCCTCTTAAAGTCAGTTAGCGTTTTTCGAAAACGTCTCATAAGTCAATGAGCAAAAGTAATGGAGTACGAGAAATCGTACCTGGTATGTGAAGAACAATAAATAACTCGAATAAGTGATTCCCCAATAGTAACCTATAATTAAGGTTTCCAAGTGTCGATTAGTTAAGGGACTTATAAACTAAACAACCTTCTTTTCTTACTGATTAATAGTTCCAGGTTTACCATTATTCCCCCACAAAGATTTGGGCTTGACTTGTTAACTAAATCCTTTACTAGGCCCATTTCGTTTAGTTTAGAACGATTTAGAATTTATTCCTGAGAGTGGCCCAAACTCTCTTTGAATTGTTTGAGTGGGCTTTTTAGAGTTCATAGACTTGGGCTTAGTAGGTCAACCCAAGACCGTGTTACGATTATGTTGTATAATTAAACCCTTAAGTTAATAGTGACTATTTAATTACATACCGATTAAAACCTAAGGTTTAACATATATATATATATATATACATATATTCTACTTATTATAACTATCACAAGGGATATTATTTCCCTCATCTATTTTAATGTATTTACATACATATATATTTATATATCTTTATGTATTAATATTTATCCATAACATTTTTAGGAAATTTTATTGTATTTATTATGTTTAACAACTTCTAGGCATAACACAACCGACATATGGTTTAATAAATAAAATGTTTTCCTTTATTTATTTAATATATATAAGTATACCTGTGTTAGAATTTAACTAAGACATCCCCTATGTAACTTATTATATTCAAACTATCTTATTACTACAACCTTTAACTGCATTCCAAGTATGTTTCATAAATTATTTCTTTTACTATGTCTTAGGATTCTAGCTCTTATAATATTTAGTTATTATAAGTGTGAATCTATTAGTTCTTTGCTTTACTCCAAGTTACTACTTTATTCCCTTTTTATATATGTGTAAATATATATATATTTTCCTTAGTTTAATTAAAAATATTAACTCCCATATAGTATAATAAATAAAACGTAAAAATAATTAAATTCCTTGATTTACATAAGTTTCTACTTAAATAAGTATATATACATATATGTAAATAATTTCACTTCTCTTAAAAGCTAAAACCAAAACATTTATAAACTTACTGTTATAAAATGTTAATTTAGTGTTCCATATTTTCCCAGCTTAAAAAGTTTATTAACAAACCATACTTTAATTTTTGGTTACATTAAAAACCATATATTATAAATTATTATTATGAAAAACTCATAAACACAATTTTTAAAACCTTTTACCATTGCCCAAAAATTCCCAAATTTAATATACAATAACTATAACATTTTAGACATATTATAAAATTTTTATTTCACAAAAATATCTTTTTAATTTAGCCAAATAATTCCAGAAAACCCGTAACTTGCAAAAATCATAACTTACGTTTAACAACTCCAAAACCATATTAATTTACATCAAAATAAACTAGATTAAATAAGGAATCTATAGTTAAAATTTCAAGTCAAAACACATTCGGGAAGGTATTTAAATTAATTCAGCAAGTTAGGGTTATTTACTGGAATTTATGAAAACCTAATCTGAAACGTTTTAATCTCGGCCGTCCAAATCTCTTAACCAATATCGGACGGCTGACAAGCCGCGAGTTCATCAGCGAAAGAAGAATCAAACCCGAGTACTAAATCTTCAATATCTCCCAATCTACAGAACGAAATCGAGTGATTCTTGTTCTTATGGTTTCGAAATCAAATTTCGATTCTAATGATACTAATTTCTCTAGCTATTATGCAGGATTCAACGGGTTTCGATTTCAGTTTCGAAGTTAGGGTTCTTAGGGGTTTCTGAATTCGATTCTCCCAAATTCACTCAATCTAAAGCGTAATTGATGCAATTGAATCATGGTTTTGACCGATAATGTAACGTAGTTTAGCAAGGTTGAAGGAATTTGAGGAAAGCTTACCGGAATTGCTCGAATTGAAAGGATTTGTTTTCGGTTTCTGGAAAAATGCCCCCTTTACAACTCGATCGAGTAGCCTACTTTGCAACACTATAATTTACAGTACAGAAGGAGTTAGAACTAGTTCTTGGGCTTAATCTAAAGAAGAAACTTAGCTCTACACAATGATAGCAAGAACCCTAGCTTGCACTACACTGAAAGAAATCGAAGCTGGAAGTTGCGAGTTTACCTTGCGTTTTCTGGAAAGAAAACTATGATTTTATGTTGTGACGAAACCGAGACTTTAGACACCCTGTTCTTCCAAACGGTTGAGAATTGACTTAGGCCATCAACATGAAAGTTTTAGAGGGATTAGAGCTCTTCAAAACGAGCTAAAGAACATGAAATTTGGCTGAGAAACAAAGAAGTTATGGCTAGACGAAGTCACCTGAATTCGAAGGAAAACTGGAAACTGCAGTTACGGTTTTTGCAGGGTGGCTACTTTGATTCGATTTTTCGGTTGATTTAGGATGAGTTAGGGTTAGTGTGAGTTATGGTTGTTTATAGGAAGTGTAGGAGAAGGCAACAAAGAAGACGGCACTCAAAAATTCCATAAGATGAGAAAGTTATGAAGGTCACAAGATAGGGCAAAATCGGTTTCTGTTACCGGAAATCTAGCAGATAAAAACGACTAAGTACTAGGCGCGTATCCCGAGGCGTGCGCTGACTCGCCCCTATTTAACATATTTATAGCGGAAATAAAATACTAAAGGCGTACAGACCATCGGGTTCCAAACACCCGGTACCAAACCTCACCAAAATACAACTTAATGATTACAACTGTCACGGCCTGAACCTCGAGAAAACTTAACAAAAGTAAAACAGTAATACAACATATAAACTCTCAAAACCTAATCCCATCCCAATCACTCGTTCTCTTCGTGGCCACCTGTAAAATAACTCGTACCTGCAAGATAAAACCAAGCAGCCCACCCCGAGAGGGGTGGGTCAGTTCCCTGGAATGGAACTGGTACGATCCTCCAAACACACACTTGTAATACAACTCTTAAATAAATAATAGCTTGAAAACAATCACTTAAACCACACAGAGGAACAAGGCATTTCACAAATCACCAAATCAAGATAACAAAATAAGAATAAGGGTTAATAACAGAAAAGTAAAGTTAGTGAAACAAAACCACATCATGTGTTAGTGAACTTCCATTGCCTTAGTTAAACCCAATTCCCGTTAGGAGTAGAAAGACTCAGATAGTCACAAAGGACTAGGAATGAAAAGATAGATCCAAGAACCAATAACTCATGAGTGGAATAATTCAACTGGGAGAGATGGCCCCCACCGCCAAGTACGTCCTTTTAGGACAGGGGATATACAGCCCCTCACTGTTAACAACGTCCCTTTGGGGACAGGGGATATACAGCCCCTCACTGTCTACCACGTCCCTTTTTGGGACAGGGGATATACAACCCCTCACTGTCTACCACGTCCCTTTTTGGGACAGGGGATATACAGCCCCTCACTGTTACCATTGAAGACGCGCGCACGTCGAAACAACAAGAACCAGCTCATGGACGAAGCAATATCCAGAGTCAAGAAGAATTTACCGAAATTGACCTTTTCCAAATTCCCACCAGATCACTAACTACCCTGAGCAATACCAAAACACTCAGTCCTACAGAGTGCAGAAGCGTAAACCCTAAGCAGTCAATGTCTAATGGAGCAACCAAATAGAAGGAACCAATACCCAAGTGAGTTTCACATTCAAGGCTTAGTCAGTCACACAAGCTGAGTTAGTCACACAACCATTTCCTTTTTAGAAATTCCTCTTAAAGTCAGTTAGCGTTTTTCGAAAATGTCACATAAGTCAATCAGCAAAAGTAATGGAGTACGAGAAATCGTACCTGGTATGTGAAGAACAATAAATAACTTGAATAAGTGATTCCCCAATAGTAACCTATAATTAAGGTTTCCAAGTGTCGATTAGTTAAGGGACTTATAAACTAAACAACCTTCTTTTCTTACTGATTAGTAGTTCCAGGTTTACCATTATTCCCCCACAAAGATTTGGGCTTGACTTGTTAACTAAATCTTACTAGGCCCATTTCGTTTAGTTTAGAACGATTTAGAATTTATTCCTGAGAGTGGCCCAAACTCTCTTTGAATTGTTTAAGTGGGCTTTTTAGAGTTCATAGACTTGGGCTTAGTAGGTCAACCCAAGACCATGTTACGATTATGTTGTATAATTAAACCCTTAAGTTAATAGTGACTATTTAATTACACACCGATTAAAACCTAAGGTTTAACATATATATATATATATTCTACTTATTATAACTATCACAAGGGATATTATTTCCCTCATCTATTTTAATGTATTTACATACATATATATATTTATATATATCTTTATGTATTAAGATTTATCCATAACATTTTTAGGAAATTTTATTGTATTTATTTATGTTTAACAACTTCTAGGCATAACACAACCGACATATGGTTTAATAAATAAAATGTTTTCCTTTATTTATTTAATATATATAAGTATACCTATGATAGAATTTAACTAAGACATCCCCTATGTAACTTATTATATTTAAACTATCTTATTACTACAACCTTTAACTGCATTCCAAGTATGTTTCATAAAGTATTTCTTTTACTATGTCTTAGGATTCTAGCTCTTATAATATTTAGTTATTATAAGTGTTAATCTATTAGTTCCTTGCTTTACTCCAAGTTACTACTTTATTCCCTTTTTATATCCGGGTTGCTATTCGCAGTACAAAATTACTAATCACCGCAGTACAAAATTTTTTTAATTCATATTGACGTTGTACACATGTAGTGACATCATGTCGTAAATTTTGTTTTTCAAAAAAATTATTTCATCACCGTGAACAGTAAAAAACGTTCTCGTTGTATTAGAAGACGTTAAACCCATTTTAATTGAGTTCGAATGTTATAATTGGGACTTGACATTGGTAAACGATGTTTTACATTACGTATACAGAGACATTGTTACAATTTCAGAAATGTCGTACTGAAAACGTAGTTTAATATCCCAAGTTCGGGTAAAAACGCTCTCGTTGTAGTAAAAACCGTTAAACCCGTTTTTGTTGCGTTTGGACGTTGTAATTGTTGTTTTATGTTACGATATTGATGTTCTCCTGTATTTACTACGAAACGACGTGTATATATTGAAAACGAGTCAAAACGAGCGTTTTTTGCAAAAACGCTCCAAAACGCGCACGTTATATATAAACGGGATGTGTCTCGTACCTTCATTTCTCACCCACACTCTATCTCTCCTCCATACTACTTTATTCCCTTTTTATATATGTGTAAATATATATTTTCCTTAGTTTAATTAAAAATATTAACTCCCATATAGTATAATAAATAAAACGTAAAAATAATTAAATTCCTTGATTTACATAAGTTTCTACTTAAATAAGTAATATACATATATGTAAATAATTTCACTTCTCTTAAAAGCTAATACCAAAACATTTATAAACTTACTGTTATAAAATGTTAATTTAGTGTTCCATATTTTTCCTAGCTTAAAAAGTTTATTAACAAACCATACTTTAATTTTTGCTTACATTAAAAACCATATATTATAAGTTATTCTTATGAAAAACTCATAAACACAATTTTTAAAACCTTTTACCATTGCCCAAAAATTCCCAAATTTAATATACAATAACTATAACATTTTAGACATATTATAAAATTTTTATTTCACAAAAATATCTTTTTAATTTAGCCAAATAATTCCAGAAAACCCGTAACTTGCAAAAATCATAACTTACGTTTAAAAACTCCAAAACCATATTAATTTACATCAAAATAAACTAGATTAAATAAGGAATCTATAGTTAAAATTTCAAGTCAAAACACATTCGGGAAGGTATTTAAATTAATTCAGCAAGATAGGGTTATTTACTGGAATTTATGAAAACCTAATCTGAAACGTTTTAATCTCGGCCGTCCAAATCTCTTAACCAATATCGGACGGCTGACAAGCCGCGAGTTCATCAGCGAAAGAAGAATCAAACCCGAGTACTAAATCTTCAATATCTCCCAATCTACAGAACGAAATCGAGTGATTCTTGTTCTTATGGTTTCGAAATCAAATTTCGATTCTAATGATACTAATTTCTCTAGCTATTATGCAGGATTCAACGGGTTTCGATTTCAGTTTCGAAGTTAGGGTTCTTAGGGGTTTCTGAATTCGATTCTCCCAAATTCACTCAATCTAAAGCGTAATTGATGCAATTGAATCATGGTTTTGACCGATAATGTAACATAGTTTAGCAAGGTTGAAGGAATTTGAGGAAAGCTTACCGGAATTGCTCGAATCGAAAGGATTTGTTTTCGGTTTCTGGAAAAACGCCCCCTTTACAACTCGATTGAGTAGCCTACTTTGCAACACTATAATTTACAGTACAGAAGGAGTTAGAACTAGTTCTTGGGCTTAATATAAAGAAGAAACTTAGCTCTACACAATGATAGCAAGAACTCACCCTAACTTGCACTACACAGAAAGAAATCGAAGCTGGAAGTTGCGAGTTTACCTTGCGTTTTCTGGAAAGAAAACTATGATTTTATGCTGTGATGAAACCGAGACTTTAGACACCTTGTTCTTCCAAACGGTTGAGAATTGACTTAGGCCATCAACATGAAAGTTTTAGAGGGATTAGAGATCTTCAAAACGAGCTAAAGAACATGAAATTTGGCTGAGAAACAAAGAAGTTATGGCTAGACGAAGTTACCTGAATTCGAAGGAAAACTGGAAACTGCAGTTACGGTTTTGCAGGGTGGCTAGTTTGATTCAATTTTCCGGTTGATTTAGGACGAGTTAGGGTTAGTGTGAGTTATGGTTGTTTAGAGGAAGTGTAGGAGAAGGCAACAAAGAAGACGGCACTCAAAAATTCCATAAGATGAGAAAGTTATGAAGGTCACAAGATAGGGCAAATCGGTTTCTATTACCGGAAATCTAGCAGATAAAAACGACTAAGTACTGGGCGCGTATCCCGAGGCGCGCGCTGACTCGCCCCTATTTAACATATTTATAGCGGAAATAAAATACTAAAGGCCTACAGACCATCGGGTTCCCAACACCCGGTACCAAACCTCACCAAAATACAACTTAATGATTACAACTGTCACGGCCTGAACCTCGAGAAAACTTAACAAAAGTAAAACAGTAATACAACATATAAACTCTCAAAACCTAATCCCATCCCAATCACTCGTTCTCTTCGTGGCCACCTGTAAAATAACTCGTACCTGCCAGATAAAACCAAGCAGCCCACCCCGAGAGGGGTGGGTCAGTTCCCTGGAATGGAACTGGTACGATCCTCCAAACACAAACTTGTAATACAACTTTTAAATAAATAATAGCTTGAAAAACAATCACTTAAACCACACAGAGGAACAAGGCATTTCACAAATCACCAAATCAAGATAACAAAATCAGAATAAGGGTTAATAACAGAAAAGTAAAGTTAGTGAAACAAAACCACATCATGTGTTAGTGAACTTCCATTGCCTTAGTTAAACCCAATTCCCGTTAGCAGTAGAAAGACTCAGATAGTCACAAAGGACTAGGAATGAAAAGATAGATCCAAGAACCAATAACTCATGAGTGGAATAATTCAACTGGGAGAGATGACCCCCACCGCCAAGTACGTCCTTTTAGGACAAGGGATATACAGCCCCTCACTGTTAACAACGTCCCTTTGGGGACAGGGGATATACAGCCCCTCACTGTCTACCACGTCCCTTTTTGGGACAGGGGATATACAACCCCTCACTGTCTACCACGTCCCTTTTTTTCAAATTTTGGCTCTAAACTTCATTTGATCATAACTTTGGCTAGGATGATCCGTTTTTTACGTTCTTTTTATCGATCTTCATGGTTTTCTATAACCTATTTATTGGTATAGGTTTCATGGCCTGGTTTGACCATTCTCAAAAAGTCAACCCTAGCAAGGCTTAAAAGGCTTTAGGGTTTCTAGAATTTTATATTGACTTTTATGTTTCAAAACAATGTTCCAACACTTCCTAAAATCTTTATAATATAGTTGAAGTGTTTAGAAATTTTCCCAAGATTTATTGACTTATGAATATTATTATTAAATACATAATACCATATAATTATATATAATAATTAAATATTTTATTGTTTCCTTTAGGGTTAAATAGGAGAAATCCCCCATATAAATTCCATAATTCCATATAATAATTTAATATTCATAATAATAATTTAATATTTAATAAAAGAAATCCCCTAAATTAATTTAAATTAATTTAGGGGTATTTCACTATATCCCCCTTAAAAGAAACTTCGCCTCGAAGTTTAACAATCAACCAATAGGCACTCACACCGCTTCGGGTGTGCTGAGACAATAATAATTCCAATGAAATTCCATACCAACCCAATCCTTTATTTCCATTTCAACATTCCACTCGAGAGTACCAAAATCAAATCAAACTGAATCAGGATATAAACTGAAACAAAACATAAACATGACATACTACCGTGCCATAATGTAAAACTACGTACATACACACACCTTTCACACAGCTAATACTGTTCTCCCTCTACTAACAATGCAACAAGGCATAATCCGGATGAGATAACGAAGGAGGAGTATGCCAGTATATCCCCCTTAAAAGAGCTAAGGTACGCCCTCGTACCGCCATTAACGTGAATCACATCAGGATAGTAGAATATCAAGTAAACAGATGTGGATACTTTACTCTCATGGAGTCCTCAGTCTCCCAAGTAGCTTCCTCAACCCCATGATGCTCCCAAAGAACTTTCACCAATTTGACTGATCTGCCTCTCGTTTCTCGGACCTTCGTGTCCAAGATCCGAATAGGAGTCTCCTCATACCTCAGTGTAGGCTCAATCTCCAGTCTCTCTGGCTGTAGTACGTGAGAAGGGTCAGGCATATACTTCTTCAACTGAGATACATGAAACACATCGTGTACCTTCCCTAACTCCGCTGGTAGCTCTAGTCTATAAGCAACTGGGCCCACTCGCTCCGTAATCCTGTACGGACCGACATACTTAGGGCTTAGCTTCCCCCTCATCCCAAATCTGAATATCCCTCTCATCGGAGAGACCCGTAAGAAAACCATGTCACCCAACTGAAACTCTAGCTCTCTGGTGCGCTGATCCCCATAGGATTTCTGTCTAGACTGCGCTGCCCTCATGTGCTGCTGGATAACTCTGACGTCATCCTGCAGTGTCTGAACATACTCAGGCCCAATGAGGACTGCCTCGGTGGGGTCACTCCATGATAAGGGGGTCCGGCACGGCCTGCCATACAGAGCCTGGAATGGTGCCATGCCGATAGATGAGTGGTAGGAGTTATTGTAGGAGAACTCCACCAGGTGTAGACGCTCTACCCAACTCCCCTGATAGTCTAGAGCAACTGCTCGTAGCATATCCTCTAGCGTTTGAATCGTCCTCTCCGTCTGCCCATCAGTCTGAGGGTGAAAGGCTGTGCTAAGGCGTAGCTGAGTACCAAACGCCTCCTGCACCTGACACCAAAACCTACTGAGGAAACGTGTGTCACGATCCAAGACAATCGTCTTTGGTACCCCATGGTACCAGATGTGCTATGTGGTGAACACCTCAGCCAGCTTGGACACCTTCCATGTGTCCTTGATAGGTATAAACCTGGCTGTCTTGGTCAACCTATCGACTATCACCCAAATAGAATTTAGTCCGCCTCTAGCTGGAGGGAGACCGACCACAAAGTCCATGCTGATGTCGTCAAACTTCCAGCACGGTACTGGTAATGACTGAATCTGGCCTCCTGGTCAACGATGCTCAAACTTCACCTTCTGACAGGAGAGGCATCGGGAGACAAAATCTACTACATCCCTCTTCATCCCGCTCCACCAGAATAACTGCTTCAAATCCTTGTACATCTTGGTGGCTCCAGGGTGTACTGACAATGTAGAGGAATGAGCCTCAGAGAGAATCCTGGTCTGAAGTTCTGTCGCATCCTGAGGAACGCAGAGTCTGCCTCTGACTCGAAGGTGTCCCTCGCTGTCTAGCTCGTACTCATACTTCAGACCATCAGTCATACCGTCTGCTAACTTCCGCTTGACGCCCTGCAGGTATACATCACTATCCTGGGCTGCGTATATCTCCTCAGCTATCGTGGCCGTCTCTGTCAAAGCTAGGAGTGAGTACACTCTTCTGCTCAAAGCGTCTGCCACGACATTCTCTTTACCTTCCGTGTACTGAAGGTTGATGTCATAATCAGCCAGTAGCTCAACCCATCGTCGTTGTCTCAGGTTCAGCTCCTTCTGAGTCCAGATGTACTTCAGACTCTTATGGTTTGTCATAATCCGTACTATGGCTCCATACAAGTAATGTCGCCAGATCTTCAAGGCGAAGACTATGGCAAGGAGCTCAAGGTCGTGTGTGGGGCAATTCTCTTCGTGCTTCTTCAGCTGTCTAGAAGCATACGCTACTACTCGGCCATGCTGCATCAGTACCCCACCAATCCCTCTGCCTGAAGCATCGCAATATACCTCGTACCCTTTGTTCCCCTCTGGGATAATCAATACTGGAGCTGTGGTCAAGGCGTCCTTCAGCGCCTGGAAGGAGACCTCACAAGCCTCTGTCCACACAAACGGGTTGTCCTTCTTCATCAGAGAGGTCAAGGGCTTGGCTAGCCTGGAGAAGTCCTTCACAAAGCGTCTATAGTAGCCAGCCAACCCAAGGAAACTCCTAACCTCTGTCACAGTGCGAGGACTATGCCAGCTCTTCACTGCCTCAATCTTAGCTGGGTCTACTGAAACTCCCTCAGCTGAGATCACGTGTCCAAGAAATGACACCTTGTCCAGCCAAAATTCACACTTGCTGAACTTGGCATATAGCTTCTTCTCTCTCAAAGTCTCCTAGGCTGTCCTCAAATGTTGCTCGTGTTCCTCCCGACTCTTGGAGAATACCAAGATGTCGTCTATGAACACGACTACTGACTTATCCAACTGGGATTGGAAGACTCTCTGCATCAGGTCCATGAATCTCGTAGGTGAATTGGTCAGTCTAAACAGCATCACTGTGAACTCGTAGTGGCCGTATCTGGTCCGGAAAGCTGTCTTCTCTATATCTGACTCAGCTACAGCTATCTGATGATATCCAGAACGCAGATCAATCTTGGAGAACACCTTAGCTCCCCTCAGCTGGTCGAACAAGTCATCGATCCTGGGCAGTGGGTACTTGTTCTTGATCGTGACATTGTTCAGCTCCCTATAGTCGATGCAGAGTCTCAAACTCCCGTCCTTCTTCTTGATGAATAGCACTGGAGCACCCCAAGGTGAGACACTAGGTCTGATGAAACCCTTGTCCAGTAGCTCCTGCAGCTGCTTCTTCAACTCAACCATCTCTGCAGGGCCCATCCGGTAGGGAGCCTTAGCAATCGGTCCCGTGCCAGGTATGAGGTCTATATTGAATTCAACCTCTCTCAGTGGTGGTAGTCCAGGTAGCTCCTCTGGAAAAACGTCGGGGTACTCCGACACTATGGGAACATTGCTCTGGAACTTCGGATCCGTCCTCAGATCTTGGGCATAACAGTAGTAGGCGGTAGCGCCCTTGGACACCTCCTTCATCAGGGATAAAGCTGATACAACCTTCACAGTCGGCTGTTTGGGTTGCATTCGGTATGACACGGTGATCCCTGTAGCTGACTTCAGGAGGAGACAATGCTCTGCACAGTGTAGTCTGCCTCGGTACCGGTGTAGCGTGTCTATGCCAACAATTATATCAAACCCCATGCTAGGGAAAACTATGGCGTCCAGAAGGAAGTCTGCTCCCTTGATGTGTATGCTCAAATTCTTGCACTGCTTACTGCACTTGATCAGCTCCCTGGAAGGCAGCAAGACTGAGCAGTCATGGATATCCTTTGTGGGAGCATCGATCTTGGCATGAAACGCTTGTGAAACGAAGGAGTGGGAGGCACCAGAATCAAACAGGACTATGGCCTCCACTCCATTAACTAGGAACGTGCCTGTGATGACCATTCCATTGCTCTTCGCTTGAGCCTGGTTCAACACATTCAACCTGATCCCTGAGTTTCCAACCCCTTGTAGAACTTCCCCTTCCTCTCGTAGTTCTGGGAAAAGTTTCCTCAATTCCCTTTTTCTCCATCCCCCTTCCTCTTGCCTAGCACAGAGTCCTGGTAGGCAATGGTGGTCTCACAGTCATTCGCATCATCCGCTAACTCCTGTAGGGTCATCCCTCTGGTGGAACCGATCATAGTCATGATCTTGAAGTTCAAGCCGGTATGGAATTTGTCCACCAGATATCTTGGAGCGTAAGCTCCCTCTCCAATGACAGCAAGTAACTCCACAAACTTATTGTAGTACTCAGCAACAGAGAGACTCCCTTGCTTCAGCTGCTCGAACTCACTCCTCATCCTCTTCTGTAGATAGGATGGATAGAATTTAGCTCTCAGGGCCACTAGAAATGCCTGGAAGTTAAAGTTCGCCTGGGCCGTCAGCTCGGCTCTACCAGTCTGCCACCATCGATGCGTGGGTCCCTGAAGAAAGTAGACCGCTATGTCCACCTGGCGGTTCACTGGAACATGCAGAGAGGTGAAGGCCTTCTGTATCTCGTCTATGTATTTCTCTAAAGTCTTCGGTTCTGGTTGGCCTTCATAGATTGGAGGACGAAGGTCGTTAACCGCCTTCAGCCAGTTGAACTCCCGGGGACCATTAGGTGGTGGCAGTGGTGGCTGTGGGATCTGAGCCTGCTGCTGGGCCAATGCAGTTGTCACAATCTGCGCTATGACCTCCGGGGTGACAGCGTCGGGTCCATAGCCTCCTGAGGGACCAGCTCCTCCTCTTCCTCCTCTTCGAGACATCTAGCTGGTATGACGGTTTTGTACTCAGAAGGCGTATTGTAAAGTCTAACTATCTATGTCGTAATATAATGAAATATTTATAACGTCCTAAGGATGGTTCATAGGTACGTGAAGTAAAACATAAGTAGTAAAGTAAGTATGGGGTAAGGGTCACGCACCTTTCTAGAATTCTCACTTCCCAATTCTACCCCTGTTCCCCAGTTTTAAGTGCACCTATAATCTAAGTGTTTCACTCGGCTTGTCTTCTCGGGTCCAGAGCGTGACTACGCTCTGATACCAATTTCTGTAACGCCCCTATTTAACATATTTATAGCGGAAATAAAATACTAAAGGCGTACAGACCATCGGGTTCCAAACACCCGGTACCAAACCTCACCAAAATACAATTTAATGATTACAACTGTCACGGCCTGAACCTCGAGAAAACTTAACAAAAGTAAAACAGTAATACAACATATAAACTCTCAAAACCTAATCCCATCCCAATCACTCGTTCTCTTCGTAGCCACCTGTAAAATAACTCGTACCTGCAAGATAAAACCAAGCAGCCCACCTCGAGAGGGGTGGGTCAGTTCCCTGGAATGGAACTGGTACGATCCTCCAAACACAAACTTGTAATACAACTCTTAAATAAATAATAGCTTGAAAAACAATCACTTAAACCACACAGAGGAACAAGGCATTTCACAAATCACCAAATCAAGATAACAAAATAAGAATAAGGGTTAATAACAGAAAAGTAAAGTTAGTGAAACAAAACCACATCATGTGTTAGTGAACTTCCATTGCCTTAGTTAAACCCAATTCCCGTTAGGAGTAGAAAGACTCAGATAGTCACAAAGGACTAGGAATGAAAAGATAGATCCAAGAACCAATAACTCATGAGTGGAATAATTCAACTGGGAGAGATGGCCCCCACCGCCAAGTACGTCCTTTTAGGACAGGGGATATACAGCCCCTCACTGTTAACAACGTCCCTTTGGGGACAGGGGATATACAGCCCCTCACTGTCTACCACTCCCTTTTTGGGACAGGGGATATACAGCCCCTCACTGTCTACCACGTCCCTTTTTTTCAAATTTTGGCTCTAAACTTCATTTGATCATAAATTTGACTAGGATGATCCGTTTTTGACGTTCTTTTTATCGATCTTCATGGTTTTCCATAACCTATTTATTGGTATAGGTTTCATGGCCTGGTTTGACCATTCTCAAAAAGTCAACCCTAGCAAGGCTTAAAAGGCTTTAGGGTTTCTAGAATTTTATATTGACTTTTATGTTTCGAAACAATGTTCCAACACTTCCTAAAATCTTTATAATATAGTTGAAGTGTTTAGAAATTTTCCCAAGATTTATTGGCTTATAAATATTATTATTAAATACATAATACCATATAATTATATATAATAATTAAATATTTTATTGTTTCCTTTAGGGTTAAATAGGAGAAATCCCCCATATAAATTTCATAATTCCATATAATAATTTAATATTCATAATAATAATTTAATATTTAATAAAATAAATCCCCTAAATTAATTTAAATTAATTTAGGGGTATTTCAGAGGTCCCGGACCACCCACGGACAGGGGTTTTCTGATGGTTCCCGATGGTGTTTTCGGCTAAAAAATTATGCACGTTTAGCCTGAAAGATATGCAATACGTTAGTAATTGAAAGATTGCAGTTTGAAGTCTAATTACGCATGAAACTTGACAAACAAGTAACAAGGTAGAAGCAAAAGCAATTAACAATACAGAAGCGTAAAAAGGTTAGTTTGAACCCAAAATTCGACAGAGAGTTAACAAGGTCGTGGGGAGTTAGAAAAGTAGAATTGTAACCTGTTTTACCTTCGAAATCAAGAGGATTCTTCACGTCGGGATTCTTCAGAGGCTCCGATGGTGCCGGTTCCAGACTGAGTTCGACCCGAGCTTCTAGTTGTTGATTGTTGGAGGTGTCCTTCACGTTTTGGAGGTTGTTTGGTTGATGTTTGATGATTTTTGATGTGTTGGGAATTGGAAAACGTGTTTCGGTGTTGATTTCGGTGAGATTTCGGTGTTGTTTTGGTGCTTGAAGGTGCAAAAACGTGGGAGACTGGCTATGGAGAAGAGTTTTGACTACCTAGGGTTCTAAGAGCTTATTCGATTCTCCTTTTATCAAAAGACCTATCCCTTTATATAGACTTTCTTAAAGATAAAGAAAATCTAGTAAAAGTAAGATTTTTTGGCTTTTTAATTAAATGACTTCCCAAAGAAATTTTGCTGTGAAATTTTAACCACGTGTCAAGGATGGCAATTATGATTTTTCTGAAGTGGAATCGGATTTTTTAAATGTTGGAATATTTTTAAATTGAATTTCTCGTTAGATTCTGTCAGAAATTGCTAGAAAATTATTGGGAATTCAAAAAATCAAAATTCCAATGCCATTATGCTTAAAATATCATCCTCTATCATGGGTTAAAATATCAAAGCATTTCAAGCTGATTTGGGCATCTTTTGGAGGAGAGAGAAAGCCTATAGGAGGTCTTGTGAGCCTTAAAAATTACGAAAACGCCCCTGACAATGACGTAACTGCTCCCCATGCCCTGGAATGCGCCGAGCGAGCCGGAATCTTTCATTACTTGATTGAAATGCCCCTCACAACACCAAAACCTCGTAGACCCTAACCAGGGGGGTCAAAATTTTAGGTATAACAGATTGCCCCCCGTCAACTAGACTTTGTAACGGATGTGAGAAGTCTGGTTGATGCTTAAATGATGCCCCAAAATTTTGGATTCCACAGAATCCTCCATGTTGTCCGAAACCGCGTTGACTACGTCCTGCTATTCGGAGGCGCTGACTTCCTAAGCAATAAAACGTTGTCGAGCTATTCTAAGGCGCTGACTACCTATAAGTGAAAATGTGTCAAGCTATTCTAAGGCGCTGACAACCTAGGTGACGAAAATGAAATAATGCCAAGCGATTCTAAGGCGTTGACTACCTATAATAAATGAAATGATGTCAAACTATTCTAAGGCGCTGACTACCTATAATAAATGAAATAAAGCAATGTCAAGCGATTCTAAGGCGTTGACTACCTATAATAAATGAAATAAATCAATGTCAAGTGATTCTAAGGCGTTGACTACCTAGGATGTGAAGACTGGGTGGTATGCAAATGCAAGAATGCTGAAATGCTAAAGATGCTAACGATGCTGATGATGCTCGGATGCTTCTGGGGACCGAAACCCGTGCCAATGCTCCTGGTTGGACCCAATGTGGACTTATTGCCATCGCCCCCCAAGCCGGTGTGTAGGGATAACTCCTGGTAAAAACCATGGGGACTTATTACCTTTGCCCACCATTCGTTGATCCCAAAGTAAGCTGACATAACACAGGAGGATTATTGCCATCACCTCGCCAACTTTTTTGTCGCCAGGTCTTGTGACGCGCCTGGATAATGCAACTAGGTCTTATGACGAGCCTATATGAATGAGAGGAATGCAATGTGTTTGATGAGAGTGGGTAAGCTAAAGGGTCTTACTACGAGCCTAAAGGAATGCAACTGTAACGCCCCTACTTATCATAAATGCAGCGGAAATAAAATACTAAGGCGATTACAGATCATCGGGTTCCAAACACCCGGCCCAAACCTCACCAATTACAACTTATGACATTACAAATGCTACGGTCTGAACTCGAGAAAAACATAAAAGATTAATAACAAAATACAATAGCTCTCCAAAGTTCCTAATTCCCATCCCATACACTCATACTCTTCGTGGCTACCTGTATAGCAATTCGTACCTGCAAGATGAAACCAAGCAGCCCACCCCAGGAGGGGTGAGTCAGTTCCCTGGAATGGAACTGGTACAACTCTCCAAAACAATAGTTTTAAAAGAAAAACATAACTCTTAAAATAACAATAACTTGAAGTCAAATGCACAAACAAATCAGAAGAACAAGACACATCAAAATCACCAAGTCAAAGGTAACAAGATGAGGAGTAAAAATAAATAACAGAAAGGTAACGTTAGTCAAAATCACACCATGTGTTAGTGAACAACCATTGTTTAAGTTAGATCCAATTCCCGTTAGGAGTAGAAAGACCCAAGTAGTCACAAGGACTAGGAATGAAAGAAGATATCCAAGAACCATAACTCAAGAGTGGAATAAAACCAATTGGAAGAGATGGCCCTGCTGCCAACTGCGTCCCTTTTGGGACAGGGGATATACAGCCCCTCGCTGTTAACTACGTCCGATAGGACAGGGGATATACAGCCCCTCGCTGTTTACAACGTCCGATTGGACAGGGGATATACAGCCCCTCGCTGTTTACCGATGAAGATGTGCGCACATCACAACCAAGACTCAGCTCATGGATGAAACAATATCCAGGGTCAAAAGAAGCATTTACCAAGATTGACATTTCCCATATTTCCACTAGATCATTAACTGCACCAGAGCGATACCAAAACACTCAGTCCTACAGAGTGCAGAGGCGTAAACCCCAGGCAGATAATATCTAATGAACCAACCAGATAGAAGGAACCAATTACCATACAAGGTGTACATTCAAGGCTCAATTAGTCACATCAAGCTGAGTTAGTCACACAACCAATTTCCTTTCAAGATTCATTCAAGCTCATTTAGCGTTTCTCAAAACATTCCATAAAATTCGTCATCAAAAATATCTGAGTACGAGAAATCGTACAAAACATTCCATCAAGTCCATAACACATCAAGCTGAGTACGAGAAATCGTACCTGGTAATCGCTGTAGCAGTTCTAGTCGACTTGTGCAAATAATCAACAATACTCTGAGGAATATTAAAGGTAGTCTAACATCAATAACTTGTAACCTAAGTTAAACTTAAATAAATTCCTCACTCTTATTTCTAAGTCTCAATTGTCTTTTAAGCCCTCACTTAAATGTTATGTATAGCCTTTGACTTATATTAGAATGTTGTATAACCCAAGGTTGTAAGACTAGGGAATGTATGTTATTAACACTTGTTAATTGTTACACTCTTATCCACTTTATTCATACTTAACCCTAATTCCCAATTCAAGACTCTTGAGACCCTTATATCATAAGTGCATATTATATTATTCATCTAATCTTAGAATCTCAATAATAATTCTTAAGCTTAATACTTTTATTCTTAATTTAGAATAAATATCGGGTTATGACCTATGATAGGTTTATCTTAGAATATTATACTATTATCTCACAATGTAATGATTATGTATTTTATCAGTATTACCAAATAATCCATTATGATTAAGTTTTCCCCTCAACTTAATTAAGATCTACATCCTGTATATTGGAAACATGGTGTTATAGATGCATTTTATGATAACCTAATTGAGTTACTAACTCATTTATCATATGTTTAGTTTAGGATGACTTTTATTACAACCATCTAATAATCTTATCATAAGATGTTAAATTGCTTCTCATCTTGAATAACTATATTATAGTTAACTTAGATTTATCGAACTCTTACATTTAGTATTCCAAGGTATATTATTTACTTTATCATTAACTATATAATAAGGCACTTTAAGATAACCTTTTATTTATCCTTGCTTACATTTAATTTCCCAAATGTTTTATTTTTACACACATTCCCGCTATAGACTATGTATAATCCTTTTATACTAAATTTTAATAAACTTACGTCTTAAAATACATTTTTCATATTGTTTACAAAACCTAAGGTTTCAAAGGAATAACTTAATAAATTAATCTCCTTTATTATGTTTTAGGATGAACATTATATCTTAACATAAGGTAGAATTTATCTAAGAATTAAACTCTCATTCACAAGTGAAATTGTCAATTACTTAATAAGATAATATGTTCTGAAAAATCCCATACCTTATACTCAAATGACACATTAATATTTTTAGCGTCGTAAAGTAGATCAATATAATCTCTTATGTAACTTAGTTTTATCTAATAAAAGGTTCAAAGGTTTTAAGTATCAAATTCCTATTTATAAACCTTTCTATAAATTCTAACTACTAAATACCTCACTTAATTGTAGACTCACATCCTAAGTTGGTAATTAATTATAAATGTATTTCATATGGCTTATCTATGCCAAGAAACTTAAGGATTATTATTTAGATAAATTTCCAAATCATAGTTTAATGTAGTTTTATATCATAATCCTTTTAATGATTTTAACTTAAAACATTAAGTTATATTTCAATACCTTAAATGTTAAGAAATGATTAAATCTAGACTTACTAATCCACCTCACATTCATATGTAAAAGTATTTTATTTACTTTATTATTGTTTATATATAAGAACATTTAGATGTAAAAGTATTACATTTATTTATCATTAATTATAGAATAAGATCTATTTGTGTAACATTTTATGTAATCTAATCACAATTTTTCCTAAGTTTTAACTTATTAATTACTTAACCCAATTATAGACTTACATTATGGTCGTTGACTAATACTATACATGTATTTTAATACGGTTTATATAAATCTTAGAAATTCAAAGATAACTCCTTAAGTTTAATAATCATAATTTAATACCGCCTCATATAATATTCTTTTATTAGTATTATGTAGAGGTTTAGTTTATCTCATTAATTCCTTCATATTATATTTTCTATAAGGCATTTTATTTCTTTTATTTATGTAATTTTTTATGTGTATATATATTAGGATTTATTCAAGACATTCCTTGTGTAGTTTTATTGCACTTAATTATTTATACTAACTTTTACACATAGCTACATCCAATATATGGTTTATAAAATAAAGTATTTTCATTAGTTTCAATTAAGTATATTAACTACCATATTATATAATTAATATAAATGTAGATTAATTTAGTTCCTTGATTTAACCTAAGTTACTATTTTATTTCGTTTATATATACGTACATCTATATATATATTTACTTCACTTAAAAGTTAGTACCCAAAATATTTATAAACATACTGTATTAAATGTTACTTAGTCTTATTATATTTTCCCAACCTATAAAGTTCATTAATCAACTATACTTTAATTTTTGACTACATTAAAAACCATATATTATAAGTTATTCTTATGAAAAACTCATAAACACAATTTTTAAACCCATTTACAATTGTCCAAAAATCCCCAAATTAAATATATAGTAACTATAACATTTTAGACATATTATAAAATTTTTATTTCATAAAAATATCTTTTAAAATTATCCAAATAATTCCATAATACTCGTAACTTGCAAAAATCATAACTTATGTTTAAAAACTCAAAACCCAAATTAATTTACATCAAAATAAACTAGACTTTATAAGGAATCTATGGTTAAAATTTCAAGTCAAAATACATTCGGGAAGATATTTAAATAAATCTAGCAAGTTAGGACTTTATTCTGGAAAACATATTAACTTATTACAACTTAAATCCCCACGATCTAATCTCGGCCGTCCATGTTTATTAACCGCGATCGGACGGCCCAGAACCTCGAGTTCTTCAGCGAACTCCCCTTCCGACCCGAGTACTAATCTACCGTTTTCTCTCAATCCACAGAACCAAATCGAGTGGTTCTTGTTCCATGAATTCGAAATCCCAGACGCATCTATTGACACCGATTTCCCCAAATTTCATGCAGTATTACGAAAGATTCAATCTGGGTTCAAGTTAGGTCGAGTTACGGGTTTCCGAATTCGATTTCGCCAATTCTCTCAATATAATGCATAATCGAATAAATTACCACGTGGGTTTGGTCGAGAATGAAGTTAAGAATGGCAACAACGTATCAATTTGATCAAAAACTCACCGGGATTGCATTAACGGGGCGAAACCAAATCGGGAAAACTGGAAATCGTTATTTCATGTGCGGTTCAGGTAAGCTCCTTCTCGAATCAACTCGCACTAACTGAGAGAGCTTCGATTCATGGAACCTATCACAATCCAAACTAGACATGTAACTCTAGATGCTAGTGGAAGAATCATTGATTTTGATGAACTAGGGAGAAAGTTATAGATCTCACAAGATCCGAGTTTACCTAGTTGGTTCGGGATGAAACTGGGCAGAATTACCGCCGTGATCGAGTGGGCAACTTTAGACAGATTTATCTCCCAAACCGTGAGAATCAGCCTTGGCCATAAACATGAAAGTTATAGAGGGATTTGATATCTTCAAAACAAGCTAAAGAACACGAAATTTGGATGAGAAACGAAGAAGTTATGGCGTGACGAAGTTTACCCGATTTCAGGAAAAACTGCAGTTCTGGGTTACGCAATCGCGAGGAGCCAACTTTAGATCGATTTTCCCGTCGATGTAGAAGGAGTTAGATGATGTGTGAGTAATGGTTGGAAAGAGGAAAGATAGGAGAATCGAATGAAACAAACGGCATACCAAATGGTGGAGTAGGGAAAAAGATATAGGTGTCTAAAGATCGACCCTTGGCATGCCATAACTGAAGGAAATCTGAAAAGACTAAGTTAAATCGGGCTGACTGGGCGCGACACGTGTCCTGGACACGTCAGCATCCTTCAAAATTTTGGCTCTAAACTTCAATTTATCATAACTTTGGCTAGGATGATCCGTTTTTAACGTTCTTTTTATCGATCTTCATGGTTTTTCATAACCTATTTATTGGTATAGGTTTCATGGCCTGGTTTGACCATTCTCAAAAAGTCAACTCTAGCAAGGCTTAATAAGCTTTAAGGTTTCTAGAATTTTATATTGACTTTTATGTTTCAAAACAATGTTCCAACACTTCCTAAAATCTTTATAATATATTTGGAGTGTTTAGAAATTTTCCCAAGATTTATTGCTTATAAATCTTATTATTAAATTCATAATACTATATAATAATGTATAATAATTAGGGTTAAATAGGAGAAAACCCCTAAATAAATTTCACAATTCCATATAATAATTTAATATTCATAATTCCATACCATAATTTAATATTAATAGTATTATTTATGGTTTAATAAAAGAAATCCCCTAAGGCGTTGACTACCTAGGATGTGAAGACTGGGTGGTATGCAATTGCAAGAATGCTGAAATGCTAAAGATGCTAATGATGCTGATGCTGATGATGCTCGGATGCTTTTGGGGACCGAAACCCGTGACAATGCTCCTGGTTGGACCCAATGTGGACTTATTGCCATCGCCCCCCAAGCCGGTGTGTAGGGATAACTCCTGGTAAAAACCATGGGGACTTATTACCTTTGCCCACCATTCGTTGATCCCAAAGTAAGCTGACATAACACAGGAGGATTATTGCCATCACCTCGCCAACTTTTTTGTCGCCAGGTCTTGTGACGCGCCTGGATAATGCAACTAGGTCTTATGACGAGCCTATATGAATGAGAGGAATGCAATGTGTTTGATGAGAGTGGGTAAGCTAAAGGGTCTTACTACGAGCCTAAAGGAATGCAACTAAGTCTTATGACGAGCCTAAAGGATGGTTCTAGGTCTTATGATGTGCCTAAAGGTGGATCTAGGTCTTATGACGAGCCTAAAGATGGGATCTAGGTCTTATGACGAGCCTAAGGATGGATCTAGGTCTTATGACGAGCCTAAGGATGGATCTAGGTCTTATAACGAGCCTAAGGATGGATCTAGGTCTTATGACGAGCCTAAGGATGGATCTAGGTCTTATGACGAGCCTAAGGATGGATCTAGGTCTTATGACGAGCCTAAAGATGGGATCTAGGTCTTATGACGAGCTTAAGGATGGTTCTAAGTGAAAGTGAGTCAAGTGCATGACGGGTCTAAATGAATGTGGAAGGATTAAGGCTTATGTCAAACCTGGAGATGGTAGGGCTCAAGACAGGCCTGTGGATATTTGAATGTGGAGGAAGGGCTTAGGACGGGCCTGTGAATGTTTGAATGTGAAGAAAGGGCCTAGGACGGGCCTGAGGGAATTTGATGTGGAGGTAGGGCTTAGGACGGGTCTAAGGGAATTTGATGTGGAGGTAGGGCTTAGGACGGGCCTGAGTGACATTAGAATGGTTTGAACCTTTGGGTTTTGGATTTTTGGGCCTCAATCGGTGTCGTTGTTGCAATTGTTGGAACCAACAATTGCCCCCAGTATTTTTCCTTGAGGCGATCTGAGTTTTTAGGATTTATGGCAATCGGTCGGAACGATCGATTGCCCCCAGTATTTTCTTTGATTAACTGCGCAAAAACAAGTCTCACCCTCACAAGGTCAAGGTTTATCTAGATGTGGTGCTTTCTATCCTACACTCAAAGTGTTTAATGTTTGCACTCGTGCCCTCCTTTTGGACAAAACATCTCAACCATTGAATTTGACATTTTGATGGATTTACACGTTCAACCTGTTACTGTAACACCCCTACCATTAATACGGTCATTACTGTCCAATCTCCTCGTGCTTCCAGATTCACGTAACGGATATATACTTACATACAGTGGGTGATACAATGCTGTTAGTCACCCACGTGACTAACAAGGCTACTACTTCTACATACAGCATCGGTCTGATGGACCGGAATGTCCGAGTACTACACAAACATAATACATACTCCCCATTACTTACTGAGTACTTCAATACTCCATTTAATACAATACTTCATTCAATACAATACTCCATAATTCATTACATGATAATACACTACACATACCGAGTTTACTAAGTTCCAAATACAAATACGATACTTCTTCCAAGTTCGTACATACTCCTGAAAAGTCTAATCACTACCCACTTCTCACAACTACATACTTGCAACTTACATAATAGTGTACCCCTTGGTACATCTCTACATTCAAGGCTACAAGCCTTAGACATTTACTACAATCTACCTTTCATTTCTAGTAGTCTAGACATGTCCACCGGTCTCTTCTGTGACCAGGTCTGCTTCGGGTACCTGCACACTAAAAACGTTCCCCCTAGGGGGTCAGCTTACGCTGAATATGATAACCGCATACCCCGCGTACTAGCGAGGGTACGCCGACCATTTGGTCGAATACATGCAATTCATTTTGCATTACATACATGCATACATACTTACATACATACCTACATACATACATGCTTTCATTCATGGTACTACAATACTACACAAGGTACACATACATACGTACAGTACAATACATGCTTGGAAGACAATACAAGTCAACCAATACTTACTTACCATCCTCCAGAATACACAAACACAAAACATACTCGTTACATACTCAATACGCAATACGGAGATACACTTCTCCAATTCATACAGAAGGCTTGTTAGCTTCTTTACACACCCGGGTTAATCGGGTGTTCAATACTCATTTACTCAAGGTCAATGACTTACAACAGTCAAGACCAATACACATACGATACTTACTTCTTACATACTTTACTTCCTGTTAAGTTGGTATGACCTCCGGGCAGGGATTACTACATCCCACCACCGGGCTTTAGGGTGGCCCACTAATCCAGGATGCTACCCATTCAAGGGGATTGGTCCATGGAAAAGATTACAGCCAGGATTCGGATCCAACCTCTTGTGTTTCCTTATCCTCACGCGTGGCCGAAACTATATCGGACTTCTACTCATTCCATTTACTCATTACTCATGTTAGGAGTTAGATTGTTAGGAATTAGCAGAAGTCAGTACTTCATTTCCATACATCCATACAATACACAAGTACACATTACATACACATACCCTTCATTCTCATTCATACATTTCATGAATTATACAAACTAAATGTTCAAGAAGATACAATCAAGAACAAAATAGTTCAAACACAATTAAGTGCATTACAATTCCGATTCGTGCATTTATCTTATTGGTGATCACATAAGCACACAAATCGGGTAACCAGGTTAGGATACAGAGCATGAAGAAATCATACCTTTTTACCGGAATTTACTTTACCGGGTGTTCCCTTGTCCCTTTGGTTCACCCTTGTTCCTCGATCCTTATTCTCGAACCAATGACTACATGTCAAATGATTCAATTAATACTAAGCATTACAATACATACATAATTACTACTCCCGTACTTACCCCGTTATCCCGTTATTTCGGTATAACCTAATGTTCTTTATATTCACAACTTTCTTACCTTCTTTACTTTAGCATTAACGCCTTACTAATGCACATATATGTATGTATATATATATGTGTGTATATATATATATATATATATATATATATATATATATATATATATATATATGATATATGTATGTATATATATATATATATATATATATATATATATATATATGTATACATATATATATGTATGTATTTATATATATTTATCTAATTAAATTTTAAATTTAATTTTTTTTATAATGGCCGACCGACCCACTCTGGGTAGGTCGCCTGGGTGGGTCAGCTGAGAGCACCCGAGTTACAGAATTCGGCCCGACCGACCCAGTCTGGGGTAGGTCGCCTGGGTAGGTCGGCTGCAGAACCCCTTTTAATTATCTACTTTGGGCTCCAAATTCACCTCAATTCTCACCCAATCTTTTCCTACTCATTTCCACATGTTTACTACATGTTTAAACACTAATTAAATCCTCTAATTCACCTTAGTTCATCCATCAAATTCATTTTTCACTTCAAATCAACTTACACAATTTTCTCACTTCATCTTCAACACATGCAACAGTTTTTGTTTCTCTTTTGCTACATATTTTTAAAACTCAATTCTCCCATCCAATACTTCTACTACAAATACCATTACTAGCATCCCAAATATATTTCCAAGCAATTACAACATCTATACCCAAGTCCAACATTCATTTTACTAAGTCTTGTACTCTCATTCTTCCTAATTCCTCCAATGAAATCCAATACTCTTGTTACAGATTTTGTTTTCTTCTCTCTGCTACAGATTTTTCCCTCAACTCTTATACTCCAATACTCCCTTACATAGTGCCATCTTAGCATCTTAAATACCTTACTCATATCCTAGTTCCATCCTCTTAACACCCTCATATCCAAATCTTTTCAAGATACTAAACACTCCTTTTAAACTCTCCAAATACACCTAGCTACCACCTAGGTTACTTCCTCTTCTTAAACACTTAAGTCCTCTCATTCCTGCACAAAATTTGACATAGTCTCTCCTATAATCCTTACTTTGCTCACACACTACTTCAGCTCACAATGGCTCATTTTCACAACCGTTTATACCACACATTTATCTCCATTCAACTCCACTACAACTCCATAAAATTCCTGCACATACACATTCAATACCCAATGTTTTCCCAAGCTTTTAAACATCATTTAAAAACTTCAAAACAACCACAATATCATTCCTCCTTATACTACAATATGCTTACTACTCATTCTCAATTCATTACTCATTTACTACTACTTCAAAACTGTTACCTTACTCAATACCAAACTAGTTCAAGGTAAGAGACTTTACCTTGTTCTTTCTAGTTTTCTTTCTTCCTTTCCTTCTCTTCTTGTTCTCGGTTTTTGTTCAAGAATGGCAATGCTACAGCAAGCCATACATACCCATACTAATTCAGCACCTTAACCTTAACTAACCCTAGAATTTAGATGTTTTAGGGTTTAGAAAAAGAGTATTACCTTCCAACCAATGTGTGGAGTCCTTGTCTAGCAAATGAACAAGATTCCTAGCCCAAATGAGTAGCCAAAATCGGCTGGAATGCAAGGAGTAAAACAAGACTCACTTTGAATTTTCGTTTTGTATATAAGGGCTAGAAAAAGATAGGTTTTCAAGAATATTTTTACCTCAAAATGACAAGGAGGTGAAGGTGCTTCTAATGGTGGTACTCAAGCTTCAAATGCAGCACACCCATGGAGATGAAGTTGGTCATTTTCGGTTTTTGAAAGGAGGGAAGTGTTCTCCTTGGTGAGGGGATTTCAATGGTACAATTTTCATTGCATTTGGAGAAGATTTGAGTGTTCAAAGAGAGGAGAGAAGGTGAGGTTTTTTGTGTGGGTTCTCAAAACACCATGGCTGTCGCAGGGAAGGAGAGAAATGAAGAAGGAGGAGGGGGAGTACGTGAGAGAAGAGTGGGGATAGGAGAGAGAGGGTTCTTTTTGCCTTTTTACTTATTTCCTTTGTTTTTTTAGCAAATAAGGAGAATTAGAGAGTGTGAGAGGGGGGTCAATCGGCTGCACACTCATCCCTCTACAGATTTTTGCTTTTTATTTGCAAAAGTGGACACACTAACTTTTTTATTTGCATTCTCACCCCACAACTTCCCGGTTGTTACAGTTTTTACTAACCGGAACCCGTTTTCCGGAATTTTCTCGTTTAATTAATTTTATTGGTTCTAAAGCTCCACTAATATTTATTAGTGACTATTTAGTTGACCAAAATGTTACGAGTCTGTTTGACACGCTTAAAGTCACGTTTTCCCGGTTTCCTCGAAAAACGCGCTTTAAGGTTTGTTTATGCTTTTAATCCATTTTAAGGGTCCGTTTTCTTCAGGAGTTGTTCCTTTATATTATTTAGGCATTATTAAGCCTTAAGAATCCATATAATACTCTAACCAAGGTCTCGCACCTCTTATGGTTATTTAACACTTATTTAGCGTTTTTCGCTTTATAAGCGTTTCTTTATTTCTTTTGGATTTATTTTTCCTTACCAATATTACTTAAGCATTACTAGGCTCTTAAATAAGGATTAGAATTATCTTAATCACTATATTTAAGTTTGGGGTATTTCAGTTACTTTCACGCGATTGGATACACAACTATTAAGTCTGAAGTCTTTTAAGCTTATAACGTGGTTATGAGGTGTGATGAAAGACAATGGGACAATGAAGGAATGTTTAGGATATGTGGAGCTATAACGGTGACCAAAGCTGCAACTTGCACCTTCTCCCGTACTTGCTTTCTTTGTCTTGAAGTTGTTTGGCTACTTCGTGATGACTTCGCTTATGAGCTTGGGACTCTGAATTTTTGGGTTGTTCCTTGCACCTTCTCTCTTTTTTCTGATTTTGGATTTCTTCGAGGCTTTTCAGGTTTGCCTTTCTTCGAATCTCTTTTCCTTCGGGGTTCTTGTGTTTCCCGGTTTTGAACTTTGAGAGTTGTTTTTGATGTTAGCTCATTTGGATCCTGTGTCACTTTGGAACCATTTACGGATCGTTTCGTCATGTTGGTAGCGGTTTTGCTTCTTTAGACTTGTGAAGTTGCTGTTCGGAAGTCGGGCTCCTTACTTCCTTTGGTCACCGGGTCGGTTATCCATCATTGGCTGGCTTATTTTGTGGAGTTTGTAGCATTGAAAAAGAGAAAGTATATGAAAAGCTCAACGGGTGCCTAGGGTTAATGTCAGGGTTCACAAGCTTTTTGGCTGTGTGGTGCTGTACCTGGGTGCTTCGTCATCCCTAATAGTTGTGTATCCGCTCTTTGTTACTTTTCATAGGTTTAAGTGTAAATTTACAAATTATCTCCTTCGGTCAGAGTTATGCCATTTACCTTACCTTTGAATGTGACCTCTCTGGAGTTGTGTAAAAGTGACACGCTCTTTCGCTCTTGGTTTTACCGCTCAAGGCACTCTCGCGAAGTGTACACTCAGAGACTTGTTTGCGCATTTAAACATTATCGTTCCTTAACTCAGATTGCCCCCAGTATTGCTGTGGGGTTTACTTAACAAACCTTAGAATGCCCAAGTTATTTATGGAGGGTGATTGCATATGTGATGGTAAATGATGGTGGAGAGTGGTGATGGGGTGATTGCTGAATGATTTATCCTTTTGTTCTTTTGGTGTCAGCAGTTTTGTTTTTACGTGTCTGGTGAAATGGTAGAAATGATAGAATGTTGTGACATGTGTGGTGGCTGTAATGGAGGTGGTGAATGTATGGATGGGAAGGTGGTTTTGTACAGGGGGTTTCGTGAAAAACAAAGGTTTTTCCTTTTATATGTTTGCGGACATGCTTTATGAGTGAGAGTTTTTCCTTTCTTCTTTTCTTTCTCTTTTTTTCTTTCTTTCTTTTCTTTTTTCAGCACATGAACGAATGTATAGACATGAACAAAGAAGAAATTTTATTGATAACCAAAAGAAACAACAGTGGCATTGAGTACCAACTAAATGGGAAAGACAACTGAACTGGCTAAAAACTAAAAGATAAGAAAGAAGAAAAAACAAAAGCTACGCAAACAACTAAAGGGAGAAGAAAAATAACAAAGTTTCCTAACGGTGTTCCGGCATAGGATTCCCGAAGATATTCCCGCGCTCTGAGAACTGAAGTCCCTGGTCAATCAGGTCTTGGATCTTATGTTGTAGGGCCCTGCAATGATCGGTGTCGTGACCTGGTAGCTGATGATAGTGACAGAACTGATTTGGACTCTTGCCCAAACGGGTGACTCCTGGTCGGGGCGGAAGAGGCTGTAAGATGTTCTGCTCCTGGAGCTTGTTCAGAGCCTGACTCAAAGGCCGACCGATATCTGTGAATTCTCGTTGATTGAAATCCGGTCTTGGAGGTAGTACTGCTCGATAGCTCCTCCCTTGTTCCCTTGGCTGCTGGAATGCATTCACCTCGTACTGTCCCGTGTACCTCTGCGGTGCGCTCTATGCGTAAGCTGCGGTTGAGTAGGAAGCTTTCGCTGGTTCAGATTTTGGGAACTTTAAATTACTTCCGGATCCTCAAGGATATCCAAGCTTTAGGTCTCCCTTGTGGATCTTCTCCTCCAAAACTCCTACCTGGCCCAAGAGCATATCAAATCTTGGAAAGTACATATACTTCAATTCATCATTGTACTGCTTTTGCATGTTCTCAACAATCATGCGAATTTGTTCCTGCTCATCCATCCTTGTAGGCATGCCTGCTGCCTTCCTCCTCCACCGCTTTATAAAGTCAGACATGGACTCACTTCCCATTTGGCGTGTGGTGGCAAGGTCAGACCGAGTGATTTCCAAATTTTTAGCATACTCAAAGTGAGTCAAGAAAGCTTCACATATCTCCACGTATGTCTTGGTGTTCATTCTTTGAGTTGGGTACCATCGTTGAGGAATCTCATCTAGGTATCAGGTAAAAACCTTGGCCTTCTGCATGTCATTGAGCCTCATGATAGACATCTCTTGATCAAACATCGCCAAATGGATTTGGGGATCGGTCGAGCCCTTGTAGAGAGCCAAGGTGGGGAGCTTCAGCTTCGCAGATAGCTCGATGTCCGGATAGGATCCCATGGAGAGATAGTCAAAACTAGCAGGTTTACCGGCCTTTTCCATGCGCTCAATGTGCCTTAGAGCCCTCTGAACTTCAGCGGCTAACTGGTTCCCGGGAGCATCACCTCCGTACCCAACTTGGGTGTCATGTCCCTCCAAGGAGATATTGTCCATGCCGTATAAAGGGTTGACAAATCCTTGCAGCGGTCTTTCCTGTCTTGCCGCCTCCAAAGATCCTATCTTCTCATGGAGCTCAACTGTTGCTGCCGTATGCCGTGCCTCCAAGGCTTCAATGGCAGCTTGATGTTTTCGTACCAGGCTGGCTATTTGATCCTGCTCCCCTGTCAGCCCCCAGTGGTCCTGCTTTGGGCTGCCATTTCCAACGCGACCAACTTATCCTCCAGCTTTGTGATTGTGTCCACATACTCCCTCCGTCCCCATTTGACCTTCCCCTTTACTATTTGGACATGTTGTTTGACTTCAATATTTAACATGTAAGATAACATCATTTTATAAATCTAAGTATTGCAATGAAATCCTTATATGAAAAACTATATGTTGTAGAAATTTGTTTTATAAAATTATTATCTTATATGTTTAATATTGAAGTGGAAAAACGTGTCAAAAAGCAAACAGGAAGTTGAATTAGGGACGGAGGTAGTATTTATTTTCGAGTGCCTGGATTGCCTCCTGGTGTTTCAAATCGAAATTTTTCACGAGCTCTTCAACAGAAGTGTTCTGGTTTTCCTCCCCTGCTTGCTGATTCTCCCCGAGGGATATCGTCATGAGCCTGGACCGACATGTCAGATGAGCTGGAGTCTACTTCGGGCTGGAATGATGGAAGTGGGGGAGTAGGCAGTCGGGTCAAACATCCGGAACTTCTGTTCCAGCGCCTTTCTGAAATCTTGCCTTCTTTCTGTTTTAGAACATAAAGTAAAAAAACCATTAGGGCACGGGCTTTCAATGACATGGAAAAGTCTTCCACTGAGGATCCTTATGTTCTTATTACATGACTCTTTTCCTTTTTTGGACTGAGCGGGGGAGATTTTTGGCATGTGAAATGGGCCAGCAATCCTAAAGGGAATAATGGAAACCTTCGAGCTTATCCTGAGAGGATGATTTCTTGGAGGTAAAGGCATCTGGGCCACTAAAACCTTCAAGTATCTCATTTGGACTGGGAAAGGTTGAAGGATCGATACAAACATTGGGCCTGAGGCCCAGGAGAAAAAACATATACACAGAAGTCCTGCATAAGGAGGTGATGCAAATGTCCTCCCAAAATGACTCAGTCCAACGGGTACAGATCGATCCGGAGAGGTGCTTGGGGCGCAGGCCCAGGTCACCACAAAGGAATAGGGCTTGCACGCTATTCTCTTTGGGCTTCCCCACTTTTTTCACAGCACCTAAAGGTGTGCGTCTACGGTCGAGTCTTTGACTGACCAAACAATGGGCTAGGTAAGGGTACTGCCAGGAAAATGTTTGGGGCTAAAGCCCAGGTATTAAGGGCGTGTGGCTAGACGACACCCTCATCTTTTCCCCCACTTATTCACATCACCTAGAAGGTGTGAGTCCCTGACAGGGGGACCCTCAAACGGGTCCCGGGGTGAAATTGCTTTATGTGGACCCTCGCTCTCATATGATGCAAAGGTACATAAATTTAAATTGCGCACAAAAAGTAAACAAACAATATAATAAAGCCATAAATAAACATTTTTCAAGTTAAGCCCTCTTTCTTAAAATTAAACAAGTTAAAATTAAGAAGTGGTCCCCAGCAGAGTCGCCAGTCTGTGAGCCTCGATTTTAAACCCTATCCTATGTTGATAAAAGCTGATTAGGATCTAATCGGGTTTTAGGTCCACTTATAGCCTAAGATTAATAACTATGTCATATAACAATAATTATTAAAACCTAAGCTAGCTCACTGGAACCTATTATGAGTCGCCACCTAATTTTAACCTAGATCAAATTAGGAAAGGAGAATTCGGGTTCGGGGGCTTGATATTTGACTTATTCAGGGTTCAATTACTTTCATTACCCCTCGAAGTCGTTTTTCCTCTACTTAGTTTAATCATGGCTTATTACGAGTCGTTTTAACCTAAGTGCGCGCTTCTAATTTTTTATATTTTTAACATTTTTTGACAGAAATTTAAAGTGGAAACTGAAAGTACCTAGACTAGGGTTTCGGAGGCAGAATTAGGTCAAATTTTGTTTACGTCCATAGCCACGGACCCCATGTCCGAGACCACGGACCCCAGTTAATCTAATTATACAAAAAAGTCAAATTTTAGAAAAAACGAAATTTTGAAAAGTCCGGGGCCACGGACAAGCTGTCCGTGGACCCGGACATTATTTAGAAAAACCTAAATTTTGAAATTTTAAAAATTCTGCCGCCGTCCGTGGGTGTCCGTGGCGACGGACAACCCGTCCGTGGTCCCGGACCACCCACGGACAGGGGTCTTCTGATGGTTCCCGATGATGTTTTCGGCTAAAAAATTATGCATGTGTACCCTGAAAGATATACAATACGTTAGTAATTGAAAGATTGCAGTTTGAAGTCTAATTACGCATGAAACTTGACAAACAAGTAACAAGGTAGAAGCAAAAGCAATTAACAATACAGAAGCGTAAAAAGGTTAGTTTGAACCCAAAATTCGACAGAGAGTTAATAAAGTCGTGGGGAGTTAGAAAAGTAGAATTGTAACCTGTTTTACCTTCGAATTCAAGAGGATTCTTCACGTCGGGATTCTTCGGAGGCTCTGATGGTGCCGGTTCCTGACTGAGTTCGACCCGAGCTTCTGGTTGTTGATTGTTGGAGGTTTCCTTCACGTTTTGGAGGTGGTTTGGTTGATGTTTGATGATTTTTGATGTGTTGGGAATTGGAAAACGTGTTTCGGTGTTGATTTCGGTGAGATTTCGATGTTGTTTTGGTGCTTGAAGGTGCAAAAACGTGGGAGACTGGCTATGGAGAATAGTTTTGACTGCCTAGGGTTCTAAGAGCTTATTAGATTCTCCTTTTATCAAAAGACCTATCCCTTTATATAGACTTTGTTAAAGATAAAGAAAATCTAGTAAAAGTAAGATTTTTTGGCTTTTTAATTAAATGACTTCCCAAAGGAATTTTGCTGTGAAATTTTAACCACGTGTCAAGGATGGCAATTCTGATTTTTCTAAAGTAGAATCGGATTTTTTAAATATTGGAATATTTATAAATTGAATTGCTCGTCAGATTCAGTCAGAAATTGCTAGAAAATTATTGGGAATTCGAAAAATCAAAATTCGAACGCCATTATGCTTAAAATGTCATCCTCTATCATGGGTTAAAATATCAAAGCATTTCAAGCTGATTTGGGCATCTTTTGGAGGAGAGAAAAGCCTATAGGAGGTCTCGGGAGCCTTAAAAATTACGAAAACGCCCCTGACAATGACGAAACTGCTCTCCATGCCCTGGAATGCGCCGATCGAGCCGGAATCTTTTATTACTTGATTGAAATGCCACTCACAACACCAAAACCTCGTAGACCCTAACCAGGGGGTCAAAATTTTGGGTATAACACTGACTCTCCAATCCCAAAAACATGGTCATCCAAGAGATTAAAGTCGGTCAGAAAGCAATTATCCAAAGCGAAAGCGAAAGAATGTCAGTAAGACAAGGCGTAAAACCCTGATCGTAAGTTCCCTCAAAACCCCATTTTTGGTCATGCATTACTTGAATATGACATTATTCTCGGGAAACTTATGGACTGTGACTAGTTGAGCAAAAATTCACTGGAATCTTTGAGTGATATGGTGAAATTTCAAGGCTGGGACAACTTGTTCAATTCTGAGAAAACATACTACCCAGAACACTTATTTCCTTTCGTGCAAAATATGGAATTTGTTTCTCCTTATGAATTCAAGACTAAGGTGGATGGAAAGAAAATGATAATCTTGCCCGCATGGCTCGTAATGATCTTGGAAGTTGCACTGGATGGGTTAGCTGAGTTTAATACTCAGAAAGTAGAGGTTGCCTCTCAAACTGATGTCATTAATAACTTTGCCCTTTCCCGTGCGAGTTCTAGACTGAAACATTATCCACAGAGAGATCTAGGTGTTCTTCCTCGTCTTCTTCATTCGATTTCCTACCAATGTGTTTTCCCAGGCTCTGACATGCGAGACAAGGTCACTCTTGTGGATCTAGCCCTCATGTAGTGCCTAGATAACAAGATTCAACTGTCATTGCCCTGTATTATCATTTCTCACCTCGAAACTGTCGTCAACAGTTCCAAACCCTCCATTTCGTACCCTTTTTGGATGACCAAGGTTCTTCACCACCTTAATATCTCTCTGGAAGAAGCGTATTCCATCACAGTTCAACCTTCAAACTACCTGGCTATGCAGACACTATCCAAGATGTGACTCGAACTGACTCACTCTGGTTGGCAATTTAAGACAACTCTAGTTCATCCTGAGTCCAGAACTGACCAAGCACCTGCTCCGAACCTAGTTCTGCACAATATTGTCAAGTCCCTAATTGACTCAGTGTGTGAAATGGGAAAGCACCTGATGGACAAGATTAACTAGATTGAAGAGAAATTGGAATCCTTGCTTACTGCAGCTAACTCTTCTTCGGATCCCTCGGAAAAATTCTAGAATTTGACAGGATTGTATCTTACTCTCCCCCCGTTTATGTGATGACATTTTTTTTCCGATGCTAGACATCTTTTGCTGGATATTGTTTGATACATACTAGCAACTCTACTATATTTTTGATTGTTTGGTTATTCGATTAGTTATGCTTGATTGAGATATACTGCTAATATAATGTTAAGTTCTAGACTAAGTGCAGGAAACTCAGGACATGTATAAAATTCAGGGGGAACAACTAGAATCTGAACATGTACTCAAATTTCAATCTGGAATACAAAAGAAGAAAAAGACCTGGCGAGAACTCAGGGGGAATCTACCTCAACTCAAAGAATTCGTTTTCAGTTCAAGACTCATATAGTTTTTCGCATCAAAAAGGGGGATGCTGTTGATGCTATTTTGATCGGAAAACTCAGTATGATGCTGAAGATCATTACGCGATTAGTCTTGAGCTGATAACCGAAGGGAAAGATAAATATCTAGCAAGATTTACTTTATTTATTAAAGATAAATAAAATCTTACAAGATAGATATTCTCCTAGCTTCAGCTTGTTAAAGGAAAAGAAAAGTTAGGTTTAAGGGGTCGGCGATCAATGCAAAATAGTGAGAATAGATTGTAAGCTTAAGAATACATTGTACGTGTATTGAAGATAAGTAGAACTTATTTGCAGTCAGAACAAAAACAGAGAAAGGGGGAGCGTGAGTTCACAATTGTGTTGTTAAGATTGTAATCCCAACGTGATCAAAGAAGGGGTGTTCTCGTGTGATTGTTGAGAAGGATTTCTCAACGTTGGGTCTTTATATCTAGTGTGATACGTGAAACTTATTCTATATTTAGTATTTGTGTTTTAGCACTTCTGTTCTTTATCTTCTCAGTAATAAACTCACAAAGTAGGAACTTTAAATTGGTTTTAGAGCAAGGTAACCCTCAACGCAGAAGAAACTTCTTTAGGGTTGATCGTGATGAAACTGTGTTAAACCTCCAAAGCTCACTAATTTTAACAACACCAGCTGGTGTGAGCAGATGGAAGGCCAGTTGACCTCCATTGACTTATAGTTGTGGGACGTAGTGACTAAAGGAGATCTTAAGCCTAATATCGAAGAAAATAGACTTTCTAAAGAAAAACCAAGGGCTAACTAGAACGAGAATGACAACAATATGATTAGAAAAAATACACAAGCACGTAGAATCATTATGTCGTCTCTGTCAGATTCAGACCAACAGAAGGTGCTAGGATTACGCACTGCCAAGGAAGTATGGGATTTTCTCAAAATAGCATATGTTGGAACTGATTCTATCAAAAAGGTGAAAGGTAAACAACTCAAAAGAGAGTTTGACATTTTTTAAGATGATGGAAGGGGAGACAATCTCACAAACCCTAGAAAGATTCGGCAAGATACTTTGTGAGCTCAAGACTATTGAAGAAGTTCTTCCTGACAATGTTGTTAATAAGATATTTCTCGATAGTTTGAGTAAACAATAGTTAATTTTCACCACTCTTCTGAAATCTACAAAGGATTTATCCAAGTTATCCTTTGAAGAGTTGGGTTCAGAACTGGCGATTTATGAAGGTAAGATGAGGGGCGAGCTAGTGAATCCAAGCGCAAGTAAAGACTTAGCCTTGAAGGCTAAGAAAGTCTCGAATGAGATAGATGATGAGGAAATTAATGAGGATGAGGAGATCACCATGATTGCAAATGGAATTAGGAAAATATTGGGTGGTACAAGAGGCTCAGGATCAAGGTCTGACAAGTACAAATCTAAAAAGGAGCAAATTATATGTTTTTGGTGTAACAAACCAGGACAAATGGTTAAAGATTGCACTCTTAGACCAAAGGAATGCTTTCAAGAAAAGGTCAAGAAATTCGCTGACGCTGCAGCAGCTGCTTGGGGACAAGATGTCTCAAACTCAGACTCAGAGACTAAAGAAATAGCACAGGTATGCATGACTACCGTGGTAGAAGATGATGAGAAAGCTAGTGTGACATCGGATGAAAGTAAGTTCTGAACTCATTGAAGATGCTTTTAATTCTTTGTCAAAGAAAGAGCTATATAATTTGTTAACTACTGTTGTTGCAAAGATTAAAATGTTAGAAGTAAAGCTATTAGAAAAGGTTTTTTCTAGGAATGTTATTTTTGAGTCCACAACTGAAAACAATTCACAGATAAAATTTAAAAGACCTTTGACTGAGAGAATCACAAATTTACCCAGTTGGGCACAATCTAAGTTTAAGTCTATTCAAGAATGGAACAAAGGTTTAAAAAAGGAAAATGAGATCTTGTTAGATGCTCTGGCAAAGATTAAGAGAGAAAAAGAGATATCCTCACAAGAAAATCCAGTTTGGTATACAAGGAAGATTAACCTAACATGTATGTTTACAGGAAAGAAAAAGTGTGATGAGATCCAGAAACATAGTCTCACCGTAAAGCCCTTTAACCCGAGGACCAACATAAATCAATACTATTGTCAGTTTTGTCATAAATACGGACATTATAGGTTTTTGTAGGAAGTTGAGTTACAGAAGTACAAACCGGACCCAAGGACATTATTCTCAGTCCAGGACTCACAAGTACTAGAATAATTTCTCTGGTGTACAAAGAACTGAGCCCAAGCAAGTCTGGGTACCCAAGACTAACAAGTGACTGTTTGATCTCAGGGATTTACAGCCACACAATAAGAGAACTGGTGGTTAATGGAAAGTGGATGCGCAAGACACATGAGTGAAGATAAAACTAAGTTCAACACACTTGTTGAACAAAGAGAAGGAAAGGTAACCTTTGGCAATAATGGTAAAGGGAGAATAATTAGGATATGTATAATTTGAAAAGAACACTCCATTGATCAAGTTAGTCTTGTTGAAGGACTTAGCCATGATTTACTTAGTGTTTCTTAAGTCCATGATAAGGGTCCATCAGATGTAGTCTTCAACTCAGAAGGTTTTTTTATTCATAATAAGAAACATAAAAGTGTTACTTCAAGGCAGTCAAGTAGGAAATCCCTACATGATAGACGTTAACAATCAGAAAGACTTAACGTGTCTCACAATCAAGGATGATGACAACTTGTTATGGAATCAAAGGTTAGGACATGCTCACCGTCTGCTGATTAAAAAGATAAGATTAAAGGAATTGGTCAATGGACTTCCTCGGAAGAAACTTGACCCTAATACGTTTTGTGAAGATTGTGCTTTGAACAAAAATAACACAAGCCCCTCATACGTCAAAGAACATTATTAGTAGCACTCAAACCTTGAGCTTCTTCAACATGGATTTGTTGGGTCCTATAAGAGTACAAAGTAGGTCGGGAAAGAGATATGTACTTTGTTGTAGTTGATGATTACTTAAGATATACATGGACGATCATACTTCACCCCAAGGATCAAAAATTTGATGAAGTGAAAGATTTTAGTAACTCAACTTTAAACTCAGACAAAAAACAAGGTCAAGGGTATACGAACAGATCAAAGGACTAAATTCTTAAATCAAAGGTTGGCTCAGTTTTGTACTGACAAGGGTATAACACACATACTCAACAACTAGAACACCGCAACAAAATGGTGTTGAACGAAAGAATTGTACACTCCAAGAAATGGCTCATACTATGTTAAATAGTAGTGGCTTCTCCTAGCTTTTGGGTGAAGCCATAAGTACACAGCATGTTACTTTCTTAACAGAGCACTAATTCGTCCGATCTTCTCCAAAACGCCCTATGAATTGTTCAAAGGACATAAACCATCATATCTCACTTCAGAGTGTTTGGATGTAAATGTTACATCCTAAATCATGCCATCATGGGAAGGACAATCTGGGAAAGTTTGACAAAAGAAGTGATGAGGGTGTTTTTCTTGGATATTCTAAGATCAGCAAGGCCTACCGAGTATTTAACAAACACCCTTGACAGTTGAAGAATCGGCCAACTCAAATTTGATGAAATCAACTTTGGAGGAAGAATGTCTCAGGAAGTGATAAATGATCTGTTTAACTCAGTGGATGGAGGAACATAAAATCTTGAAGTCTCAGAAGGTGAATCAGAAGAAGAACAAGTTACATGTGACAATCCTACAACATCAGTTCAGGACTCAAAAATGTCGTCTCTAGAACCATCAGATTCTGAACCTGCTGAAGTACAGAACACAAAAACAAGACACCATCTGACTGCTAGGAATGCACCAGGTACAGTAATTGATAATATTCTATTAGATCTGAACTCAGGTGTTCAAACAAGATCTACTACATAAAACTTTTGTGCGTTCTTTTGATTTCTATCCATGATGGAGCCAAAGACAATAAAAGAGGCATTAGAAGATGAAGATTGGATCAATGTGATGCATAAGGAGCTAAATGAGTTTGTGAGGAATGACATGTGGGAGCTTGTTCCAAGACCAGAAAATCAAAACATTATAGGCATAAAGTGGGTTCAGGAATAAACTTGATGAAAGTGGACAAGTATTAAGGAACAAAGCTTGACTAGTTGTAAAAGGCTACAATCAACAGAGGGGTTGGATTTTGATGAAACTTATGCTCCAGTAGCATGAATTGAAGCAATTCTCCTTCTCATAGCCTTTGCAGCATCACATTGGTTCACTCTATATCAAATGGACACTAAATGTGCATTTCTAAATAGATATCTCAAAGAAGAATTATATGTCTCTCAACCCCCAGGTTTTGAAGACTTTGCCAAACCGGATCATGTATATCATTTGAAAAAGGCATTGTATGGATTGAAACAAGCACATCGCGCTTGGTATGAGAGACTAACTACTTTTCTTCTTGATCATCACTTTGTTTGAGGGAATGTAGATCGAACATTGTTCATAAAACAAAGTTGAGCTGATAAACTTCTAGTACAAATTTATGTAGATGACATAATGTCTGGATCTACCAGTTCAAGACTGACACAAGAGTTTGCCATAATGATTAGACTCCAAATCAAACAAACAGAAGGAACACATATTAGTAAAAAAATAACACATTGGAGCTCCTATCAAAGTACAAATTTACTGATTGTAAACCGATGTCCACACCTATGTCAACTACCTTATGACTGGGACTTAAGTCTGAGGCTAAGAGTGCGGATCCAAAAGTTTACAGAGGAATGATAGGATCTCTTCTCTATCTCACTATAAGTCAACCAGATATCATACAAAATGTATGCTTTTGCGCTCGATTTCAATCCAATCCTAAATTGCCTCATGTCAAGGCTGTGGAAAGAATCTTTTGTTATCTGCAAGGAACTACAACCCTAGGGCTCTTCTATGCTCCTGGAACGTTTCCCACTCCCACCGCTTACACTGATGCTGATTTTGGCGGATATCTCACTGATCGAAAGAGTACCACTAGAACAGCAAAAATTTTGGGTACTATATTCCCCTTTCATGAATCAATCCAACACCATCATTACATGAGATGGGAGTTACCTTCTCTTGAGAATTATCTTTTTAATTCTATATACTTCTGCATGTAATAAGCCATCATAGGCTTTGAATTAGACCAATTCATAGGGTGAGTATTATGATTTAGCATGCTTTCCCACTCATTATACCTTGACCATCTTTTCATTTGTAATTTGGTCCACCATGACATCCCGTGACTATTGTCTTCTTTAATTGCATCAGTAGCTTTCTAGATATTCACTTGCAAAGAGATAAATATATCAAACACCAAAGAGATACCAAACAACTAATATAGAGCCTTAGGAGAAGGTTTAAACAACGACCCCTTACGTTTTTTATACTTCTTACCCACTTATCTATGAGAAAGAGTTTGCACTTTCCATCTGATCAGTATAACACTCAATACTCTTCCCGATTCACTTCACTAGACCATAGATACCGACCAAGGATTCTCAATCTGTGTGAGAAAGAAATTACAAATATTTAAAATCACAACCTTAAATTTTTATTAAGCTGCTGGTAATGATAAGTTTTTTTTCTAAAACTTTAAAAAGTCTAAAAATATAAGTTTATTCTTTAGAAAGTTGTTAGGCATTTAGAAAGAGGGAGGATTTAGTTAAAAGGGGGTCAATTTTTTTTCAAAAAAATAAAAATTAATGTAAACAGTAATTTTGTATTTTTTTTATAAAATGAGCATTGTTGGTACGGTATGTTTAAAGTATTTGTTAACTGCTAAAATACATACTAATGACTGTTGTTTCCCAGCATTATGTATTCCAACACAACAGAGGCGGATTGAAGGGGTACACGTGGGGTCACGTGACCCCACGTTTTATGAAAAATGCAGAGATTCTTATTTGTATGTTTTGTATATATAATATAAGTGAACCCATATATTATAGAGTTTGTAGTAGTTTAGTGGTAAGAAATAGAAATAGGAAGTGAGATCGTTTGGGTTCAAATCTCAATCATGCTTTTTTCCTTAACCAAATAGTTTTTTCTCATTTTCCATCCCCAATTAATAGCTAGCAGTTTTTTCCCATTTCCAGTTAAACCAACTGTTTTAATTTTTTATCGTTTCCCTTTCATTCCCACCAAAATCAAAATTTTTTCAATTTATTTTCTTTCTTTTTTTTATCTACTTTTTTGCTCGCATTGGGAGGAGCTACTAATGAAGAAATCGTTGAAGATGGGCGAGGACCAAGGAGGAGAAATTGGAAATTGAATGGAGGGTTAAGCGAATTGTTGGAACCCAAGGTTTTGCTAATTATGGCAACAAAGTAAGTCTGGTGACAGAAGAAATATCACTTATAATAGTATCAGAGCAAGTCTGGGTGATGAACGAGTCTGATTGCGGAAGGAGTCGTTCTGCGACAAAAGATTCTCATGGAAAGTTCTAGAAGCTTAAAGGCGACCTTCTACTGTTAGAACGTGGAGAAAAACATGAAAAAAACTGTCACACACGTTCACATATGGTCAGGCCCGAAAATCAAGGCGGTCAAGGGTATAGAGCGCTAGAACGAGTCCCTCTGCAAAGTAGTGCGACAATTTCGGAGTATGCTTGACCAAGAGGACGTGGAGCACCATCCTGAACGTTATGGCTACTAAATAGGAGCGGTTACTTCGTGTATTCAGTATTTAAGCACCTAGAATCATTTATAATCGTTGGAGCTTTCACTTCCACATTTAGAGAGAGAGAGAGTCATATTGAGAGAGATAACATTTTCGAGAGATCTTAGTGAGATATTGTCAATCAGCTTAGGTATTTATTACCTAGAGAGCACACATAGAACACTCCCCTTTACTCCTTGTTACGCATTGATCTAAGCCGAGAGTAGACCGAGTGTTTGAGACAGAGTACCTCTGTCGAATCCAAGATAGGAAGCTAGGTTGTAATTCGCATTGAATTTCAATACAAGTGATAAGTGCAAAACATATAAACTTTTTAGGGTTTAATCACCTTATTAATTGTAGCATTTTTAGTAATGTTTCTCACTTATCTAGGGTTTTTCCTATAAATATATTGTTATATTAACTGATGTATTTTATGTGTTAAATTGTAGGAAAATACCTAAAACATACATATGTTTATAAGGGATTAAAATGGTCACGTCAGGAAGAACACATACACGCACGAATTGCATGCAACCGCCCATTAAGGGGCGGACCACTCTCATACAACCGCCAGGCGGACGAAATAGAGGCACCGCCTCATTAGGGGGCGGACAAAACATTACAACCGCCCCATAAACAAGAGGACAAGGAGGCGGACAAGAGAGGATGCATGTGTTAGCGGACACAATTCATACCGCCTACACAACCGCCTCATTTGAGGAGGCGGACGTGACTTAAACCGCCCATGCAACCGCCTCATTTGAGGAGGCGGACGTGACTAAAATACAGATCTAACGGGTTATCTTCTCCGCCGACTCGCTCTGCAACTTGAGACGGCGCCTACCAGAAATCACGCCGCGTTTCACCCTGTCCCCTGCGCAATCAATAGCTGCAATCAATGGGAGCTGCAATCATCGAGCTCAATCAGTGAGCTAATGAGCTGCTGCTATTTTTCTTCCTCTATAAATACAGCTCAGCTTGCCTTCTTCGGTGTCCTTCCGAGGCTCCTTCCGTGGTTCCTCTGGAGTTCCAATCACACACCATCTCATTTCTCTCCTTCCGCCTTCTCCATTTTATTTATTTTACAGTCCACTAAATCCACCTCTAGCCTACGTACAAATAGCAGAGTGAGACGGAGTGATTACGGATGATTTCTATTACTCTTATCTCTGTCTATCTATTTAATTGTTAGGCTAGTTTACGTATGCTTTGGGAATAATTATTATGTTCTGTATTAATTATGCAATGTTTTTACTGGTTTTAATTTAATGAAGTTTGTTACGCTTAAAGGATTTCTCTCGCCTTTTTAATAAATGTCATGAGTTTATTAAATTGCTTGCTAAGTCTATTTTGATCAGACCAGGTGATAAATAGATAGGTTGATTAAGCCGTAAATCTGGAGAAAGCTCTATTATGATTTAATGAGTTAGTATTTTCAGATGCAATTATATTTCCTGGAATTTAATGTCCGTTTACATAAGAGTGCTCGAACCTTGATTAGACCGAGCATTTCTGGTAAACGAGTTCTTATGAGGCTATGACTTAGTCCTTAGGATAATTTAAGGAATTTTGCCAAACAATTATAATTAAACCAGTAGGAATAGCATGAAAGAGCAGATAATATTAATCTGAACCAGAGTCCCGTTTAGTTAATTTGCTTACTTAGTTAATTTTATTAACTGTTTTTATTTATATTTAACAAGTCAATTAATCCCCCCTCTTTGTGACACGCTTAGGTACTATAATATGTACATTAGTCCCGTGGTTCGATATCCGGTCGCTTACATTTCACTATACTACTGCGACCGGGATTTGTTTGCAGCCCGACGTTTATTTTGGGTTTTAATTTCTTTTCTTTAATTTTAATTACACCACTTAAACCACTCAGATTATAACGTCTGCAAAATGGCGCCGTTGCCGGGGACTAGATTTATTCTAGTTCCTAAGCCCCGGATTATTCACCTGTTTAATTATAAATATTTTGTTCTCTTAAATATGTTAATAATATTTCTATATTATTTTCGTTTATTGTCAATATTAATTATCTGCTATATTTTGTTAATATTATCTAATAATCTGTTAATATTAATTGGACATTTGGACAATTGGACACGTGACTTTGGCCATCTAACTCGGACATCTACTTCTAACATCTAACTTCTAACTCTTATATTATTGTCATTTAATTTCCATTGTCTCTAACATTTAATTTCCATTGTCTCTAACATTAATTTCATTGTCCTACATTTAATTTTGTGTACTAACTACTAACTTATAATTTATGTTATCTAATTACTAACTTCTAATTTTATGTCATTTTTATTACTAACCTCTAATTTATTTTATGAGTTTATATTTGTGCCTCTTGTTACGAATGAAAAAAAAAAAAATTGGAACAGACTCTTGTCCGCCACTTATCCCGCGGACGCGACACACCAGACCGCCTCGCGGTCGCCCCACTCTTGTCCGCCACTTACCTCGCGGACGCCTCACTCTTGACCGCCTCATATCGGGCGGACTCGACACACGCGACCGCCTCGCGGTCATGCTCCAGAATAGAAAAAAAATTTGCTAAACGCCGCGTTCCCACAAGTCTCCGTTCTTCCCCAATTTTAATCTGCTCGAGCCTGCCCCGAGAGAAGAACGAGAACCGCAAATCGCCTCCCCCTTCAAATCATCACAAGTTCCTCAAATCTTCATCAAATTTTACAAGGTTGGTACCGAAATGCTCGTTTTTCAATTCCTTACGTTTCTATAGCTTCAAATTTGTAAATGGTGAACTACTAGGAGAAATTAAGGACTGAAGTTTCGAATCCCTAATTCCTAAAATTCGAAATTTTCGAATTTTAATTGCTAATTTGTCTCGAATTTGTCCTATATTTGTCATAATCTACATATACAAGGTTAAATCTTTACATATTACACTTAGTTTGGGTGTTTTTGTTGAATTCAAAAATTGTTGTGTGCTAATTACGAAAATTTGTTGTTAGAACTAGCATTATTCAATTTTATTTAGCCTTGTTTATTAAACGAAATAGAGATTATGATTCTAGGTTATTGTTTACAGATTTGTTAGGTGACGGTACTAAAAGCTTGAAACTGACTGAATTAATTGTGGAGAAACGAAGAATTTTAGGGGAGACTCTGTCGAATTTTCGACAGAATTTGTGTTGTATAATTATTCTGTTTATGTTTTATTATTTGTTCATCTTGTTTTCTATTTTTATTAATTTACGGAGTTGTTTATATTAAATACTAATGTTCTGTTTGATATTAATTTATGTGTTGTTTTAACATTTTCGTTGTTATTAATTGTTAATTTTTATGAAGTTTTTCTTGATTGATTTTTTATGTTGTTTTGTTTATTAATTTTATGTTATTATTGTTAGTAATTTTCATGTATTATTACTAATTCTTATATTTTATTGTTATGCTGTTAATGTTGTTTGCTTTTAATTTTAAATATATTAGTATGCCTCGTATTCGTGGTGGCGACTGCCCTGGAGCATCATCTTCTTCTGCACCTCGTCTTCAGGACGATGGTTTTGTCTCAGTAGAGGCTCATGCCTGGTTCGATCAGGGCAAGGACTTTATCATAGAGAGGAAATTTGAGCCGGCAGTGCTAGAGGCTGCAGGGGTGGATACTATTTGCCAGGCTAGGACTTTCAGAGGTCCTAAGGTTAGGAGAGGGAGTCTTTGCTCCGGACTTAGCTCGAGAGTTTATGCTAATGCCCGGACAGGCGATATGAGCATTACTTCTTATGTACGCCATAGCCCCGTGGAGGTCACACCCTCGACTTTCACCTCTCTCTTGCACATCCCGGATGCTCCTGGTGATATCCGAGGATTCACAGAGGAGTACTTGCAGAGGTCGAAGTCCAGGTGGCTTCAGGCTGTAGGTCGGAGGACCCGACGTAGAGGGGAGGAGGAGAAGGATGTCCTCCCGTTTGCTAGCTTCCCGACGCTGACTCAGAGGCTTCTCCTGGAGATCCTCAGTCATCAGATTCGCCCATCTGGGGCGCATGATGCTTCTGATGAGGATTGTGCCTTACTGGACTATTTCCTAGGTCCATTTCCACCCGCTCAGCGCCTCTCCTTCAGCCACGTCATGTTCGGCCAGCTCCATAAGGTGGTCTCTTACATGAGGACGAAGAAGAAGAAGATCACTCCCATTTTTCCCTTCTTCCTCAGTCTCCACATTATCGGTACTGTCCCATTCCCAGCAGAGTTCAGGGAGACTTTAGATCTTCGTCAGCGAAGCGCTCAGTGTCTTTGCTGACTGTGCGGAGCTGGGGCTTTATGCGCTCAGATGACGGTACTTGGGTTAGGAGTGCCACTGCTCGGTCTCTCCACTGCATTTCCACAGCAGCGGGGACCTCTACGGAGCTACACACTCAGCTGATCCCGACCCACCGTCCGCTGAGACTGCACAGGGAGAGGAGCCTACGTGCTACTACTGATGTGATGCAGACTCCAGCTCCTGTACCTTACTCGATCGATCCACAGAGTCAGCTACAGGCATTCCATCAGATGCAGCAGCAGTTGCATCAGCGCTTTGAGAGCTTCGAGCAGAGGATGCTGGCTGAGCAGTCGCGGGTGCACCAGCGCTTAAACCAGGGTGACAGATTACATGCACAGACCGCTCAGCTCCTAGAGCGTCTCCTGGCTCAGACAGGCCAGGGACCTGCACAGCCTCCACCACCACCACCGTAGTGATTTTATTTTATTTTATTTGATTGTATTTTATTTTTTCTGTTTTTCTAACATTTTGTAGACTATACTGTTTGAACCTTATCAACTTCAGAAGGTAACAGTTGGTTTGCTTTATGTTTTTTATGTAGTACTTCATTATTTTTGCTTAGTTATTTATGCCTTATTATTCATGTTTTTCATTTATTATTTTCTTTGGTGCCACTTGAGTTCTGCTGGCTATATATGATTTTCTTTTCAGAACAAATCCTATGTCGAATATATAGCTGAACTCACCTTTGGAAAGCAACCTCAGTTGCTTTGGCATTTCAATATCTTCGGTTGAACACTTGCGCAACTCAAGTGTGAGGAACGTCTCACCCCTGTCAAAGCTCTAAGTGTGAGGAAGGATACCTTCCTCAATCTACGATACAAGGGGAGTTTCAGTTCTTCCTTTATTTTATTAATTTTCAACCCATATTTGTTTAATCCTTTATGAGTCTGTCATAATTTGAAAGGTCATTTTCTTGATTTTAATTCTGAACAATGAGGACATTGCTCCTCTTAAGTGTGAGGAATGAGAGACCTTTCCCTGAAATTATGACAGTAGTTCGATAATGCCACACTCATTTTTGCTACTCTAAACTGCCTAATTTTAAAAAAAATTGATAAAAATGAGATAAAATAATTGTAGAAGTGTCTGAAATTATGTCAAGTGACAACTGAAAGGTAGTTTTATTTAAAGGAGTTTGTATAAAATTATTTTCCATCAAAATACTCTATTTTTCACTCAAATATGATAGATCTGCTAGTTGTAAAAATCAATTTAGTTTAGCTTGGGATTATGGAAATATGTGGAAAGTCAAGGAAAGAGAAGGATAAAGACAAGGTACTCCGCTGTTTATGAATTTTTTCTAACCAAAACAGGCCTCGTCTATCTGGTTATTAAGTTCTTTGGGGTGCTTTAACACCTATCTACCTAAAGGTCTCGTGATCTGGGATAGAAGACCCAACACCGCTACAAGGATAGAGAGAAAAGTCTGGGGTACAGAAAAATAATGCAATTCAAAAAATATATAAAAATAATATGTGCTTTGTATATACAATTTGCACATTCAAAAAAAATGTAAATATAAAATTGCAATTTATATTTATAAACATGAGTATGTGGTGTTGAAAGGTATTGCGGAATAAGGCATTACTTCACACCCCTTGTCACCCCAGGTTAGTGAATGAATTGGTTGGAAATCCCAGGTTAATCTAACTTGTTTTCTGCAGTCTAGTTTTTCTATGCTTTTATTAAGTTGTTCTTCTTCACTGTTTATAAAAACCTACTACTAAGAGCAGAATTATTCTTTCAATTGTCACTTTGTCTAAATTCCCTTCTACACTTATTTAATCTTGTTTTATTATTAAGGCTTAGAGATAATTATATTCCTTATTTGCTTGAGGACAAGCAAAAGTTAAGTGTGAGGAAGTTTGATAAGTGCAAAATATATAGACTTTTTAGGGTTTAATCACCTTATTAATTGTAGCATTTTTAGTAATGTTTCTCACTTATCTAGGGTTTTTCCTATAAATATATTGTTATATTAACTGATGTATTTTATGTGTTAAATTGTAGGAAAAATACCTAAAACATACATATGTTTATAAGGGATTAAAATGGTCACGTCAGGAAGAACAACATACACGCACGAATTGCATGCAACCGCCCATTAAGGGGCGGACCACTCTCATACAACCGCCAGGCGGACGAAATAGAGGCAACCGCCTCATTAGGGGGCGGACAAAAACATTACAACCGCCCCATAAACAAGAGGACAAGGAGGCGGACAAGAGAGGATGCATGTGTTAGCGGACACAATTCATACCGCCTACACAACCGCCTCATTTGAGGAGGCGGACGTGACTTAAACCGCCCATGCAACCGCCTCATTTGAGGAGGCGGACGTGACTAAAAATACAGATCTAAACGGGTTATCTTCTCCGCCGACTCGCTCTGCAACTTGAGACGGCGCCTACCAGAAATCACGCCCGCGTTTCAACCTTGTCCCCTGCGCAATCAATAGCTGCAATCAATGGGGAGCTGCAATCATCGAGCTCAATCAGTGAGCTAATGAGCTGCTGCTATGTTCTTCTTCCTCTATAAATACAACGCTCAGCTTGCCTTCTTCGGTGTCCTTCCAGAGGCTCCTTCCGTGGTTCCTCTGGAGTTCCAATTCACACACCATCTCATTTCTCTCCTTCCGCCTTCTCCATTTTATTTATTTTACATTCCACTGAATCCACCTCTAGCCTATGTGTACAAATAGCAGAGTGAGACGGAGTGATTACGGATGATTTCTATTACTCTTATCTCTGTCTATCTATTTAATATGTTAGGCTAGTTTACGTACGCTTTGGGAATAATTATTATGTTCTGTATTAATTATGCAATGTTTTTACTGGTTTTAATTTAATGAAGTTTGTTACGCTTAAAGGATTTCTCTCGCCTTTTTAATAAATGTCATGAGTTTATTAAATTGCTTGCTAAGTCTATTTTGATCAGACCAGGTGATAAATAGATAGGTTGATTAAGCCGTAAATCTGGAGAAAGCTTTATTATGATTTAATGAGTTAGTATTTTCAGATGCAATTATATTTCCTGGAATTTAATGTCCGTTTACATAAGAGTGCTCGAACCTTGATTGAGACCGAGCATTTCTGGTAAACGAGTTCTTATGAGGCTATGACTTAGTCCTTAGGATAATTTAAGGAATTTTGCCAAACAATTATAATTAAACCAGTAGGAATAGCATGAAAGAGCAGATAATATTAATCTGAACCAGAGTCCCGTTTAGTTAATTTGCTTACTTAGTTATTTTATTAACTGTTTTTATTTATATTTAACAAGTCAATTAATCCCCCCTCTTTGTGACACACTTAGGTACTATAATATGTACATTAGTCCCGTGGTTCGATATCCGGTCGCTTACATTTCACTATACTACTGCGACCGGGATTTGTTTGCAGCCCGACGTTTATTTTGGGTTTTAATTTCTTTTCTTTAATTTTAATTACACCACTTAAACCACTCAGATTATAACGTCTGCAACAAGCAGAATCCTATCTTGTCAATTTAAAACAAAAGCTTCCGTATAATTATCTTCTACAAATACTTGTTCTCCAAGTAGGGTTGGTCTGAGACTAACACCTCATACCTACTCGGTCAGCACCCCGATCCTATCAAGTGGTATCAGAGCCTGTGTTGGCTGACAAATCTCTCAAGATGGAAGATCTTATCGACTTAGAGGAGCCCGAGTCATGCACCACCAGTATGACGTGCTTGATGGCTCACAATGGTAAGAAAACCGCTCATGATCAGGTAAGTGAGACTCCCTCTGCAATGAAAATTTGTAGATATTTTGGTTATGATGGTCATACGGACTCTTCCGGTAATAAACTATGTCATGATTTGTCATTTAATATATCTCGTGTGTTTGCAATCATCAAAGCTCGTAATTTGTGCTATAATAGTTCTTCATCATTGTCGAAGAGGGGACCCAAGTATACTTGGGTTCCCAAAACTAACTAGTAGCTTTTTGCAGACAGAGTGGCTCGGAACAATGACTCTTGGTTTTTGGATAGTGGTTGTTCAAGATATATGACAGGAAACCAAGTTGAGTTTACGACTCACTCTGACCATCAAGGGGGAAAAGTTACTTTTAGAGACAACATGCACATAAAAATCATAAGAATTGGCTCCATTGGTAACCCCTCTTTATTTAAAAGTTCATAATATTTACTTAATTGTTATTGGACATAGTCTCTCAAGTGTCTCTCAAATTTGTGATTTCTCCAATCTTATGTTATAAGATTTATGACTCTATCACTCATGATCGTAAGGAAATATGGTTTATGACTCTAAATTTGGTGATCTTAAGGCAATATGGCACGTGTTGATATGAATATCCGATACATATATATGAGTATCACGTGCAGAAAGCAAGCAGACTCGGTCTGTGAATCATGTACCGAAGCAAGCCGACTATCTCTGCGAATCTTGTGCAAAAAGCAAGCTGACTCGCTCCAGCTTCAAGTACTTTGAAGACTACGGTATTTTTGATCAAAATGTTACCATTATGTATGATAATACCAGCTAAGGTCATCGAATTCTCTAAAAATTTCCATGCCCACACTAGATTTATGTACTTGAGTTCTCATTTGTTACGAGATCATGTGGAGATGAACTTAATCTAATTAAACTATGCTTCCACAGACCCTAGCTTGCTGATATCATCACCAAGGCATCACACATGGTTGGATTTGAGCTTTTTCGCACACACCATGGCATGACTAGTTATGACTGAGGGTGGTTGTATCTCCTCTCCCTCTTTGAGGCAGAGTCTAGGTACTAAGGTATAGTCTCTCTGGCACCATACTCTCCTTGGTTAACTAGTTCAACTAAACTTTGTCTATAAATGTTTATTGAAAACTCGCCAAGTTTTTTACCAATTCGACCAAAGCACCCATATCAACCATCCCACGACCCCAAAGCACATATTCTCCTAACCCTCAAACCACTCCTACTCACTCTTCCACTCAAAGCCAAAAACCCTCCAAACAAGGCACTATTGTTATCCCAACTCCCGAAAACCATCACTAAGTCTCCCATGGCCATCTCACCATACAAGAATCCCATCCACTTTGGGTTCATCATTACTAATGCCCAACTCACCCTACAACCCTAGTCGATTACCCAACCTACCTTGCCCAAGCTCCATTACTATCTCAGCCGAAGCCCTTGGCACTCCTACCAAACCCACTACCACTACCACTGAAGCAAAACCGACTACCTCTTACTACCTAAATCAATCACAACCCTTTCCCTTCATTCGACCAAGAAATACTGCTAGAGTCAATCTGCAGACATAATCGGTCTGGCAAAAATACCCACGTAGTTGAAGTGAATTTCCAAAAAAAAGGAAAGAAAAGAAAAAGAAAGAAAGACAGAAATCCCATGAGAAGGCTAAAACAAAGCATTTACGATCGTCTCTTCAACTTATATTCAATTTGAAGAAGACGTACTCTTGCTCCAGCCACCACTTCCAAGAGTGGAACTTGCGTGACTCTGGTTTACGCTTTACAGCAACGCTAGCTTGCACATATGGGTATGAATTCTTTGGCTAATACGCTTCACTACAACGGTTAGCCACATCTAGCACTCTCTTGAGATTCAAAATGAATGGGTCAATACCAAGATGTAGACCAAGTCCCTCACCTCATTTCCTAGCCTACACCCCTGACCATACTTTCAACCTATCCCAAACTTTGTTTATCTTGGCGGTGTTTTTATCAAACTTGGGTAGACTCAGTCGGTTGGCTATTTAGCCATGTGATTGCTTCTGGATGTTAGCCAGACTCACCCTGTTTTGCCAGATGATGTCAAAAAGGGGGAAAGCGGTGAATCCCACTCTCAGTAAGACGAATTAATGCTTTTGGTGGTAGGAAGACTTGAATCGCACTTATGGATTTTGCCCTGCTTGATGGTTAAGCAGACTGCTTCCGTTTAAGCTTAGTTTAATTCTATTATGATCTTCTCTTACTGGTCTTGTCTTAAATGACGTGCTCAAACTTAGGAGGAATTTTGGACTAAGGGGGAATCAGTCAATGACGCTGGTTCTTCCAAGCTTGTTTTCTTGTATGTATTTTTTGCAGGTTAACTCTTGCTACGAGATTCACTCGAGAAGTTTTTGGCATCATCAGCAAAAAGGGGGAAAATATATGAAGATATTAGAGTTTTGCTGAAGATTGCCAAAGCCTAGCTGCTAGCAAGAGTCGGTCTGAGAATTGAAGCAACGAAAAGAGACCAAGTCAAAGACAGTATGAGTTTAGCGAACAGTAACTCCCACTGCAGAACAAGTCATCCAGAGCCTGCCAACAGACAAAGAGTCACGACAGACGGAGTTTGGTTGTTAACCAGACTCGATATAACAAGCGGTTCACATTCATCTCATCTTATCATTGATGCACAACTTAAGGGGGAACTTTAGTTCATCTTGAAAGATTCGGTTCCCTTTGCCATCATCAGCAAAAAGGGGGAATTTGTTGGAACCCAAGGTTTTGCTGATTATGGCAACAAAGTAAGTCTGGTGACAGAAGAAATATCACTTATAATAGCATCAGAGCAAGTCTGGGCGATGAACGAGTCTGATTGCGGAAGGAGTCGTTCTGCGACAAAAGATTCTCATGGAAAGTTCTAGAAGCTTAAAGGCGACCTTCTACTGTTAGAACGTGGAGAAAAACATGAAAAAAACTGTCACACACGTTCACATATGGTCAGGCCCGAAAATCAAGGCGGTCAAGGGTATAGAGCGCTAGAACGAGTCCCTCTGCAAAGTAGTTGCGACAATTTCGGAGTATGCTTGACCAAGAGGACGTGGAGCACCATCCTGAACGTTATGGCTACTAAATAGGAGCGGTTACTTCGTGTATTATTATTATTTAAGCACCTAGAATCATTTGTAATCGTTGGAGCTTTCACTTCCACATTTAGAGAGAGAGAGAGTCATATTGAGAGAGATAACATTTTCGAGAGATCTTAGTGAGATATTGTCAATCAGCTTAGGTATTTATTACCTAGAGAGCACACATAGAACACTCCCCTTTACTCCTTGTTACGCATTGATCTAAGCCGAGAGTAGACCGAGTGTTGGATGAGACAGAGTACCTCTGTCGAATCCCAAGATAGGAAGCTAGGTTGTAATTCGCATTGAATTTCAATACAAGCAGAATCCTATCTTGTCAATTTAAAACAAAAGCTTCCGCATAATTATCTTCTACAAATACTTGTTCTCCAAGGGTTGGTCTGAGACTAACACCTCAGACCTACTCGGTCAGCACCCCGATCCTATCACGAATGTTTACGAGGAAACACATATAGGATTGAGAAAGCAAAAGCGTGGAAATAGGGATTAAAGCATTGCGAAAGAAAGAATGATTTCTTGTATGTATTATGAATAACCAGTATGAGTATTTATACAAGAGGGGTTTCCTAATAGGAAACACCCAATTGGAAACTTAGCCTAAACTAATAAAGACACCCAATTCGAAACTTAGTCTAAATAACTAAACTAATAAAGACACCCAATTGGAAATTTAGCATAAATAACTAAACTAATAAATACAATACAGAAAAGGTTATATGCTAGAAATATATATAATCCTAACAAGTTTAAGAAAAAGGGAAAGAATGACACATAGGATAAGTCTAGAAGATTTTAGTTTATCCTAACAACTAATTGTGTTTCCTTAACAACGGTAACACTCTCAAATCTCATCTCTTACTTTTATTCTCTATTATTAGTTTTAAAAATTTATTTTATAAAACCTTTATTATTGTTTGTTGAATTTTTGGATTTTTTTTATCAATTTTTTGTAAACGTGTATGTTACTTTATATAATTTGAATACATATATAACTAGTTTTCTCTTAAGATCATTGATGATAAAACTATTATAAAATATTTTCAGACAATGAAGCCCCATAGAGTATAATTGTATCAGATGATGATATCTGATACAATTATCTTTAAATTTGAATTATATTTATGAATACAAGATTTATTTTTTAATAACAATAGTGACTCCATTTGTTTTGAATCCTGGCTCCGCCCCTGCAACACAAGACAATGAGTCGTCCGACCAAAACATTACCCCAGGTCAAACACAATCCTTATTCCTCGACCTTAAGCATCATGCCCTTACTCATGAAAAATAACAAATGTTAAGACCCATTCCATTATCCCCGAGCACCCATGACCCAACTCAAGGAAGAACAATCCCATGACCTCTCATATTGTTAGGCGCGTGGCTTAGGATTCTTGGAATTCAAGCTTAGGTCTGACCTAGAGCCGATTATAATCAGGATAGCCCAACCGCTCAGCCCGGCCCGGTCCGTAAATTAGACCAATAGGCATGAGTAGAAAAATAACTAGGCGGATTTGGACAAAAAAAGCAGCCTGTATATTTTTTCGGGCCGGGTTATGGCTAAATATTTTGCCCATTTGATGGCCCTGCCCGGCCCAAATGTCATAGTACATCTTACATTAGTATATGTTATTGCAAATATGTAAATAAAAGTAATAAAATACTTACAATAATACAGTAGTAGTGTTATTCAACTGAATGGACTGCATACACTTTGTCTTATAAAATTTATTATGTGCCATGCACACTCTTCAAAATCTATACTACGTATCTATACTTTAAAATCTATGTTACTAAATAGATAAATTTGAGTTAAAAGTGGGTTGGGCGAGCCGGGCTACGGCATAAGCACTTTTTTAGGTGGGCGGGTTAGGTTTAAGTGATTGGCCAGATTGGGCGGGTTTGGGCTAAACCCTTGGCCTGATTGGGCTGAAAATTTATGTCTAGCCCGGTCCGAACCTGGCCCGTCCGCCCAGTTGATCAGCTCTAGTCCGACCTATGACACTGAGTATGGGTCT